>JAVIWC010008809.1:600000-917936 GCA_031894815.1 Creontiades dilutus | reverse complement strand
TATTCGTGTCATGGCTGTTTATGGACCTTAAAGACGAAATATGGGAATTGTGATTCTTGTTGTGCAAAACTTATCTTCACCAATGACGGTATGAGGCAATACTGATGCTTAATTGTTGGTAGAGTTATGTAGCAGAATATTGGTAGAGTGGTAGAGACCTCCAAATAGGCGGTAAGAAACCACATTGAGAGAGAACTGGAGATGACAGTCAACAAATGCTTAGCCGAGAAATATTGAACCTATGTTGATGACATCTTTCGGAAGAAGACCAATAATATGTACCTACCCTCTGAAGCAATCTCTCAAGGATTTGCCCTGAGGTAAAGTGTTGAACATTTCCAGGCTGAGTTCCATTGTGGGAAAATAAAAGTGAGGATAAAGAGGGTTTGAATACCACATAATGAGGTACCTCTTTGTATGGAATCAGATTTCCACTTTAGGATCTTAATAATTTCCTCTCCTGCCAACGACAAGAAAAAAACGCTGCAAATTCTTTCACTGGGGTTTATTATTCAATGATTCATGATTTGAATTTCTACTAAGCTTTGGAGTGTGCATGTTTCACAGGTGATAGAGCGATTATTGAATTTCAGGAGGCACACAAATATGATCAATTGATCAATCCAAATAGGTATTTTGGTTGAGAACTGATTTAAGTGCTCTATGCATATCTCCTGAAATTCAACAATCGCTCTATCACCTGTGAAACACGCACACTCCAAAGCTTAATAGAAATTCAAATCATGAATCATTGAATAATAAACCCTAATGAAAGAATTTGCAGCGTTTTTCAAGAGCGATTACAATGGAAAAATATTCTATTTGAAAATTTTAAATTTCGTAAGACGGAGCATGCATATCAGAATGCTTCAACCCGTGTATCGGCTATAAACCCTTTTAGGAGTTCACTCCAGTATCCACATTCACTACATCACTAAGTTACTGCGATCAAAACAAAAAAAAACCTGTTGTTTTTGTTTTGATCGCAGTAACCTATTGATGTAGTGAATGTGGATGCAAATGTTGGCACCATAAATCGGGCCATACATTGGGAATGGTTTGAGCTACGGACCTGGGGAGGGGCTCATTCGATAACTCATGGAAATTTCTTCAAAAAAGTCCAAATTTAGGCCTCCTTGGCTTTTTTTGTTGAGGTTTTTAGGGATTTTACAAAACTTTGACAACCCTTAAAGGGCACTTTAAATCAAGTGAGAGAGCTGGCTTAAGAATTGGAGCATTGTTGGATCAACATGGATTTTTCCTGAAAATTTCAGATTTTTTGCTCCAGCAGTTTGGGAGAAAACGTGCGTTCGGCGTAGAAACGTAAACCATGAAATTTTCAGGAGGGGTTAGAATTTTTTTTTTCAAGAGCGATTACAATGGTTTATTATTGAATAATAAACCAAAACTTGTTGCAATTCACGGGATGAAGATCCCTAGTCATGTTACAGCTAACATTCACCCCTCTAAATAGGTGAGTCGACACGTATGCAATACATATTGCAGTTCTGTCGTGCAAATTCCATAATCGGTACAACAATTATACAAAAGAGTTGAAATTGATAGGAGATGATTAAATCGGTTTTCTCCACCTATCCTACAAATTTCAGCAAAATCCACCAACTAGAACCTGATGGTTTTCACGTTTGTGCATGAGCAGAATGAACCATTGATTATTGAGCGGTGAAATTCGTAGGGGACCATCGACATTCTAACCCGCACATTCTCTATAAATTTCATCAAAATCGGATGACAACTCTAGAAATCAGGTTTGTTACAAGGATTTCACACATGAACAGTAGTTGCTAGTGATCGATCGTGCTGAAATTGTGTGAGGTTATAAGATGGCGCTCATCCGACTACATTCCAAATTTGAGCGAAATCAGGCCACTAGAATACTTGGTGGGTTTTACGTTAGCGCATAGTGGGATAGATACTGATTTCTGAGGGATATTATTAATAGAGAACCATCTGCAGCCTAATTGCGGACAAACCGCCTAGAAGTGTTCCAAGTCCTCAGGCTCTTTCCTGTCAATTCAATTTGAATTTCCTGGCAAATTCAAGCCAATTGAATAATAAACCCCAGTGAAAGAATTTGCAGCGTTTTTTTCCTGAGGCGGCTATCCATTGCAGATGGTATGTTCTTTCATAGTGTAAGTGGATATAACAGCCCCAATAAATATTTTGCTGGTTAGTGACAGCTGTAGGGAATACGGACTTTGGTATTTTCTCCTGGGTCCTGTAGGCACAACTTTTACCTACTTTTCCAAGGAGCATGTACATCCACATAGCAGAAAATCTTCAAACACTTACAAAACTGTAATTAGTTGAGATTTGAGGGTAATACTGATCAGTGACATAAATGTGACCGAAATTTTGAAATGAACCACAAGTCAATAAAATGATTAGTTCTGAAACCAGTACTTCTTTCTTCTTTCCACGCTACAACAGCCCTCTAGAGGGCCTGGGCCTCCTCGATCGTCCGCCGCCACTCATCCCTGTCCAAGGCAGCTACCAGCCACCGTCTGACTCCAAGGCTGCGAATATCCGCCTCCACGTCGTCGATCCATCTCATACGCGGTCTGCCTCTCCGCCTGCTGACACCTGGATGCCCATAAAGTAACTTGCGGGGAACTCTGCTCGACTCCATCCTCTCTACCATTTGAGTCTGACTTTCTTGATGAAGGTGACCACATCCGGCTCATTAAAAAGCTCCTTGAGCTCCGCGTTTGTCCTAATTCTCCAGCTTTGCTCCTCCGCATCAAACACTGGGCCATATACTCTTCGGCGCACTTTCCTCTCCCATACGCGAAGCTTCTGCTCCCATTCTTGAGTGAGGACCCATGTCTCAGACCCATAGGTGACTACTGGGTGAATCACGGTCTTATAAAGCCTCACTTTTACCTTCCTAGGGAGCGCATTGAAGCTCAGTACCTTACGGAGCGCCCAAAAACACCTGTTCCCAGCTTCAATCCTCGCCTTAATCTCCGAGGGCACGTCATTAGTCTCCGTAACGAGAGCTCCAAGATACTTGAACTCGTGACAGACAGGGAAATGGTGACCAGCCAACTCTATCATGTCACGATTCTGCGCCGAGTGGTTTCTTGCAGTCTTCATGTACATTGGTCTTTCTGAAACCAGTATGGGCGTTTAAAACAGAGCTTCGGGGCTGCGCGAAAAAGACAAATATCAAGATCATTCACCGTTCTCAGAAAAAAGTGCTAAGGAGTATTGTCAGCCCTCAGGTACATTCTTAATGACGACCTTCATCGTGACCGTAATATGGAAACAGTGATAGAAGCGATTACAGCGACTTCATGTTCACGTCAACACCTCCCAGATCCGGCGGCTTGATAGAACAAACCCTAGTGATGGTTTGTGATTCATGGTAGAGAAAGGGTGACATCTAGATTATAGCCAAAGGGCTATCGACTTTACGAACACTGTCCACAGTTAATAAGTGTAAATAAACTTGGTCCAACAGTTGTAAATAAACAGTTAATAAGTGTAAATTAACTTGGTCCAACAGTTAATAAGTGTAAATTAACTTAATAGGCTTATCGAGCTTTAGGCATATCAATTTATACTTTTCACAACCCCAACTAATCCAACATTCCACCCCATGTAATGATCAATAAACGTTTTGCTTCCGAGTCTACCAAGGTAGCGGAAGCATTGTTTTCACTTTCGGAATGTGAAAATTTTTTTGGCTCCAAAATCGAAAATTCCACTCGCATTTTGCGTTTTAGACCTTTCTGAACAATTTTGGTTCCGTGTCTGTCTGTGTGTCTGTCTGTCTGTCAGCAAATCCTTGTTACGGGCAAAACTACACGAAGTTACAGTCCGATTTTGATGAAATTTTCAGGGATTGTTCGGTTTGATGTGTAGATGGTTCCCTATGAGTTTCATGACCCCCGGATCAATAGTAGCCTCTGCGCATGCGCAAACGTGAAATCCTTGTTACGCGCATAACTCCGGGAGTTCATGACTGATTTCGATGAAATTTTCAGCGATTGTTCGGACTGATGTAAAGATGGTCCTCGTGAGTAATAAAGAGAAAATAAAGTTTTAGCCTCGAGCTTGTCTATCCATTCAGCGTCAATGTCAATTTTTATTATTAGGTATATTTTATAGTTTGTTCAATAGTTGAACATGCCTACCTTTATTTTCTCAAGTTATGCTCCTGCATAACAATAAATTTACCCTAATTCAATATTTACTTCGCCTAATTGAACGAAGTTCTTTAGTCAATAATAATTTTCAATGATCTATACAGTCATGTTATGGATACGAGGAAGCTATGTGCCACACCCACTTGGCATTTACGATTGTTATTTTCTCTCTCTCACTTAATGGGTATGCTCAGTTGTGATATTATTTATATTCATTTGAATAAATATCCCCTTCTCTTCCGTCCTGAAATATTTCCGAGGTTTGTTGAACAACTGTACTAACATTAGGATCAAATCAAAAGTCAATCATGAAAAAACCAACCTTTCGAGCTTCACAAATGGAGAAAGATGTTTTGGTGATAACTTTCGAGATATACTGAATCCCCCCATCTAAAAGCGGGGAGATGAACTGTGCGGAACCAATTATTTCGGATTATGACTTAGATCGGAATTTTTTCATTTGAAGAATTGGGGTCGATGATCAAGGAGCTAAAGGCGAACATGGCTCTATCCCCGGTTCTTATAACAAATGAGTTTTTCTAATTAATACGAAAGAAATTTCTTACGAAGTTTAATTTGTGTAAATAATAAAATTTATAACGAGGGTAACGCTACTGAATCTTTCAGACAGGCTATATTGGTCTATTACATAAGAACGGTCAAGACGAGCGATCTTTTTAGCTTTCTTATGAATTCGGGTGCCCTGGCATGTTGATTAAACATCTCTCGGTTTGCAAGGAACGTTTTACATCGCAGGGTAATTTTCAACCGGGTTACTCCACAGTAAATTTCTTTAATTTAGTACATCTTTGGCAAAGTGGGCGCTAGAAAACTCGAATTTGCTATCTATACCTAAAAGCTGCGTTCGACGGAGCGAATAGGACTGTTTGGTTTTTCAAACTTGGTAAGTAGTGCACATGCTTGTACTTGGAGGCACCCGTAACTTTCTGAGTTTGGAGTAACGATAAAAATATTATTTTCCCATAATCCACGAGCCCACACATCACCAAAAAGTAGGAATATAATTTCACAGCTGATGGCAAGACTATTATCCAACTGGAAGGTTATAACGTTTTCGCGGTGTTGTGATGTAATTTTCTGAGGAAGCTGAGGAAGTGATTACCACCAAAGTAAGTACAAATTTAAGGTGATTAATCCTGAACTTTGTAGTGAAGTATCTTATTTAAAAGTTAATCAAGTCACTCTCCATCAAAACATTGACATTTGGTCATCCAGGCTGTTTTTCATGTATGATATACTCGTTTGTACCTAGAGCCACTTTTGTGTTTGTACCATGAGCCATCTAACATAGCTTTGTTTGGAGGTGAGTTGATGGTGATAGGAGTTTTATGGTTTGAATCTGTAGGGTGGTGCTGTACCTTGAGCCACTTTTTGCATTTTGATTTTTCTTGGAGGTAATTATGGTCCGATCAATTCGGTTTTGGTCTCAATCCGTCCAGAAACAGGTTGGCTTCAGAAACCAATTTTCATAATATTTAAATCGGCATTCATCTGTACATACTACCCAATTTCCCCAAAACCTCCAAACTGGCTCATGGTACAAACATGGTTGTACCTGGAGCCAACTGTGGATGTACCTTGAGCCACATGTACGATTTATAGTAATTCGAGCGGTTTCTCAGATTCAGCAGGAAAGTTGAACATGACTTACTAAAAACCTTTTTTTTTTTTATTGTCACAGATGCAAATAGGAACTGCCTATTAAATGTCATTCATTTCAGGTGAGATCTCACTAAAACTTAGGAAAATGTTAATATAATAATTAGGACTGAACTATTTTGAAAAGCTCAGTCTTGAAATATTGACTTAGGTCTATCGATTGAATTAGGAATTGAATAATCAGGATGCTCAGAGATCTAAAAGAAAGAAGAAAAAAAGTAGGAAGTGCCTTAAAATGTCAGGCTGAGTTCATTGGAAGGAACCTTAATTTTCTTGAATCACTTGTTGAGATCGAGTTCGGCCCTACATCATATGGATTCCGTTGAATGAAAGTCCAAAAGTAATTTCTCCCCTCCTACCAATGTCTTTTGATGTTCAGTATACTCCGAGGCATCTGCAATATAGGTACGGAGATTTTTTCAAAATTCTGCATGTTCTATCATACGAAACCACATCTATGAGACTATGGACAGGTGAAGGTATTTCCCAGTATTTTATCACTCATACAGGTATCAAGCAGGATCGTTTCTTATTCTCAAAGTTGTTTTCATAGTTTTTGAATGATTTACCGGATACTTGGAGTGCGGGTGTTGAAGTTATTGAAACTAAAATCAAGTGCCTCATGTAAGCGGACGGCGTCGCTCTTTTAGATGAAACCATGATCCGAAAATTGGTAAAGTATTGGTAAAGATCTCACGCCAAAACGCTGGTTTCGTTGAATTTAAAAAAAAAAAAAACCTCTGCCAAGTGGGTGTGGCACATAGCTTCCTCGTATCCATAACATGGCTGTATAGATCATTGAAAATTATTATTGACTAAAGAACTTCGTTCAATTAGGCGAAGTAAACATCGAATTATGGTAAATTTATTGTTATGCAGGAGCATAACTTGAGAAAATAAAGGTAGGCATGTTCAACTATTGAACAAACTATAAAATATACCTAATAAGTCCGAACAATCCCTGAAAATTTCATCCAAATCGGTCAAGAACTCCCGAAGTTATGCTTGTGGCAAGGATTTCACGTTTGCGCATGCGCAGGGGCTACTATTGATCCGGGGGTCATGAAACTCATAGAGGACCATCTACACATCAAACCGAACAATCCCTGAAAATGTCATCGAAATTGGTCGAGAACGAATGATCCAGGGGTCATGAAACTTATAGGGGACCATCTACACATCAAACCAAACAATCCCTGAAAATTTCATCGAAATTGATCAAAAACTCTCAGAGTTATGTGCGTAACAAGGATTTCACGTTTGCGCATGCGCAGAGGCTACTATTGATCCGGGGGTCATGAAACCTATAGGGGACCATCTACACCCCAACCCGCACAATCCCTGGAAATTTCATCAAAATCGGACTATAACTTCGTGTAGTTTTGCCCGTAACAAGGATTTGCTGACAGACAGACAGACAGACACGGAAACAAAATTGTTCAGAAAGGTCTAAAACGCAAAATGCGAGTGGAATTTTTGATTTTGGAGACAAAAAAATTTTCACATTCCGAAAGTGAAAACAATGCTTCCGCTACCTTGGTAGACTCGGAAGCAAAACACGTTTTTCCACGTTCAAACACCAATTTCTCTGTCAATGAAAATTTAATGGGCCGATAGAAAGCCGATGGAACACGTTCTTACATGACATGTTCTTACCCTAAAGTTCATCCATTTTCCAGTAGATGGTATGACGGTAAATTAACATTGAAATGCGAGTTTAAATGTGGGAATAAACAGATCGAGCTGACAAAATCTTATAATTACTTAGGGGTGCAATTTTCATGGAATGGTAGATTCAATCTGAATGCCATGATGCAGCGGAAAATGGGAGATAATGCTACTAACTCTGATACCAATAATGAGTAAGACAAATTCTCTAGAAACGTGGCTTGAGGTATTCCAATCGGTGGTGAGCACTCAACGTTATTCGCCTCTGAAGTATGGAGACTATCCTACCCGGAACTTATCGAAAGGGTACAAGTACGCTCTTTTAAAAATGCGTTTTTTCTTGCGTCAAATACCCCTGATTATATTTTGAGATCTGAATTTGGGCTTGTACATACAGGTACATACAGGTTCAACTGATGGCAAGAGCGTTAGGTTGATGGGTCCGAACCGCCTGCCGAAATTGTTCTTTGATCGCTTACTGGGATTGTCAAGACGAAAATTTGATATATCCCATAATTGGGCTTCCCAGATGGCATCTTTCTTCGAAGAATTAGGGCAAAAACAAATTTGGCACAACCAGGACTTTGAAGAATTCAACGCATCTAAGAGCTCCCTCCTTCAAAAATTCGCTGAAATGTGTATGGAGTACGACAGAGAAAGAGTTTCTACTTCACCATATAATGAAATATATAAACACCTGCCCCTGATGAGAAAACACGCAAAATATTTAAACCTGAGGGTATACAAAATAAACGACTGTTACGAAAATAAGAGTTAATAACCCGGGATTATGTACAATTTACAGCCGTGGTAAAAAAGTCTCCTTCGATGCCTCTGAAAATTGGATGTCTTGTGGTGTGGATACGCCTGACTCACTTACGCACTGTTTTTGCGAGAATACCTATCAATGGATTTCTTCATATCCTTACTAAATCTAGACACCAACGAACAAGCGATGACAGTCTAAATTTTTGTGCAATCGGTTATACAAGCCAAAACCCTCCTGTAGGCAGTTGCTACATTGCTCCTTCTACCGCCAATTTTGGTTTATGATTCTCTTGAAAAAAAAAATTTTAACCCCCCCCCTGAAAAGTTCATGGTTTACGTTTCAAAGGGTGTAGAATCCAAATCTGCTATAAAAATTTTTTCCGTCCGTCCGCCGTACGTACGATTTCTCCCAAACGGCTGAAGCAAAAAAGCTGAAGGAAAAATCCATGTTGGTCCGGCGACGCCCCAATTCTTGAGCCAGCTCTCTCACTTAATTTAAAGTGCCCTTTAAGGGTTGTCAAAGTTTTGTAAAATCCCTAAAAACCTCAAAAAAAGTCAAGGCGGCCTAAATTTGGACTCTTTTTGAAGAACACTCCACGAGGAATCGAATGAGCCCCTCCCCAGGTCCGTAGGTCAAACCATTCCCGATCTATGGCCCGATTTATGGTGCCAACATTTGCGTTATTTTGGTTTATTATTGTTTTTGTGTTGATATCAGTAACCTAGTGACGTAGTGATGTAGTAATGTGGATACTGGAGTGAACTCCTAAAAGGCTTTGTAACCGATACACGGTTGAAGCATTCTGATATGCATGAAACGCTGCAAATTCTTTCACTGGGGTTTATTATTCAATTGGCTTGCGTTCATGATTTGAATTTCTACTAAGCTTTGGAGTGTGCGTGTTTCACAAGTGATAGAGCGATTATTGAATTTCAAGAGGCACACAAATATGATCAACTGGTCAATCCAAATAGGTATTTTGATTGAGAACAGATTCACGTGCTAAATGCATATCTCCTGAAATTCAATAATCACTCTACCACCTGTGAAACACGCACACTCCAAAGCTTAGTAGAAATTCAAATCATGAACGCAAGCCAATTGAATAATAAACCCCAGTGAAAGAATTTGCAGCGTTTTTTCATTCAATTTTTGTTGCGATGTACAGTATTAAGTAATTTTTCATATGGCATTGTACTGTACCGTATGCTCATGTGTTTGGAAACGAACCACCCATTGTAACCCCAAAAGATTAAACAAATAAAGAATTTAATAAAATAAACATTGAAAATTGTTTTAAAAAGCAGAAGGTTGACAAAAATTCAAGTTTAGGCTAGAAAAAATCACTTACGACGAAAATGTTATGGAATAAAAATTAAAGAAAATTTAACGTTCTTTTCAACCGTATAATTTAAAGTTTATTTATTTTGTGAATCAAGGGAGTTATGGACATATTAGTGTAGTGAAGTTCGGAAATACGAAAAGCAACTTTGATATGGAATAAGCAAAATACTAAAAAATAGCTACTGAATCGATCCCTGATTTCATCATTTTACATACACCCTGCATGTATCAAATGTTTGTGTATATTGCAATAATCGTTCAACAAAATAAATGCTTCAACTCATCTGTGTAATAATTCGCAGCGTTTTTAATACACAATTCCACATCTTGTACTTTTTAAAAGGGATTGTAAGATCGTAAGTACTATACTAATACTTAACTGATAAACGAACAAACGTAGAATGAATTTCCATCATTCTAAGTACATTGAAATCTTTCTCCTCAAAAGAACGGTCCCTGACAGAACCGACTAAAACACGTGAATCTCCTTCGGAAATGGCGATGATTTCTCTAAACCGAAGAACTTCCGCCTCTCAGAGAAAAAAAATAAATATCCGGAATAATTTTTCAACAATTTCGACGTCATTTCGTCCGACTGAACTTTCCAAAAAATAATGCGAACGTCGGGCTTCCAATTAATCCGCCTAATTGTCAGTTCACTTCCTGGAATATCGCGTTCACAATTATACGATGTATTTCGCGAGTTTCTCCTTTACCGACCGTTCAAAAGGCTAATTAATGAAGCGAATGAGAAGATTATAGCTGATCAAATCGTCGGTCGTCTTTTTTTTCTGTATTTCGTTCTTTCTCCATTTTAATGTTTGTTTTTTGAGAGACATGGATCCGATGCAAGTTGTTTCCGGGGGTTGATTTCCTCGATAAAAAATTAATCTTAGGCAGTTCTGGTCCTTTAAATATGCCGTGGATCGAGGGATAGAGGTACTTCCGATCAGGTCTAGTGTCCCATAGCAGCAATGAAGTTCATCATCTTTGTCGCAATCGTGGTCGCTGTCTTCAGCGTGTTCGCCGAAGCTTCGGTGAAGAAATCGTACAGGAAAATCGATAAGGAGTCTTCATCCGCTCTGAGGGAACTCAAAGACGCAGAAAGTAAGTGAATTTACCAAAATTTTAACTCATCTGACTATACAAACTTTTTGGTGAAAATTCACCACAGTTGAGCTTGCCCTCCTACCGAATCAGTGATTTGTTAATCAACCTAGCAGAAATGAACAAATTTGTAGAGCGATGAAGTTTGATCAATCTCAGATGTATTTGCTGCTCAGTCTAACTTTTCATAGTAAATTAGCAGTGTTTGTTGTAATTCATCAAGATGGATGCAGTTGTTTCACCACAGTTAAACGAGTCCTCCAATTGAATCAGTGGTTTGTTGATATGAATATGCCAAAATTGCACGAAGTTCAATCAGTCCAAGATGTATTAGCTGCTCAGTCCAACTTTTCATTATAAACTTATAGCTGGTTAGTTGCTGAGTTGGTTTCATCAAGTTTACTGCAGTTGGCTCGCCACAGTTAAACTTGTCCTCCAACTGAATCCGTGATTTGTTGAATCAAACCTGGCAGAAATGAACACATTTGTAGAGCAATGCATGAAGTTTGACCAATCTCAGATGTATTTGCTGCTCAGTCCAACTTTTCATTGTAAATTAGTAGAGTTTGTTGTAATTCATCAAGATGAATGCAGTTGGTTCACCACAGTTAAACGAGTCCTCCAATTGAATCAGTGGTTTGTTGATCAACTTAGATGAATATGCCAAGATTGCACGAAGTTCAATCAGTCCCAGATGTATTAGCTGCTCTGTCCAACTTTTCATTGTAAACTTATAGCTGGTTAGTTGCTGAGTTGGTTTCATCAAGTTTACTGCAGTTGGCTCGCCACAGCTAAACTTGTCCTCCAACTGAATCCGTGATTTGTTAATCAACCTAGCAGAAATGAACAAATTTGTAGAGCAATGCATGAAGTTTGACCAATCTCAGATGTATTTGCTGCTCAGTCCAACTTTTCATTGTAAATTAGTAGAGTTTGTTGTAATTCATCAAGATGAATGCAGTTGGTTCATCACAGTTAAACGAGTCCTCCAATTGAATCAGTGGTTTGTTGATCGACTTAGATGAATACGCCAAGATTGCACGAAGTTTAATCAGTCCCAGATGTATTAGCTGCTCAGTCCAACTTTTCATTATAAACTTATAGCTGGTTAGTTGCTGAGTTGGTTTCATCAAGTTTACTGCAGTTGGCTCGCCACAGTTAAACTTGTCCTCCAACTGAATCCGTGATTTGTTTGTCAGCTTGATTGAAATGCACCGATTTTGTAGAGCAATGTTAAGAATGCACGAAGTTTAATCAGCTGCTCAGTCCAACTTTTCATTATTACTTAGCTCATTGGGGCTCTATGTGGGGTTGGTTAGTTTCATCAAGATAACTGCAGTTGGTTCACCACAGTTAAACTTTTCCTCCAATTGAATCAGTGATTCTACCTTGATTACATGAACCGATTTGTTGAATGTCCAGAATGCACAAAGATTATCCAATCTCAGATGTATTTGCTGCTCAGTCCAACTTTTCATTGTAAACTAGTAGAGTTGGTTGTAACTTATCAAAAGGACTGCAGTTAGTTCACCACAATTAAACTTGTCCTCCGATTGAATCAGTGATTTGCTAATCAACTTAGATGAAATGAACCAATTTGTAGAGCTAAGCCAAGATTGCACGAAGTTTAATCAATCCTAGATGTATTTGCTGCTCAGTCCAACTTTTCATTACATACAAGCCCCATAAGTAGAGTTGGCTGTAGTTCATCAAGACAACTGTAATAGGTTCACCACAGTTAAACTTGTCCTCCAGCTAAATCAGTGATTTCTTAACCAAATTATGAGAAATTTATCAATTTGTTCAGGAATGTTAACCATCCATACATCCTTAACTTTTAGAAGTTCTATCTGTCCTAGAAGTTGACTGGTTGAGATAAAAAGCGCGTTTTTTCCATTTTTGGTTGAGTGTCACCCGTTTTTAGTCCATCATTTCCAATAATAAACCTCTGTAAACCTATAAAAAACGTTTGTGGAGTCACTCCTCAAAAACGTTTCAAGGTTCATCTTCAGGGCGAAGATGAATCGGGGAGTCCTGTAATCTATTCAGACATCCACTCTGTTTGGTCCAAGCTCCTCATGGGTTATACTGTATAGTTTCAACAATTACTACTAGAGTGAGTTGGCATCGGTCATTCCTCATTCCTGCACAAGACATCTATCTGACTTGTATAGGTATGCTGTGTATCATAAGTGCTATGGGCCAAATGCTAGTCAAAACGTGGTTTTCCGAGGTTTTTGCTTACCCAGGGAAGGGCGCTGTCATAGTGATTCTTCATGCATAATCGCCTGGGTTAGTTTTCAGATCCTTAGAGATTCACCTAAAGCAAATAACTGCAATTTCTGAACCTAAAAGAAGGATATCCCCCAAACCTCCCAATGACACGAACTCACATGTCAGAATCGCCAGACGACGGTGCCCAAGGAACTACGCTCCTCCTCCTTAATTTCTCTAGCTTTCGGTCGAAAAATTTGCGCCAAACGACATTTTTCATAATTGTTTCCATAGAATACAAAAATGACAAAACTGCGCCTTTTATTTTGTGAAATCTACAAAGAAAATGAAGAAAAATGGCTTTTGTTGGACATTTTTCAACCGAAAGTTGGAGAAATAAAGGACGGCATGCATGTGCAGTAGGTAAGCACTTGTTATTCTTTAAAATACAAATCCAACCGTACCTTCAAACCAACGTTGCTTGTCATTTGGTTGGTAAATTTTCATGGTCCGTTATCTTGCAGAATTTGCCAAAATCAACCGCACTTCTGTTCGAGTTATTCATTTTCCTTGACTTTCTAGGTGCTTTGAAGAAGGTCTCCGCCTCCAGAAATCTTCCTGTTCACGCCACCTCCAAAGTTTCCACGGAGCTCAAACAAGCGAAGAGGGAAGTTTTGAAGCTGGCCAAAGCCGCGAAGAGGGCCATCAAGGACAGTCACTGAAGAACAAAACTCCGTAGAGCAGGATCAATGATGTTAAACAGCCGAATGCAATAAAGAGTCACCAACCGTTGCTTTGTGTAGTCACTTACCCAAGAGTTTATCCTCAACAAGTTAATGCATCCACAATTATTTGGTGTTATTGATGTGAATACCGCATATCCTCCAATATCACGTCTCACAGTGCGATTAAATCGGCCTCTAATCTCAACACGTTAGGGTGTTGCAACTTACATCTTGGTAGAAAGGATGCCAGTTCGAACTCCGTTCCGTACAGCATATCTGGACGTTCCCCAGTCCTTCGGCAACGTTTGGCATGAAGGTCCAGTTACCAAGTTAAAATAACCTAATCAATTTTGTCAAATAGTTCCCTCCTAACTGATGACCAGATTATTGATAGTAAAAGTGGACGATGAGTCTTGAAAACATCAAAGTAGGTTAATAAACCGCCTTAGCAGTTTCCATGAGGCTAAGGGGCCCGAGGAAACACGTGCGAGGACTTGGACTGGAGGACGGAGCAGCAATTTGGCTACCAGAAGAATGAAATCACACACACACACACACACATACACAGTTGGGAAAAAATATAAAATCAGATTAGTTTGGCAAAATCAATTTGAATTTTTGGCATATTATCAAATTGAAAATGTTGGCAAAGTAATTTGAACCTTTGGCACAAATAAATTTTAGTATTTTTTTCATCTTAATTTCAACTTTTGGCGACTCAATTTCAACTTTCGGCATACCAATTCGAGCTTTTGGCATATCAATTTATACTTTTCACAACCCCAACTATTCCAACATTCCACCCCATATAATGATCAATAAATGTTTTTTCTCTAAAAAAAAAATTAATTAATTTTAGCTACATTAAATGCTGAGGTTTCTTTGCCAAAATCTCACTTGCTACAAGCAGATCTCACTCCCTACAATTTAAGGGGCTTTTGGCTGGATATTATAGGGAGTGAGGTTATAGCCTTTCACCGCCTTTACAGGCCACAAATCAATTGAAACTGGTTGAACCAAAATGATGCCAACGAACTTCCAACAACTACACTATTTGTCAATAAGTGCGATCAAGTTTCACTTGCCACAGTCAGAATGTTATTGGAGTGGGGAATGAGAGTTAAAAACGCAGCAAATTCTTTCACTGGGGTTTATTATTCAATTGGCTTGCGTTCATGATTTGAATTTCCACTAAGCTTTGGAGTGCGTGTTTCACAGGCTAGATAGCGATTATTCAAGGAGGCACACAAATATGATCAACTGATCAATCCAAATAGGTATTTTGGTTGAGAACAGATTTACGTGCTCTATGCATATCTCCTGAAATTCAATAATCGCTCTATCCTGTGAAACGCGCACACTCCAAAGCTTAGTAGAAATTCAAATTATGAACGCAAGCCAATTGAATAATAAACCCCAGTGAAAGAATTTGCAGCGTTTTTATTGAACCTCAATACCAACCCCCCCCCCCCCCAAATAAAAACATCTATAATTTATCAAGTCCTTTAGCACTCGTATTGCGTTCAAACTTCCCCAACTCCAAATTTAAACGATGTAGCCAAAGGTAAACTGATGTAGAGGAGGCACACAAATATCATCAACTGATCAATCCAAATAGGTGTTTTGGTTGAGAACCGATTTACGTGGTCTATGCATATCTCCTGAAATTCAATAATCGCTCTATCACCTGTAAAACACGCACACTCCGAAGCTTAGTAAGATTCAAATCATGAACGCAAGCCAATTGAATAATAAACCCCAGTGAAAGAATACTTATTAACCCCAGTAATAATATTGAATAATAAACCCCAGTAATAATATTGAATAATATTTACCTATATATTATCAGCGTTTCATGCATATCAGAATGCTTCAACCCGTGTATCGGCTATAAACTACAAGTAACCACATCGGCTATCACTCCAGTATCCACATTCACTACAACTCGACGCTATCGGCCGGACATCACTAGGTTACAAACAAACAATAATAAACCAAAAAACGCAAATGTTGGCACCATAAATCGGGCCATAGATCGGGAATGGTTTGACCAACGGACCTGGGGAGGGGCTCATTCGATTCCTCGAGGTATGTTCTTAAACATACGTACACATTTAGGCCGCCTTGACTTGTTTTGAGGTTTTTAGGGATTTTACAAAACTTTGACAGCCCTTAAAGGGCACTTTAAATTAAGTGAGAGAGCTGGCTCAAGACTTGGGGCGTCGTCGGACCAAGATAGATTTTTCCTGAAAATTTCAAATCTTTTATTATTGAATAATAAACCAAAACCCACAATGCTGCCTCCAGGGATGGTTTTCCCTGTAGAACTAACTGGGAAGGTCTAGGCAAAATCCAACCACCAGCGTTGGGACCATCTTGAATAAGGGATGTCAACAAAACAGAAGCAACTTCATAAACACCCTTTCCTGCCAGTTGGGGGCTACTTTTCAAAACATTGTAGGGAGTGAGGAAAAACCGAGAGACACTGAAATAATGGGCTGATAAGGCTACTTGATTTGATCCAATTTTTTTCCTAAGGCGGATATCCATTGTAGATGGTATGTTCTTTCATAGTGTAAGTGGATATAACAGCCCCAATAAATATTTCGCTGAGTAGTGACGATGGAAGTTGTATACCTCTGGTTAGTGACAGCTGTAGGTAGTGAGAAATACGGACTTTGGTATTTTCTCCTGGATCCTGTAGGCACAACTTTTACATAAATTTTCCATGGAACATGTACATCCACATATGAGAAAATTTTTAAACACTTACAAAACTGTAGTTAGTTGAGATTTGACGGCAATACTGATGACACTGATCAGTGTGACCGAAATTTTGATATTACCCAAATAACAATTTCCACTTGCATTTCAAAGCTTGCTGATCTTAGATGGTTCCTATGAATTGTATGACCGTCGGATCCATTAAAGCGAGTGCTCATGCTCAAACGTGAATATCTTCTAGCTTTTAGATTTCTCACGATCTATTGGTCCGATTTCATTCAAACTCGGAGAGTAGTTGTATATAGATTCAAGGACGGTGCAACAAGATGAAGCGGCCTGTACGTCGACACTGAAAACGTGAACTTCTTTTTTCGAACCTACTTGTTATTTTCCATTCGATCTACTCGATGTAGACATCGCTCAAGATCGTAAAATTAATCTCGAAATGAATTCATCCTGCTAATAGGTACCCATTCAATACTGAAACGTCACTTAATGGTTTAAGAGACGGCGTAGTTTAAATTGAGACCACCTTCCGACCTTGAACGGGAAACCCAATACAATTTCAACCCGCAAAAAGCACTATTTTTACATCAGGTATCGCGTTGAATTCAATTTGAATCTTGATTTGAATTTGAATTTAAAAAAATGAATTTCGATAGTTCATTATCATGGCAGGTTTATTACTGGGTTCACATTCATAAATAACAGTAAAATAACGCCAAATAGCACCAAATCGATTTCTTGGTCCCATTTACAGACCAATTTATCGAAGATTGTAATCAAAGTTCCGATCGGTTGATTGAAATCCTATTTGGCGTTAACCGCGGACTATAAAATAGGGTGAAAGATGTAAGAACAAAGGAAACAAACACAAACAAACACCACATTGTCATGCAAATGTGGCACCGTAATCGGTCAAGTCTGATATGTGTGCGGAGATGGAATGGTTTAGTTGCCCCTTCCATTGAGGTGGATGCGGATATTACTGCTCCGCCACGCTCAGAGGATGACCCAGACGCTTGAAAACGTCTGATTCATCCCCCAAGGCGTCGGATTCTAAAATCAGGGACAACTAACAATATCCATCACAAATTTGAATTTGGGATTTTCGATTCTTGAAAAGTAAACAAGCAAATTTGGAGGTTTTTTTTAGGACGATTTGCATAGAAAAGACAGGTCACTCATAGAACGATGAGATCGAAGTGGCATCAAATTACATCTCAACAGCAGCGACGGGTAATCAGAATCGGTGGAGAGGATGTCCAACTTGTCACCAAATATCTCAGGAAGATTCGTTGGACTCTCTCAAGTTTGTCAATATGAGCCCCATAGTGAGGAGACCAAACTGCAGCAGCGTATTCGAGAATAAGCAAAAACAATGTTTTGTAGAGCACTACAATAACGTGAACATTGGAAAACTCTCTAGGGTTTCTCTTGAAGAAACCGAGAGATTTCATTCGGTGATGCCATCGATGTGATCATTACAAGTCATTTGAACATCGAATAGCATGTCCCAATGTAGATGGATGGATCTCGTGCAGCCGTGGGAGTGGAAGACCATTTATTTGGTAATCGTGGGTTAATGGAGAGGAAATTCGGTGAAACGTGGCCAGATCTTACAACAATCTGCAAACAGCAAACATTTCACATCTGGGAAAAGCTCAGGTGTGCTGTTGATCATCATGAGGAATAACAGAGGCCCAATATGAGAGCCCTGGTGAACACCTGAAGAGGCATGGAAAGGTCTGGAAAAGGCATCCTTAATCCTCACCACGAGATATCTATTCTGTAGGTAACACGCAATCCAATCCATTAAGGAACCGAAAACCCCAAGAGATTTGAAACCGCCAGGGCATGTTAGAGAGGCAGCTTATCAAAGTCTTGTAGTCTGTAGATTCATCAACCTGCCGACCCCCACGGAATGCGCTCAATTTGTACTCCTGCAATTCAAGATTACTCCCCTGAAAAAACCTTGTTGATCCACCGAAATGTTCCAAAAATGGGGTTTAATGTTGGGACACAACAAGTTTCTTAAAAACCTTGGGCAAGTTGGATATAGAGCATATCGGCCTGAAGTGTTCAACCCTGTCACATCTATCATCTATCACCCGTATTGTGAATCGGAGTCACAATAGAGCTCTTCCAGATATCCTGAAAAACGCCCTGAGTAATGGAGCGATTAAATAAGCCAGTGGTGGGTACAGAGATTTCATTTGCACTAGTTCTGAGCACAATAGGAGGCACTCCATCCATCCATCCATCATACATAGAGAGATTACAAATAGCCACGACATGACGATCAGGGAAAGCAGGAATAGAAGATATAGGCAATTCGAATACTGAGCAAAACGCTGCAAATTCTTTCACTGG
Source organism: Creontiades dilutus (assembly GCA_031894815.1). Classification (NCBI taxonomy): domain Eukaryota; kingdom Metazoa; phylum Arthropoda; class Insecta; order Hemiptera; family Miridae; genus Creontiades; species Creontiades dilutus. Next base: position 899,160 of record JAVIWC010008809.1, on the reverse strand, counting down.
GGTTTATTGGCAATTGGCTTGCGTTCATGTTTTGAATTTCTACTAAGCTTTGGAGTGTGCGTGTTTCACAGGTGATAGAGCGATCTGTTCTCAACTAAAATACCTATTTGGATTGATCAGTTGATCATTTTAAATATGATTTTGTGTGCCTCCTGAAATTCAATAATCGCTCTATCACCTGTGAAACGCGCACACTCCAAAGCTTAGTAGAAATTCAAATCATGAACGCAAGCGAATTGAATAATAAACCCCAGTGAAAAAATTTGCAACATTTTCCTGAAAATTTCAGATTTTCTGATTTTTTCTGAAAATTATCAGAATGTTTCAACCCGTGTATCGGCTACAAAGCCTTTTAGTAGTTCACTCCAGTATCCACATCACTACATCACATCACTAGGTTACTGATACCAACACAAAAACAATAATAAACCAAAATAACGCGAATGTAGGCACCATAAATCGGGAATGGCTTGACCTACGGAAAGGCTCATTCGATTCCTCGTGGAGTGTTCTTCAAAAAGAGTACAAATTTAGGCCGCCTTGACTTGTTTTGAGGTTTTTAGGGATTTTACAAAACTTTGACAGCCCTTAAAGGGCACTTTAAATTGAGTGAGAGAGCTGGCTCAAGAATTGGAGCTTCTTCGGGGCGTTTTCCTGAAAATTTCAGCTTTTTTGCTCCAGCCGTTTGGGAGAAATCGAGCGTACGGCGTACGGCGGACGGACGGAAAATTTTTTATTGCAGATTCGGATTCTACACTCTTTGAAACGTAAACCATGAAATTTTCAGGGGGATCAGAATTTTTTTTTCCAGAGCGATTACAATGGTTTATTATTGAATAATAAACATAATGGGGACAATTTTCATGATCCTCTTTTGGTTCGATCTCAATTTCCCTTTAATTGTTCAAGAAACTCCGGAAATTTCGAACTTCACGACGGAACAGAGGAATTGGAGGGGGAAATGCCAAAAAAACTGGTTTTTCGCGACAAATTTTGTCGACGCTACAAAAAATTTATTTTTATGATTCTTAATTCGCTCGATCCTAATTTTATTGAATTCATTTCGTCTCACCATCATATTATTCCACAGTTGGTTATGATGAAATACATGAAAAAAATACCGCATACTGTTGAGGGTTTTTTTTACTGTAGCGCAAAATTTTGAGGAGTAAACGGAAATTCTGACTTCAGATTCATTTTTAGCACACCAAAATACGTAGTAAAACCCTAATCAGAATATTAGTTCTGTAGCTTTTTTTTTGTGGGGCTGTGTGATTATCTACAGTTCAGCGCTCTGCGTACAAGGGCTGTCTAAAATTAATAAGCCCCTCTGTCAGAATTAGCAGGGGTTATTTTTAATTTAAGAGAAAACGTTAAAAACAGATTACAACGATAATGGCATTTAGATAGATGGCCGGCAATTGAAGTCCTACAGCGAAAACAATGAAGAAATCAACCTCATACAAAAGCGAATACACCTTGTTAGCTACATTTTCTAATTAGTCCCACCTGACGTTGTAGTACACAGAAAAGATCGTCTTAATTTTCAAAATACTCAATTAGGTACCCAATCTATTGATCTTCTCTTACACTCCTTTTTTTATTATTCCTCTAAAAGACCGAATTAATTTAACGATCATCAGGATATCGACGTTTTGTGTTCACTTCGTTCGATAATGAAAAGCTGACACCCAAATGACATTAAAACGTGATCACCGTTTCGACTCATTTCCAAACCCTAACAATTGCTTCGGCATAAAATAATCGTTTTTAATGTTCTTTCAAAGAAAAAAAAAAACGTCAGCGACTTTCTTTTTACGGATTTAATTTTATTCATTAAATTGCCAATTAGTCGGGGGAGTCGCTGCATCGAACACCCGACGGAGAAATTCAAAAACTACGTTTCACGTCGGTATTTCGATATGTAGTACAATGGAGTGAACCAAATAAAATTAAATTCTTTCCACGGTTCTTATTCCGTACCGCTTCAAATCCAATCAATACCTAAATCATAAGATAGTTGTGACTTTTTTCAATTAATCGAACGCAGTATCATTACTGTGGATGGTCCGAAGTATAGGTCAAGAAATTCATTAGGCGATGACTCTTTAATGCAAATTTAATTTGGGTAACGAAATTATTACCTATCGAAGTTTTCCGATGTAACTCAAGCTCGTTTTTTTTATTGAACATCGTACAATGAAATAAATTAAATCAGCGGTTTTTATTTAGATTCTCGATCGAAAATCTACTGACAGATCCAGTGGCCATTGTTCTCATTTAAAGGTCCGTTACTTCTTTCAAAAACCTTCATTTCATTGTCCGCTGTGTCTCGGGTCTTGATATAAATCGTTCGACTTGACACCTTCAGGGGCTTGAACCTGAAAAATGAGTTGGTTTTCGGGGTTTTTGGTTTTCGGATTTGTGGCGATCATGATGGTGAACAACAGTGACGGAGCTAGAAGGGCGCTAGGGTTGTCTTCTTTCTTTCGAGGGCCGAGCGGTAAGTTGTGGTGCAGTACGCTACCATCGTCTGTGGTAACTCCAGCCGAAATTCTCGAAATTTTCGCTCTAAAATATTTGCTATGCATTGCTGAGCTTTGAAAATGTTAATATGTACTGGTCTGTTGTGGGCTTGCTGTTCCGATTCGGGTACATTAAGATTGATTCCTTAGGGAAGGTTGAATTCACCTCATGAAGTGGAGTCATGCAGTTTCACCTGTTTTCTTATTAAAATTGTCTGAAGTAAGTCCAAACATTCTCCTTTGATTGGAAAAACGGATCGCGGATATGTGTAGGTAAATGAAGATTAAAAGTAGGAATTAACAAAGGAAGAGAACAGTTATCTTCAGGTTCCTGTCTTAAGGATGCTACCGTCCAAATTCTGGCTTCGCACAGTCAACAGGGTAGAAAGTACGGAATCTTAGTATTTTGCAACTGCAAGACTAGGTGCAACTGCTAGCCAGAGTTACACATCTTCAAGCCCTAAAGATGGTACATCCCAAACTGGGGTTTTATGCAGCTAATATGAAATATAGTTGCTTTTCGGAGAACCGTCCGAATTCTTTCTTTACACGGTTAACAGGGTAATAAGTTCGGAATCTTCATCTTTTGCAACTGCAAGGGTACATCCTAAGGAGGCGGCTTGCCCAATTTCAGCGTCATAAAGTTAATACTTGAAGAAAATTGCTTGTGAAGACACTCGGGCTAGCCAACACCGCCCCAGAGCTATACATCTTCAAGCCCTAAAGATGGTACATACCAAACTGGTTTTACACAACTAATACGAAATATAGTTGCTTTTGGAGAACCGTCCAAATTCTGGCTTCACACGGTTAACAGGATAGAAAGTACGTAACATTCATCTTGTGCAACTGCAAGATTACATCCTATGGATTCGGCATGCCCAATTTCAGCGTCATACGGTTAATACTTGAAAAATTCGCTTTTGGAACCACTCGGGTTAGCCAACACCGCCCCAAAGCTATACATATTCAAGCCCTAAAGATGGTACATACCAAACTGGTTTTATACAACTAATACAAAATATAGTTGCTTATGGAGAACCGTCCAAATTCTGGCTTCACACGGTTAACCGGGTAAAAAGTACAGAATCTTTATCTTGTGCAACTGCAAGATTACATCCTATGGATTCGGCATGCCCAATTTCAGCGTCATACGGTTAATACTTGAAAAATTCGCTTTTGGAACCACTCGGGTTAGCCAACACCGCCCCAAAGCTATACATCTTCAAGCCCTAAAGATGGTACATACCAAACTGGTTTTATACAACTAATACAAAATATAGTTGCTTATGGAGAACCGTCCAAATTCTGGCTTCACACGGTTAACCGGGTAAAAAGTACAGAATCTTTATCTTGTGCAACTGCAAGATTACATCCTATGGATTCGGCATGCCCAATTTCAGCGTCATACGGTTAATACTTGAAAAATTCGCTTTTGGAACCACTCGGGTTAGCCAACACCGCCCCAAAGCTATACATCTTCAAGCCCTAAAGATGGTACATACCAAACTGGTTTTATACAACTAATACAAAATATAGTTGCTTTTGGAGAACCGTCCAAATTCTGGCTTCACACGGTTAACAAGGATGAGAAAAAGTACAGAATCTTTATCTTGTGCAACTGCAAGATTACATCCTAAGGATTCGAGGTCATGCCCAATTTCAGCCCTTCATGAAATCATATAAGTCCTAAAGATGGTAAACCAAATTTCATAAGAAATATGGATAAATTGGCTTTACGGAGTTACCTAGCAATCCTCGACTTAATGATAATTTTCAGGGGTCCGTCTTCCAGTTTCCAAACAAGCTTTTGTACATGGTTCTCGGTCGGCATCCTGGTCCTACCAAAAGGTGTCAAATCCTGAGGTACTATCAGAAGAGCCGTAGACAAATTCCCTTTTTCAGATCCATCGGTTTCTTGCCCATCTCAGGTATGGGCCATTTCAAAATTCGGTCTCATTTGGGTAACTTTTTGCCCCGTATGAATAAATGGTATATCACACTTTTCTTGTTTCTACAATCAAACGACTTGCCCGCAGACACATTAGGTCCAAGACAAAACAAAATCGTTGTATGTAGTGTCACAAGTGTCATAAAATCATAAGAATTAAAAAAACCAAATTAAAAAACGCTGCAAATTCTTTCACTGAGGTTTATTATTCAATTTTTGGCTTCAAAGATTAATATGGTATAAAGTTGCTTTATGGAGTTACCTCCATGGGGATCATTCATGTAGGTGATTTGAATTTTAGCTACTAAATACTAAGCCCATTTGCAAAATCTCACGTGTTTCACAGATGATAGAACGATTATTGAATTTCAGGAGATATGTATAGAGCACGTAAATCGGTTCTCAACCAAAATACCTATTTGGATTGATCAGTTGATCATATTTGTGTGTATTCTGAAATACAATAATCGTCTATCACCTGTGAAACATGCAACAACTACTCCAAATCTTAGTCAAAAGTTCAAATCATGACCAAGTCAGAATGTTATTGTGAATTGAATAAAAACCCACAGTGAAAGCCTCCAGGGATGGTTTCTCCTACACGTCTTTGAACATTTTTCGAAATAGTAAAGCAATTCAAAACTTTTTAAGTTTCGAGGAACAAATATATACAAACTTTTTAATGCCGACTCATTGTTTTTTAAGAAAACAGCTTAATTCTCAAGCTATCGCTATTCCTAAAACCCAAAATTAAAGATTTAAAAATCACGATTTGGCGAACGATATTAAGAACGCAAAACTTTGAACTCGTTTTTCCGACATTGCAGATATTTGGCTTGTCACAGTATCATTCCCAAGGAGCGATTTGCATGTCGTAGTGAGGGACCCTCATCGGAATACCGAACAATGTATCTATTTTAAAAGTTGTCAATAACACCTAATGTCCCCTAACGTCTCTTTCTGGCAGTAAAGTAATGCGCAGTTACTGCGAAAGGCACCCTGCAAATTTTAGACCCATTTTTGTCCACAGTTCATTCTTGAATTAACAAATTTGTAAACAATACAAAAACACGACAGAAGCATCATTTTTTGATACTGTCATTTCCTCGGGATCAACGCAATTCTTTCCGAAAAATAATTAATCATTTCAATCTTTCTCCTTATTCTTTTCAATTTTCTATCGGCTTTGAAAACTCATCGTTGTGTTCGTATTCGGTCAGGAAATTTTTCGATCCGGCTCTGCTCGTTAGAATGACAGAACAAAGCTCTGAAGCTTTGAATTTAATTTTTGATTGGTAACTTCTCTATTTTCCACAATAAACCTTTTTTATTATTGAATTCAATGTTCATCATTCAACATCATTCACCGATATTTAATTACCTCGAACAAGAAAAAATTAATTGATTGAAAAATACCAATTAGTAGTAATTCAAGTTCCAATTCCATGTTTTCTCAGTTCTACCTACTTTTATTGATTGCTCCTAATGATTAGAAGTTATGGACCATGATTTCACGTAAGTGAAACTTTATTTACTAATTAGTAAACTTGAACGACTAATTGTTACATTTTTCTTGTTTCATATTAGACTTTGTTCTTACTATTTTACGACGATATTGTGATTTTTTGGGTGTCGTATTCGGTTCCAGTAAATTCGGTGACTCGAAAAACGTTGAAATAGGATGACTTAATGATTTTTTTTTCAATTAGAGGTTTTGCGGACGGGCATTTTGAAACTTAAAGTGACAAGTTTGAAGGGGGGATTCAAAATGGTCGCTATACGATTTTAAAGGCTTATTGTTGAAAATAACAAACCAAAATCAGTTTTAGGAGCACCTCAACTGGTTTGCACCCCGCTCACATCTAAGATTAACTCTTATTATTCATGATTAAGGCGGAATGAGGTACAGTCACGGATTGGTTGTAGTTATAAACGAATATAAAAAATTTCCCAAATATTGGAAAATTTTTTAAAAAGGAGAGGGAGTAACGAAACATTTTTTCTGTTAATCTGCATCAAAAATGTGGTGAAACCCCGCCAACCGCACTTTTTTATCTCAACCCGTTCTGTAGATATAATTTTTTAAAGTTTTTTTTTCTTCAGAAAACCACGTTTTTGACATAAAAACCCACGTTTTTCCACTTTAAAACAACTTTTTTCTACTTTTGACCACATTTTCGGATTCAGCATGAAATTTCCTTTACGACCAATTTCATAATCATAAACGAACCCCGAAGGACCGCACCTGCAGTTCAAACATTCACTTCCAAAAACTCTGGATCAGATCTGAAGTCCGCTCCCTACTCCAACACGAGCTCATAGCTCGCCTAGCTCACATATACACTTCTGGTGTAAGAATTGGTTATTTCCCCCGAAAGTGGAAACACGCAAACATAATAATGATTCCAAAACAAGGGAAACCCGAAGATGATATCAACTCCTACAGGCCAATCAGCTTGCTCTCTCTACTCTCCAAAATCTTCGAGCTCCTTGTTCTAGGAAATCTCTTGAACTTCACGGGTCATTTAATTCCGAATGAGCAGTTCGGTTTTGGAGATTCCTTGTCTTGTCCCCTAAAACTCCAGCGCTTCACTTCGTTCATAAAAGCATCCTACCAGGCCAATCACGTATGCAGAGCAACGTACTTTGACGCCGAACAGGCGTTTGACCGCCTGTGGCACGACGGTCCGCTATCCAAGTTATCACCACATCTTCCCAACAACTTGTTCAGCTCGATAACCCACTATCTAACCGGCAGAACATTTCAATTTCTATTCAGGGAGAGTTCCTCACAGTCAGGCCGATAAATGCTGGAGTTCCGCAAGACGGATGTCTTTCGCCTTACCTCTACACTCTCTACTGCTACGATCTCCCTCTCCCGAAAGCCCCAGAGTTCTCAGCTCTATATGCTGACGATTTGGTTTATGCTGTGAGCTGCCCCGACTCGGAATCAGCCACTAATCGCCTACAGCAAATGCTACATGATCTTTGCCAGTGGTGCACCAAATGGAGGCTCAAGATAAACCCAAACAGATCGAAGACAGTCACCAACACCTGCAAATTTCATTTACCAAACACCCTCTGACCTATAACAATGAAGCAATCCCATCCTCCACCTCCCACCGCTATCTCGGCCTCATACTGGACCAGAGATTAACGTTCCATGATCACATCACCGAGTTACTAAAAAAAACGTCTGCCAAGTGGGTGTGGCACATAGCTTCCTCGTATCCATAACATGACTGTATAGATTATTGACAATTATTATTGACTAAAGAACTTCGTTCAATTAGGCGAAGAAAATATTGAATTAGGGTAAATTTATTGTTATGCAGGAGCATAACTTGAGAAAATAAAGGTAGGCATGTTCAACTATTGAACAAACTATAAAATATATTTTAATAAAAATTGACAAAATGTATGCATCGTTCAATGATGGTTCAATATGGTTCGATCCAAGCTCGAGGCTAAAACTTTATTTTCTCCTTATTACTCACGAGGACCATCTTTACATCAGTCCGAACAATCCCTGAAAATTTCATCGAAATCAGTAATGAAATCCCGGAGTTATGCGTGTAACAAGGATTTCACGTTTGCGTATGCGCAGAGGCTACTATTGATCCGGGGGTCATGAAACTTATAGGGGATCATCTACACATCAAACCGAACAATCCCTGAAAATTTCATTGAAATCGGTCAAACTTGAAAACAAGGATTTGACGTTTGGGGCGCAGAAGCTACTAGTGATTCGGGGGTCATGAAACTCATAGGGAACCATCTACACCCCAACCCGCACAATCCCTGAAAATTTCATCAAAATCGGACTATAACTTCGTGTAGTTTTGCCCGTAACAAGGATTTGCTGACAGACAGACACACAGACAGACACGGAACCAAAATTGTTCAGAAAGGTCTAAAACGCAAAATGCGAATGGAATTTTTGATTTTGGAGACAAAAAAATTTTCACATTCCGAAAGTGAAAACAATGCTTCCGCTACCTTGGTAGACTCGGAAGCAAAAAAAAACTTCCAAAAAACGTGCTGGAACTTGTAAACACCCAGGTTGAGACTGATCCCAGATCTCTCATAGACTTATAACCGAGAAATCTAGATTTTTTCAGCTGAATAAAACTGGACATTTGACTGGATGGAACTTACTTCTAGAAGGATTATTTGAGATTAATTCAAATTGCGAATTACAGAAGATGCTGACAAATGATCTGAATGGATGCCGGCAGTAAATCCATGGACGCAAGATTGGAAATGAAACATTAGGGCACAATTTTTTTACAGAAAACTGCTTGCGCAATAACCCAGTGGAATCATGTTTTTATTCAGTATTATCTTTAATAATCGATTCCGCATTATTTGAATTTTTTTCACGGATGACTTACAGGCTCTACCCAAGGGATTGCTTCCCTAATTTATAATATGTAGAAAATGCTAGCCCATAATAGATCATTTTAATTTGACTTTTAGAAAGAAAATTACGAGCAACACTGAAAACATGAAGCCGTTTAAGTTACCTTTCTATAAGGAACTCGGTGTTTCTTATAGCTGAAATGGTTGTCAATTATCACCCCTAAGTATTTACAAATATCACTATACGGGAGTGAAATGCGATTACATTTGAGATTTTTCTGCGAACAACAAAAGTTCCAATAGAATTCTACCGTATTGTTTGATCAAAAATATTTGATAAACAGAGCGCAGGAATCACTGAAGGTAGGCCACGGGCCGGCGGCAGTGATGCCCCTTCTGTTTGCAAAGTTGAGTAAAACGCACGACAACTGTGTTGCGGGTTGCCACCCGGGAGGTGAAGGGGTCCCTCAATTTCAGTAAATACCTGATTACTCGAACGCGTCACCTACAGCTGATTTTAAAGGACCGAGAATCAGCGGTACCGTCATCTGAACCAGGATAAAGTTGAGAATGTGAAATTGTTGCGGGATAATCTTCATGAATGACCTGATGGAGCAACATCCCATTCCGTATGCGTCTCACTCGCTTGGCGCGTCGTACATACGAAAAGGTGTGGTGCTTGATAGAGTCTGGGCGTTTATCTGGATAGGTGGATACTGTAGTGAAGATATTGTTGGTCGGTTAAAACGAAACTTTTCCCTCCAATAGAAGATAAAATAGTAATAAATTCCTGATATTTCTCCCATCATGGTTTTATTCATGCTATTTTTAATTAATATGATTATTAGATTAACATCATGACGTATTATTACTATTATGTTAAAACTCATATGTTTGAAAATTTACTTATACGGGTTTACTTAAACGAATAATCACAGTTACTCTTGGACAGCAGCTGTTGACATTTTCTGAAAAACCATCAACAATTGATTATTGGAGTCTTGATGACTCTAAACAAAAACGCTGCAAATTCTTTCACTAACGGTTTATTATTCAATGATTCATGATTTGAATTTCTACTAAGCTTTGGATACAGTGTGCGTGTTTCACAGGTGAAATAGAGCGATTGTTGAATTTCAAGGCACACAAATATGATCAACTGATCAATCCAAACAGGAATTTTGGTTGAGAACCGATTTAAGTGCTCTATCTCCTGAAATTTGTTAGTACCTTTAGGAAATTAGCTCTTCAATCAGTTAATCTATAATTAAAAATTAAAAACAAATCCCATGCATTTGATTTCAGCTTATACGCATTTTATGGAAATACACCTAAGTGTAGGCAAACTAGCTATGTCAGTGTTTCCCAAACGTTGGTACGGCGACACTAACCAAGGGTACGTGGCGAACTTCCAGAAACATTAATACTTCCTTACAATAATGAACGTTGAGTGAATCAATGTAATTAAAATTCATTTTACTGCATTTCTATCTAATTCAGTCACCAAAATTAAACACCGAAGCCATTTAGATGCTTGACATTCGATTCCGACTAAAAAAAAAATTAAACCGGATATTATTGAATTGTGCCAATTAAAACGACCGAATTCTTCCTATTAATCAAGCTGACTCTGCGATCAAATCGTTACTGTTGAATTTATTCTGTTCGATTACCTCCAATCCACCTATTAAAAGGAGCCCCGAATTGGAACATATAATGCGGTTAGCAATAAAAGGATGAAGGGCGACCCAAGAGTAGAGAATTGTGGATTTTCCCTGGTCTGGGCGGAAGAGACACCCGTATAAATAAGCCCGGACTGGCCCAAGGGGATTCAGTCAGATTCTCTCTATTGATTCCGCCATATTGGGGAAAATTAAAAAACCTCCTATTCCGAAAAATTGATCTTTAAATCATCTGATCTCCGTTTTTTGGGTCGCTGAATAAATTGGAACCAAAATCGAAACCAAAAAGTCACTGTTAAAAGGTCAAAGTAGGTACAAATTGTAAGATAAAATAATAAAACGAATTTATTAATTAGTAATTCAAGTCTGTTAATTAGTGTGTAAATATAGTTTCACTTTGGTAAACTAATGTTCAATTCTAATATTTTGGGACAATCAATTAAAGTACGTAAAATTGAGAAACAAGATGATTGGAAATTGAATTAACTGTTTTTCCAATCAATTAATAATAATTTTCATTTTCAGTTGTTCGAGATGAATAAATATTGTTTGACGACAAAGGGTTTACAATACTTGTTTCCCTTTTTTGCTCCAGCCGTTTCGGAAATATCGTGCGTACGGCGGACGGACGGAAAATTTTTTATTGCAGATTCGGATTCCACACCCTTTGAAACGTAAACCATGAAATTTTCAAGGGGGGTTAAATTTTTTTTCAAGAGCGATTAAAATGGTTTATTATTGAATAATAAACTTCTGATTTATATATATATAAAAAAAAAAAAAAAAAAAAAAAAAAAAAATCATAGTGTTCTAAATGGTTTTTACCTATATATTTTACTCATATTTTTTTTTCAAAAAGTTGATCTGCTTATCAATTCTCTTCCTTAACTCACTACCTGAATTTTGTGTGGATTCGCCTATACTCTACTATTACAAATCACTCTGTTTACAGTTACAAAAAAAGGTGCCAGAGAACTGGAATCCGGCGACAGAGGGGTAGTTGCCAATGACCTCAGCTATTTAACCATGTTACCTCTCAAAGTTCTGGAAACTGTCCTCGGTATACCGTTATACATCGTGGGAAGTATCAACGGATTAATAAACAACGGCCTCAGAGCGGTATTTGGAGTCGAAAGTAAGTTATCATATTGTCTAGTACTGAATATGTACACATACTACGTGGTTGTTAAAATCAAATATCAACTATCGCTAGTAGGGGTAAGAAGTCTTAAGATATAAGATATCCTACTATTTGAAGAGTACAGGGGGAAATCGAAGTAACTCATTCACTTCTAAATTTTCAGAAAACCAATTTTCCAGTCAAAAACGCAATTGCACCTTATGTGAGCACTAAAAAAACGCTGCAAATTCTTTCACTGGGGTTTATTACTCAATGATTCTTCGTTGAGAAACTTAACAGCTACCTGGTTAGAGTACGTTCCACCAGCCAATATACGCATAAAAGCACTTATGAAGATAGGTTCAGTCAGGGATTGCAAGGTTGAAAGACAGCACCCTAGGCTCGCGTATCGTCTTGATTCGTACAATGGGAACTGGATGAGCTCTGTTGTTATTCCTAACAGGAGACCACTACCAAAAAAAAGGGGAATTCGACCCACCAAAACATAATTAATACCAGCTGACTTTTGGAAAACGAATTTCTATGATTACAGTGAAGTTTTGCCAATCTCTGAAGCAAAATATGACAATTTACAATATTTTATACGCTTTTGTGGGGAAAAAAGGAAGTAATACTTCAGCAAGCTGACCCACAGCACACGAATTGAGCCTATCTTCCTGACCTATCTTCGTGACCTCAACGATTTTATTGATGTTTTTATAATTGAACTAAAACTAAATTTCCATTAGAAATATTGAATCTTGCTTTTGTTTCCCCACTACATGTAGATAGTTATTAAGAAATTAAAACACCATTTTTCGATGAAATTTAGGATTTTGCAGTGTTTTCCACAGAACACATAGTCTTCTGTAAAGGTGATAGAAATGGACTTAGGCTGTTTTCCCCTGTAGTCTTCATTTACGATCACAAGCATATTTTAGGATTGCGCCATGGGCAAATTTAATTTGATATTCTCAGGTTATGAATGATTTCTTCAAATACACACAATATAAACGATCTAACCAAATTTCTTTGGAATTTTTGCAGTAACCAGATTCCTCGACTTGATCGCGTACATTCTCACGTTCCCGTTCACTTTACTGTACTGGATCGTGGCAGCCCCGTTCTACTTCGTAGTCAACCTCGTCTTCCGATCAGCCGCAGTTCTGATGTGGATTGGAGGTTCCATCATAGATGTCATCGTGTCGATGATATTTGGAAGCAGATTCGACCGAGTTAGTGAAATTGACAGTATACATAAAGAATTCATTGCTCTTCGATATCATTAAAAGCCTATTTAATAATTTTAAACGTTGTCCCTTTAAATCACGAATCACTGATGTTGCAATAATCAAATTAATTTAACCCACTAACACATAAGCTTCTCAGTTAAAAGGTATCTAGCAGGACCCAAATAGGTGAATGATTTTGGTTTATTCGTTTAAACCATTGTAATCGCTCTTGATAAAAAAAAAAACATTTCTAACCCTCCTGAAAATTTCATGGTTTACATTTCACAGGGTGTAGAATCCAAATCTGCAATAAAAATTACTCCATACGCACGATTTCTCCCAAACGGCTGGAGCAAAAAATTTGAAATTTTCAGGGAAAACCCATATTGCTTCGACAACGCCCCAATTCTTCAGCTAGCTCTCTCGCTTAATTTAAAGTGCCCTTCAAGGGTTATCAAAGTTTTGTGAAATCCCTAAACACCTCAAAAAAAGTCAAGGCGGCCTAAATTTGGACTTTTTTTCAAGAACTTCCATGAGGAATCGAATGAGCCCCTCCCCAGGTCCGTAGCTCAAACCATTCCCGATGTATGGTCCGATTTATGCTGCCGAAATTGCATCCACATTCAGTACATCACTAAGTTACTTACAAAACAAAAACAACAGCTTTTTTTGTTTTTGTTGATCGCAAATGTAGTATTGATCTCAATCCTAGTGATGTAGTGAATGTGGACACTGGAGTGAACTTCTAAAAGGGTTCATAGCCGATACACGGGTTGAAGCATTCTGATATGCATGCTCCGTCTTACGAAATTTAAAATTTTCAAATAGAATATTTTTCCATTGTAATCGCTCTTGAATGTAGCGCTGCAAATCCTTTCACTGGGGTTTATTATCCAATGATTCATGATTTCAATTTCTCCTAAGCTTTGGAGTGTGCGTGTTTCACAGGTGATAGAGCGATTATTGAATTTCAGGAGGCACACAAATATGATCAACTGATCAATCTAAATAGGTATTTTTTTGAGAACCGATTTAAGTGCTCTATGCATATCTCCTGAAATTCAATAATCGCTCTATCACCTGTGAAACACGCACACTAGAAAGCTTAGTAGAAATTTAAATCATGAATGCAAGCCAAATGAATAATAAACCCCAGTGAAAGAATTTGCAGCGTTTTGAGCAGAATTTCGCCAATTTTGGTGTAGTACTTTGGACGGCGTACAGTGTTTTTTCGCCAATTCAACTGGACAAAACTCTAATTACAAGATTAAAATTCATCCCAACGCTAAAAATATGTGTTTTTGTTTTGAATATAATTACTAAGTTGCCTGTTATATAGTTACCCTGTTGCCTCTATATCAGTTATCTTAATGTACTTTTTTACTCCTATAAAATGATAAAAATAGGCGTTTCAGCGATACAAGTAGGGTAATTCGGTTTTCTGGTACATTTTCACGTTGAGTCGATTGAAAACATTCTGAAACCGTAAAGACGTGGTACAAATTTCTCAAAAATGCTCACTATTTTGTCAGTTAGATTAAGGAAGAAAACACTGTGCGGCGCAGAGAAATGGCAATTGTCTGGAAAAAAAAGTTCAGAAAACTTAAATCTTGTAGAAAATTTAATACTGATCACGAAAAAATTAAATTAGCGATCGATTCCACTGCAAAATTTCTGCTTATACATTTTACGGTTCACAACCCTGATTGTTGTTACCATCCGTTCGCTCCCCATATGAAAAAAAAACCCTGCGAATCTTACAAAACTTTGACAACCCTTAAAGGGCACTTTAAATTAAAGGAGAGAGCTGGCTAAAGAATTGGGGCGTTGTCGGACCAACATGGATTTTTCCTGAAAATTTCAGATTTTTTGCTCCAGCCGTTTTGGAGAAAACGTGCGTACGGCGGACGGACGGAAAATTTTATATTTGGATTCTACACCCTTTGAAACGTAAACCATGAAATTTTCAGTTGGGGTTAGACATTTTTTTTTTCAAGAGCGATTACAATGGTTTATTATTGAATAATAAACCAAAATTCGTTCGTCTTTTTTCTTCATAATTTGTGTTTCTTGAATTCATCCTTTCCCCACATTTATATGTGTATACATGATGTTGCATTTCACGTTGTAAAAATAAAAACATTCTATGCTTTCTAGGGGACACTTTACAACACGATCGGTTCCAGCAATGTTCTCGAAGGAGTAAGTAGTACAGTTATTGAATATTCACTTTTTTTCAAGTAAACAATTGTCTATACCCGAAAAATTGTCATACTTCCTAGCAAATGCATCGATCGGATGTGGATTGTATGAAATTATCAACATTTTGCTGTGAAAAAACCCCCCCACTAATTTACAATTGAAAAAATTGAGTAATGTTCACATAAAAATCTAGATGAACAAACTTGAATTGCATTATAATCCACAAAAATATATGAATATGTATTTTAACTGCCAAAATACAAAAACTTCCAAAGTTACTTCGTGTAGCTGAATATTAGATGTGTAGCAACCAACATACATCATTCAAGACTGTGGAAATACAAGTAAAACAGTCCGAACAATCCCTGAAAATTTCATCGGAATCAGTCATGAACTCCACGAGTTATGCGTGTAACAAAAATTTCGTTTGCGTATGCGCAGAGACTACTATTGATCCGGGGGGTCATGAAACTTATAGGGGATCATCTACACATCATTTCAAGAACTCCCATTATGCTTGTGGCAAGTATTTCACGTTTGCGCATGCGCAGAGGCTACTATTGATCCAGGGGCCATGAAACTCATAGGGGACCATCTACACCCAAACCTGCACAATCCCTGAAAATTTCATCGAAATCGGTCAAGAACTCCCGGAATTATGCGCGTAACAAGGATTTCGTTTGCGCATGCGCAGAGACTACTATTGATCCGGGGGTCATGAAACTTATAGGGGATCATCTACACATCAAACCGAACAATCCCTGAAAATTCATCAAAATCGGACAATAACTTCGTTTAGTTTGCGCACGTAACAAGGATCAATGACAGACATCACAGACAACACCGAACAATCCAAAATTGTTCAAATTGGTCTAAAACGCAAAATGCGAAATTTTTGATTTTGGAGACAAAAAAATTTTCACATTCCGAAAGTGATGCTCTACTTTAGAATCATATTGAATATGTTTTTAACTGCCAAAATACAAAAACTTCCAAAGTTACTTTGTGTAGCTGAATAGTAGATGTGTAGCAAACAACATACATCATTCAAGACTTTGAAAATACTAGTAAAACAGTCCCTGAAAATTTCATCGAAATCAGTCATGAACTCCCGGAGTTATGCTCGTAACAAGGATTTCGTTTGCGCAAGCGCAGAGACTACTATTGATTCGGGGTCATGAAACTTATAGGGGATCATCTACACATCAAACCGAACAATCCCTGAAAATTTCATCGAAATCGGTCAAGAACTCCCGGAGTTATGCGCGTAACAAGGATTTCACGTTTGCGCATGCGCAGAGGCTACTATTGATCCGGAGGTCATGAAACTCATAGGGGACCATCTAAACCCCAACCTGCACCATCCCTGAAAATTTCATCAAAATCGGACTATAACTTCGTGTAGTTTTGCCCGTAACAAGGATTTGCTGACAGACAGACAGACACACAGACAGACACGGAACCAAAATTGTTCAGAAAAGTCTAAAACGCAAAATGCGAGTGGAATTTTTGATTTTGGAGACAAAAAAATTTTCACATTCCGAAAGTGAAAACAATGCTTCTGCTACCTTGGTAGACTCGGAAGCAAAATTAGTAGGCGATTATTTTTCATAACATTAGGTACTGGGTAATACACATTTACTTAAGTAGGTTTTAATTTTCTTATTGAAATTATGGAACATTATTGTCGATACGATTTAATGTATTACATGGGTCTATTTTTATTCAACAGGTGTCAAGTTCATTTAATGAAAATTCAGTTAGCACCTTCGCGAGTGCGATGAGAAGTTTGAAGAGGTTGTTGAGACATTAAGCACGTCGGGAACTCGAGATCGATGAACTGAATGAAGAACAAAGAAAACTTCAATATGAGGTTGGTATGATTATGAACACTATCATTCATGATTTTACGTCTAATACATAGATTTGAAGTTTATTGAAGCTTCATCAGTTTAGATTATCTTTTTTGAAAGAAGGTTGATGATTGTTCAGGGGAGTCTATCATTATTGGACTGCTCTTCTCTACCTGCATACAAGCAAGCAGGACAGCTATTCCAGGGAGGGAAAGGTATGGTTTGGCTCACATTTTGGAGGCCTTGCACGTATACCATTGAGACATTTTACTGACCTGAATAAAAATTCCACCGTGCTGAACTGCCCTCTTTACCATTTGGCAGCCGACTGGCATCATAGAGGCCCGCGAGCGGGAGGGAATCTCGTCAGCCAGGGTTTTCTTTAAAGAATGAGCCATAAAAAAATCCCTAATTTCCCTCTGAGAGAAATTGGCATGCATTTTCCGATTTACCCACTCTACTGACAAATTATTCTATGACAAAGTTTGAAGCCTCACACCTAAACCTGAACACGCATTTTTCGATTAGAAAACCATAGAAATTATGGATATATATATCCAGATCCTGGAGTTTGGGAATTTTTTTTCTCAGTCCCCACGGTTTGGCCGTACTGAATGGTCGCATACACGAAAATTGACTTGGTTGCACCCACGTTACTGACATTTTTTACGTTCATCACTTAATTTGAACGGTTTACGTTTACTCGGGAGGGCCTATAAACTTTGCATCAAGAACAAGGTAGGGAATATTAATTGCCAGAAGAAAAAAAATCTGCCCAGCTTTCTTTAGTCGCTCGTAAAGCTCCCGTTTCACGAATGGCGCATTTTTCCTGAGAATCACCCATATATCGATGTGTTGGCTCCGATAACATCGGTTTGGTTTTCTCTTTGGTTCACAGAAAAAATTCCATCTAGTTCGCTTGCTACCTAACGTGAAAAAAGAGAAATATTAGAAATTCTTTCAACTGCCGGAGTATTAGCGAATTTTCGAAGAATCGCCTCACTCTAAGGGGAGATTTAGGGCATTTCAAACGGGGGAAAGTTACCCCAAAACCCCCAAGCAGGTGACTCTCTTTTATAAAGGTTTTTCACGCTGAACACGATAGTGAAATTTGGAAATATCTCAATCCGTTCAAACTAGAGCAGTTTGAAGATGATAAAACAAAATAGATTGGCAAAATTCTCCAAAAAAAGTAAAAAACGCTGCAAATTCTTTCACTGGGGTTCATTATTCAATTGCCATGCCTTCATGATTTGAATTTATACTAAGCTTTGGAGTGTGCATGTTTCACAGGTGATGGAGCGATTATTGAATTTCAGGAGGCACACAAATATGATCAACTGATCAATCCAAATAGGTATTTTGGTCGAGAACAGATTTACGTGCTCTATGCATATCTCCTGAAATTTAGTGATCGCTCTATCACCTGTGGAACACGCACACTCTAAAGCTTAGTATAAATTCAAATCATGAACGCAAGAAAATTGAAAAATAAACCCCAGTGAAAGCATTTTTTTTTTTTTTTTTTTTTTGGTTATCAGAATGCTTCAACCCGTGTATCGGCTATAAACCCTTTTAGGAGTTCACTCCAGTAGCCACATTACTACATCACTACGTCACTAGGTTACTGATACCAACACAAAAACAATAATAAACCAAAATAACGCGAATGTTGGCACCATCAATCGGGCCATAGATCGAGAATGGTTTGACCTACGGACCTGGGGGGAAGGGCTCATTCGATTCCTCGTGGAGTGTTCTTCAAAAAGAGTACAAATAAAGGCCGCCAAGATTATTTTTGAGGTTTTTAGGGATTTTACAAAACTTCGAAAACCCTTAAAGGGCACTTTAAATTAAGTGAGAGAGCTGGCTCAAGAATTGGGGCGTCGTCGGACTTTTCCCTGAAAATTTCAGCTTTTTTGCTTCAGCCGTTTGGGAGAAATCGTGCGTACGGCATACGGCGGACGGACGGAAAACTTTTTATTGCAGATTCGGATTCTACACCCTTTGAAACGTAAACCATGAAATTTTCGGGGGGGGGGGGGGGGGGGGGGGGGGAATTTTTTTTCCAGAGCGACTACAATGGTTTATTATTGAATAATAAACCAAAAGCGAAAGTTTAATGGTTTTAAGTAGTTTTAGTTGTTGGTGTCCCTAAAACCAGTCCTTAACACCTATTATTTTCACCATATTGTTATGAACTTTTGCGACCGTGCTTTTGATTTCTTGTTTTTATGTGATATCCATAGCTTTTTCAAATTGAGCCTGATGGTTTTGAGCCTTATAACTCCAACGGAACGCCATTCTGAGGCCTGTAGACACCAAAAACTCCATTTCAACAACTGTTTTTAGCTGGTTTTTAAATTTCCCAACTCATTTCTAGGCCATCTTGATAAAAACCCATCTAATTGGAAACCCTAACCATACAATCAATACACTGTCCAGAAAACCCGTTAAAACAATGTGTATTGCGGTTAAATTGTTTCGTAAAACTTGTATCAATTTGCTTAAACTGGTAAAGGTTCAATCTGGTATGTTCGAAATCCACGACACTATTGATTGGATGACTTTTCGTTCGAGTAATATATACGTAAATCTATCATTATTGCATGATATGATATATCAACCTTTTCATGCTTCTGATTGCAGATGTTTTGGGGCTGAACAGAGCCGAGTTCGATGTCATGGTGCGTCAATGTCCTCACTGCGGCCATTATAATTGGTTATTATCTTCGCCATCTCAGGAAATTCTTTCAACGCAACCTCCAACCCCTACTTCGCACATTTCAAATAAACTCAATAAATATCTCGCTTGAACAGAAATCATCGCATTAATAAACAAACAATTCCGGACGAACGGCTCCTTTTTTTTTTTTTTTTTAATACAATTCACCCATAAATAAAGTTACAGTAATAGGAGAAAATACATGAATTTTATACACATTGTATTATTATTTTTTAAAAAGCGGAACAGTAGACCTCTACTATGGTTCTACAGCCAGATTTTTTACATGATTAATTTTACACATTTAAGTACCGAAGATGAAAAATTGCCTATGCAACCTACAAATATGGGATTCTAGCTCAGAGGGGAGCTAGTAAACAGAGATGAAAGCTACGGCTGGGGGGGGTTGGGGGTGTGCTAACAAGGGTTTACATGACCGCATTCTGTGTTCATAAACGGTACTTACAAAGCCTAACCAACTCCCTGGAAAAATCTGTAGATTCAACAAGAGAGGCCAGTGCTTACCAAAGTGGCAGGTACATGAATGACCCCCATGGGCGGACGGAAAAGTGGTGATGCTGGGATAACAAAGGGCGGAAGGAGCCCACCCGAAGGTTATTTGAAGGAGTGTTGAGCGAGGTGGGGGGGGGGGGGAGTACTGGATTCCTGTTAATCATTTAAATGATAAAATAAAACTCCACTCAAAGAGGGAAGGCCAAAAAATAGAATGAAATGAGAATAGTGAGGACAACCAGGTGTACACTTAGGGATTAGGGTTGTTGGAATAGATGAACGAAGGTGTCCCTGTAATGAACACGATTTGAGATAAGATCCTAGAAAGAAGCGGGTGGTGGTACCACGAAGCACTGCAACGAGATACCCAACTTGAGTAGCTCCGAGTCACTCTCACCACGCAGTGACAACATCAACTTTGTCAGTAACCTTTTTTCAAATTGTGCAGGCAATGGATATTTTTAGGAAGAAACTAAATTGAGTTCAGAAGGATTAGGCGGTCCACTTAGATGCAGTTTCACCAAGAATCCCAAACTGTGGTGAAAGAAGGTCATTGTTTTGAAACCCCAGAGATTTTGTCAAAACAGCCCAAATTCCACCGATTTTGATAAAAGCTTTAGATCCTTTCCATGCCCCAAAGCAATCACAAACCATAACATTTTCCTCCCGGTTTCTCCATCTCGTCTGATATCATCTTGATCAACGGCAATTGGCCTTGTTACGGGCAAATTAGTTTGGACACGTGTTGCAAATTTTTCAAGTTTTATTGCTGTCCAGGATATATATAGATTCAGCCGCGGAATCGTTGATTAGATTGTCATAATCTTCTCTTTAGTGAATACCAGGTAAATAGTGCTGATTTCTGTCCTTCTTTCATAGGTTTTTTGTTAGAAGCCAGTCGCATGAGATAATGTCTTACATGTGTTATCAAATTCTAAGAATATGATATAATTTTTGCAGAACCCGAAATTTGAGGCTTGATTCGTTGATTAAAACTTCTGGTTACAATTCAGAACTACAGGAACAATTATTAACTTGGAAGCGCGACATCAGTGGTATGTTTCTTTCTTTTTTTATAGGGTTCAAGAACCACTAGGCAGCAATTCTGTACGATGAATTTGTGGTAGTAGGAACCTAATTTACGTTTAAAAACCAAAACTCTAAGGAAGTTGGGTTTTATTTTTCTGTTTAGGGGCTTCCTTTTTCTTCGCCTCTCTTGGGCATCGACCCACTGAAATTTGAGATGGTTACACGCTTGCCTCAGCTGCCTTCTGTTTTTCACCTCTAATGGAGCCACGTATTTTAAGTTTAGATAATAAGTATTTAAGTCTAGGATTAGGGCAAAATTAGGAGGTGATCACCTTAGGTCGGATTTGTGGCATTTGTTCGCCTGTTTCTTTCTCCTATACTTATTGTATTTACAGCAATATTATTATCGACGAGCGAGGTTTCGTCTTATTTCTACACTAGCAATTCCTCTGATTCTAGATAGTTAGGCAGATTTGATTTCGAAGAAGATTAATTTGATTTCATTTAAAATTAAAACTTGAAATTTATTCTTTTATTCTCGGAAATATTGTTGTGATTTTCCCATTTTCTCGAATTATAGTGTTTAGTAATCATACTTAATACAAGTTGGGCAGGCAAGACCCACGATGGAGTTTTTGGTCCGCTATGACTCCACGTATTGATGTTTTACAGACCTTGGAAGCGGACTGGCGCCCATATATTTATGAATTTGTATGTTAAATCAATACTTTACTATACTCACCCCTTCCCCACTGATTGCTCGCCGAAGGTACAGGACCTAGAGTTAGGTTTGTTCACCAGTTATTTAAATTTAGGGTGTAACAATTTGAAGGTTGATTTAAAAAAAAGCTGATATCACCGATGTAATCAATGGTTACACTGTTATTAGAAAATGTAGATTCACAACGTTTCCGTAAAAAGTCGATTTAACGACGGCACAACTGCTGAAGGTGTCAGACACAGCTGCTGAACTGTTGGCTTCACGCTTTGCTGCGGGCTTGATGAGAAGACTTTTGAGAAGTGACCCACCTTATTACAGATCGAACACATCTGTGCCGGACAAGATGTACGGCGATGCAGCGACGGCCTACCACAAAAGAAGCACAATTTGTTTTGCTCAGACTTGGTAGCGTTGCACTGCTTGTCCTAGGTATTGATTAGGGATTGATTTGTTTTGAGCGTAGGACTCATGGTTTTTGAGTCTTTGATTTGAGTTTTTGATTTCGAAACAACGAGCTTGTTCCTCAGCCTCTGATAATTGCAATGACTATTTTCCAAAAGCCTCTGACGAATCTGAAGAAACAACAGATTACCTATGACAGCGTCCCGGATATAATCGTCTTTGTTTTGTTCTGCAGAAATCGCCTTGAAATCACACTAGTAATTTGAGGGTAATGATGTATCAAGTTATGGTTCCTGAGAGAAGTTGTTTTGCAGGAAGAGCAAACGAGGAGCATACGTTTTTGGTTTGATGAAAAGAGAATCAAGAATGGACTAGGCTGTTTCGTGCATTGTACAACCATTTATGCATTCGAGTACATTCGAAGGTAGGAAATTATATGATTCCTTTAAAAGATCGGCATCTTCTTCTAGGTCAGCCTTCTCAACGAAGATTTCGAACGTCCTTACCCAATACGTTCATTCGCGATGGGTCGTAGAACAGTCGGGGTCCTTGTCGAATTTATCTGGGTTATAGATTTTATCCGTTTCATTTGATTAAATTGTAATAATAATGCCTTACGAACATGAGACTTTAATAAAATAAAACGTTGCTACCAAGTTGTGAAGATAATGAACGAGGGTTAGGTAGTTTGCAGTGGAACACATGGGAAACTAAAGAAAACGAGTCCTTAGCAATAACGCATAATACAAGTCTAAACGTTGATTTATGCGATATAGAGGAGGACCAGCTACAGCCTAACTTACATATTCTCTGAAAATGTCATCGAAATCCAAAGAAAACTGTAGGGATTAGGGTTGTTACAAGGATCTACGGAGACACGGACAAACAGAAAGACACACAACGAAAAGGGTTCAGAATGGTCTAAAATGCGAATAGAAACTTTGATTTTGAAGGAAAAAATTGTTCATCTCCCGAAATTGATGACGAAGCTTCCTACAGGTGGAATCGTGAGCAAATTTGTACAGCACAAACTTAAGAAATAGGACACGAAATATAGTTAACATTTGAGAATGATCCGTATGTCCCAGTTGAATAAAGGGATAAGGATAACTACCGACTCAGGCTACAATCAATATCAAAGACTGACACAAGGTTGAAACACTGAATTCATGTTACTTATTGAAACCAGCTAATCTTAATGAAATCCGGTCTGCTGCATGAACAAATGGATACAAGGATTGAGACTGTCCAGATGTATCTGAAATAGTTTTGGATTTTTCGGTGTTTGGGTCATTACCTCTTGAAAACCACATTTGACTTCTATTCAACGCCCGCAGGTAACGGTGACCGTACTCGCCGCCTTTACTTCATTGTCATGAATCCCGTTCTTTTGTGCAAGTATTTAAAGCCTTTAATGGACCCGAAATTTCCCAAGCTGCTTGGTGCCGTAGGTTTTTCCCAAACCACCCTTGTTCTGGCAAACGGTCAGTCACCCGTAGTCTCCCCCCTAGTACCCTTGGGTTTCCCCATTCTAGATTTTCTTCACTTCCCCTCCAAACGAAATTTTCCCGTTTTTTTGTTAACAGAATCCAGAATCAGTTCTCTCCTTCGTTTTTAGCTTGCTCTTACACCCTTGTTAACTTGACTGACTTCATATCATAGCTATCAATGACTTCACTTTCTTAACTAAGTAGTGGCAAAGCAGCATATTTTGTGATATTGTTGACTACCCGCGAAACCTCAACTTCCGCAGAAGCGCCCTAAGATTTTATTCTACAACACCTTTATTTATTTTATTGTTTCACCATATCGACGAATACGAATTGAATGATATATTACCATACTCGTTCATTGAGCATGTACGTATTGATTTGAAATATAGCCTCCATCGGTTAACTGCATAACCCTGGGTTCAGACAAAAAGAGTCAACAAGACTGTTGAGTTTAACATGCATTTTATTAATGAATTACTTACAGACATACAATACTGACCAATAGATAGCGTTCGTATTCCAAAAATTACCTTCAATTTTGATATTTTAGGAATAATGGCAAGGTTTTTATTCATTATGTTGTTCGTAAAATCCAAATCCGTGCACTGTAGCCTTTAAAATTCAGTGCCCTTAATTATTTTAGATTCCTTGAATTAATTCTGAAATCATTTTAAATGTTAGTACCCAGCTACTCACTTTCTGTGGAAAATGTGAGTTCTCATACTAAAATACCAGCTGACAGTTATAATCTGGACATATTTTCAAGTCAACACAATAATGAACAACTGTTTGTTAAGATTTTTTATTCATTCGATAGAATTAAATCAAAAGTAACAACAGCACTTTGTTTTCAGTTATTAAGAAAAATCTTATGTATTATGTATACTAGTGTGATTAATAATTATTAATTGTTACTGAAGATGAACTAACTGTCGGACGTGTTAATTGGAGGTTAATGAAAAAAGTCGTTTATGGTCGAAATAGATAGCTGCAAAGTTACTTTTGCCAGTTGTCATAGCATTACATCAGTAACAACTGAAAATTCATCAGAAGTAGGAATGAGCACTTGCACATCCACGAGTGAAAGGGTGCTTGAATTCCATTGGTCGGGTGAAAGGAAGGGCTCGGAGATACAACCAATCAAGTGCGAAGTGGAAGAAGGATCGCAGCTAATGAGATACAATCGTTTCTCAAACTAGTTTCAACATTGTGAACGGATGATTCCAAACGTTACAAGCCTTTCAGCAATCAATGATGAAATTTATTTATGGATATCTTCATTTAAACATTACCAGATCTACCACTTTCTATCGTTTCAAAATATTCATGTAGGTACATAAAACGTATCTCAATTTGGACAAAAATGACTAAACTCACTTATTCTTTCCCAGAATTCTCTACCAAATACACCACAATACTCATTGCCACAGAGACTGTCAATTTATGAATCCGTTCGCTCATCTAGAACTATCTGTTGAGCAGGGTTTGCAATGAAAACCAAGTTCCTAAGAAATGAGAACGTTTTTAATACAGTTTATAAATTGACAGGAACAACGAGACGTATCTTTAGCATGACATAATAAAACGGAATGAACTGATTCACTGGTCAGCCACTTGGGGGCACAACTAGCGTTGGATACTGCCAACTTAACTTCAAAATTATAGAAACACAAATTATTCAAAATTATCCATTAATGAATTCACATTCAACACTATCTCATATTGAGATTTATCTTCCTTATAAAGAAGATTAATCTCTGAGGTTTCCTAGTGGATTAAAAGATGAAAATTCTCTCCACACGTTGATCTCTCCTTTCACTTTGTTTGGACTTGATTGGTTGTATCTCACAGCCCTTCCCTTTTCTCGACCAATGAGATTCAAGCTCTCATTCACCCGTGATTACATATACATTCCTGTCTGATATTTGTCTAGTTATTGTTTGTTACCATTGATGATTTAATTCTAAACATCGATCTATCACCGTAATTCTATATTTTGTGAAGATGGACAACGTTCTTCATCAACTTCCATTTTCTTCGAGTTGTCAGTTAGTGGAACATCATTCACGAGTCAACATGTCGAATATGAACGCTTATCATACTAAACCTATGTACGGCTTTTATAACTAGGTTTTGCATCCCCTTAATATTAACTTGTATTTCTTTTTTATCAGTCATAATCAGTCTTGCAAATGATACAAGAAATATCTCTTAAAATCTACACAGCGAAAGTCTTCACTATTGTCATCAGTTGTCGCCGTAATAAACGGGACCGTTATATCCATTATCGGGGATAGCTTCAAGCATCCTGATGTAATCTTCGGGCAATCCGCTCTCCTTGGCACCTCGGACGATCGTGTCCATGTAGACTTTTGAAGGCAGGAGATTTGGAACGCCGGGGACTTTCGGGGGATCTGGCTGATTCACCAAGCAGTAGCATCTGCTAATCACTTTCTCTCCTTTTGGGGTCGTCACGGAGACCTGCAGACATCACGATTTGGTGAGAAGTGCAACGCTCATGTACCAGAATAGAACAAAACTGCTGGTTTCAAGTATTGAGATTGTAATTTAATAATTTTGAATTCAAAGTTGAATTGTGCGCCCGCCTCAAAGACTACTTCTGATTGGTCGATCACTGTCCAATGATAGGACACATTTTTAATAACCTCTCAGCTACTATTGTTCAAACAACGTGTTCTTGTATTTTGTCTTCGTTCTCATGTCTCTTTAAAATAAAACTCGTTTTGTTCAGTTTAAAACTACGTGCTGACTTGAAACCACTGCCAATATTTTCAATACCTCTATATCAAGGTGGAAATATCTATTGACCATATGTCCAGAGAGACAAAAAACAAGACGCTTGATTAGGACGGGTTCAATCCATTTAAGATATTCAAGGAGAAGGTGGAAATATCTATTGACCCCAGACCAACTTCGGGTTCAATCCATTTAAGAGATAGGACATAGGTATAGGTTAAACCGATTGCCGGTTTAACGCAATAAAATTCCCTTATCCAAAGAAGGTGGGAAAAATAAAAATAAGAAAAGGTATTGGCAATTTCTTCCCAAATGTTTTTTAGAAGTTGTTTTAGTTTTAAAAGAGGTTATTCCAATCTAATCAAAACGCTGCAAATTCTTTCACTGGGGTTTATTATTCAATTGCGTTCATGATTTGAATTTATACTAAGCTTTAGAGTGTGCGTGTTTCACAGGTGATAGAGCGATTATTGAATTTCAGGAAGCACACAAATATGATCAACTGATCAATTCAAATAGGTATTTTGGTTGAGAACAGATTTACGTGCTCTATTCATATCTCATGAAATTCAATAATCGCTCTATCACGTGTGAAACAGGGACACCGCAAAGCTTAGTAGAAATTCAAATCATGTACGCAAGCCAATTGAATAATAAACCCCAGTAGAAAAATTTGCAGCGTTTTTTATGGTTATCAGAATGCTTCAACCCGTGTCGTTAAATTCAATATCACGTGTGAAACAGGGACACTTCAAAGCTTAGTAGAAATTCAAATCATGTACAAAGCCTTTTAGGAGTTCACTCCAGTATCTTCATTACTACATCACTACGTCACTACATCACTAGGTTACTGATATCAAAACAAAAACAATAATAAACCAAAATAAAGCAAATGTTGGCACCATAAATCGGGCCATACATCGGGAATGGTTTGAGCTACGGACCTGGGGAAAGGATCATTCGATTCCTCATGGAAAGTTCTTTTAAAAAAGTCCAAATTTAGGCCGCCTTGACTTTTTTTGAGGTTTTTAGGGATTTTACAAAACTTTGACAACCCTTAAAGGGCACTTTAAATTAAGTGACAGAGCTGGCTCGAGAATTAGGGCGTTGTCGGGCCAATATTGATTTTTCCTGAAAATTTCAGATATTTTGCTCCAGCCGTTTGGGAGAAATCGTGCGTACGGCGGACGGACGGAAAATTTTGTATTGCAGATTCGGATTCTACACCTTTTGAAACGTAAACCATGAAATTTTCAGGGGGGGTTAGCATTTTTTTTTTTTTTTTTCCAAGAGCGATTACAATGGTCTATTGAATTATAAACCAATATTACTGCAACGAAATGGACGGTAATGGACATTAACATTGTCGTGTGCCAAAATTCACATTTTCATGGACGCGAATTTCAAATTCGAATTTTGGACTTTTAAAAGGGATTCATGAGCTGCCATTGCGCTTTTTGCCTTAAGGAGCATGACTAAAATCCATATAAAAAAATTCCAGAAATTGAAACATGCTAGCAGCTCAACAAAATTAGTTTCGAAGGTTCAAACAATAATCTTTTAGCTCAATACTCCTTAGCTTCATTATGACAGGTCACCTTCGAACTGTCCGATACCAAAATCCTTGACAGCAAAACTGGAACTCTAAATTTAGTATCAACTTCCACTCATTTTTATGATCTTATAAGATGAGGGGTCGAATCATGAAATTCCAATTTAAATCTTTCCAGTTGAAACAAATAAGGAAAAATTGAAATAGCGTTGTCAGTACAAGCCAAAAAGGGAAACACGTGGTTTTTTTCAAAATCTGCAAGTTTAAGGAAATTGATCTCAACGGGGCATTCTCATATCATTTGACCATTTGATGTCAACGGCCTTCACATTTGTTTTTCGCATGCGTTTTCATTATGGTGTAATAGAGTACGAGTATGGAGACCTCCAGAGGGCGGTAGATGTTGGATTTGACTCCTTCCTGATTGTCCAAATCGTCCAAGTTCTCCATACCGATGTCCCAGATCGCTCCCCAAACTTGAGCGTTGTCATCCGGAACGATCGTCGCCACGTAGCCGCTCCACCGTTTCGCTAAATAACCGAAATCCAGGCGATATTTCTCGAGCAAACCGATGTCGTACCGCCGAGCTGTGGGATTGTTTATGTGGATACGTTGCGCGAGGAGGTTGCTCCCGAAAGCGAAATATTTGAATGATTGCGACTGAGTCATGACGGCTTTGTCGGAATTCGCGATGAAAGAGTCGTTTTAAAACTGGCAAAGAACTCCCGGTTCCGGAGTTAATGTAAAAATCGATAAAACACGGACTATAACGAAGAGAAACTCAACTAATGAAACACGATTGAAAGAAATAATAAGGATATTAGGACCGGAAAGCTAACGAGCGTCCGTTGGGTCGCCTTGACAACTGATAAGACCGCATGGGTAGGAAGGTTTCGAATGGCGAAGATTGTTTTGTTCTTTTTGCAAAGGAGGTAGAACAGCTGGTGGGTTTTGGTTGTGACGTCAAGGAACTGTGGTAGGGAGAGCTGTGTGGTTTGACAGCCAAGCTGGTTTCAAGGACGTCTTGGCATCGTCAAGGGTAGACACATTTACATTTCTAATCACTTGTGATATCGCTATACATTATAGATACGTAGTTACTACAATGCAGTGGCGTATATATGCAATAGGGTAAAGTGCCCTAATATGGTACACCTTTTTTGGGATCGCTTTTTGGACCACCTAATGGACCAAAATTCGCTAGCCAAAATTACCTGTTATAGGTGTACTTATACCCTACCAGGACCTTGGCCCGAAATTCCGGGAAATTCTCTAGTGTTGGAGAAATAAATGTTTTTCCGAGAAATGTCATTTTCCACCTTCCAGAAAAAGGGTGCCTAATATGACCCCCTATAGGGTCTTAATATTTCACTAGTGCCATCCGTTCTCATAAATTTTTCGTAATACAGGAATATCGGGATTACGTATAAAAGTAGTTTGCAATGCCGAAATTTCTTTATTGAAGCTTTCAGAAAGCAAATAACAGGCAATAAAGCTTTCAAAAGTGGTAAATCGTACCTTAAGTGTCTAGAATCACAAAATACCCTTCAAAAGGTCATTGAACGTAGGGGGGGGGGGGGGGGTAGAATACCGGGGGGTCTGGGGGGTGTTCCATCAATTTTTCAAATCAGGTGTCTAAAATCACATGTTTAACTATTCTAGCACTAAAAACGCTGCAAATTCTTTCACTGGGGTTTATTATTCAATTGACTTGCGTTCATGATTTGAATTTGTACTAAGCTTTGGAGTGTGCGTGTTTCACAGGTGACAGAGCGATTATTGAATTTCAGGAGATATGCATAGATCACGTAAATCTGTTCTCAACCAAAATACCAATTTGGAATTTCAGGAGGCACACAAATATGATCAACTGATCAATCCAAATAGGTATTTTGGTTGAGAACACGTTTTACCTACTGAAATTCAATAATCGCTCCATCACCTGTGAAACACTTCACACTCCAAAGCTTAGTAGAAATTCAAATCATGAACGCAAGCCAATTGAATAATAAACCCCAGTAAAAAAATTTGCAGTGTTTTTATGGTTATTAGAATGCTTCAACCCGTATCGGCACAAAGCCTTTTACAGTTCACTCCAGTATCACTTACAACACTACGTCACTAGGTTACTGATATTAACACAAAAACAATAATAAACCAAAATAAAGCAAATGTTGGCACCATAAATCGGGCCATACATCGGGAATGGTTTGACCTACGAACCTGGGGAGGGGCTCATTCGATTCCTCGTGGAAAGTTCTTCAAAAAGAGTCTAAATTTAGGCCGCCTTGACTTTTTTTGAGGTTTTTAGGGATTTTAGAAAGCTTTGACAACACTTAAAGGGCACTTTGCTGATAGTGCTGATATGCATAGAGCACGTAAATCTGTTCTCAACCAAAATACCTATTTGGATCGTTCAGTAGATCATATTTTTGTGGCTTCTCAAATTCAATAATTCAATTCAATTAAATTAAATTCAATTTCACTTACCTGTTACGGTCTAAGTCAATTCTGCTCCAGACCTCATCTACTTGTAGATTGTCACATCCACAAAAAGCCGGTAGACCGGGAGTGGCTTTAACATTTTGAATTTCCCCCAAGTTTTGATACATTTGGCAAAACTACGCGTAGGTTTGATGCATTTTTGGTGTAGTTTTACCCCAAAAAATTATTTACATCAACTGCGGGACACCTTGTACAGGCATATTTCTACTTAGGCTAATATTTTGGGATTAACAGGAATGAAAAGAGTTATCGAAACCGATATAACTGTGTATTGCGTACTAACAACATTAACTACGAATCTTGGTCAGGGTAAAGGACCTGCGCAAGGGCCGATGCCCATGACATTCGGCGGTCGGACTGAGCAGATGTTGTACTCAGTTTGCTGCTGACGACAGATGAAGCCCCACCCCTGAAGCTGGGTGACAAGGTCGTTCATTATGCTTATTGTAACGTGCAAAGCTTTAGCAGGATACTCGAACATGGTATTGAAGAACTTCTCGAGCAATGCTGTTGGAAAGACAACGATAATTTATGAGTCGGATTACGGTATTGTATGACAACATAGTTATGTCACCTTCATGAATAAGTGCCACCTCTATATACAAAAACATTAATTGGTTTGTGTATGCTCCAAAAACTCAAAACATTCTGTACCAAAATCCATGCGGTGCAAATTGACGAGCAAGTTCCAAAGATGGGTTTAAGCTATATCCCAATCCTCTAGATTTACTCCATCCTCGTGAACTTGGACTTCCCTACCGACAACACTTGTCTAATAGGGTGTATCGATTTTCAACTTTTTTTGTTTACAAATTCCAAGTTGAAAAGAAGTTGCTACTAGGTACTACAAATTACCACAAAAAAATGTTGGATTTTTAAAAAAATGTTTAGGTCTGCCGCAAAAGGCCTAAAGTTTAAAAATTTTACTAAAAACAGTCAATTTTTACAAAAATTTAAAATAACCTAAAACATTTTCTTTCCAAGGAACAACTATATAAAAGTTATCTCAATAATGTAACACATAATTAGGTCTCCTTCACAAGGCCTAAAAGTCGTAAATTTCGGCCGATTTTTGCAATTTTCCATTACTTGGATATCTTTATGGTTCGTACTTCAAACCTTAAATGTAACTAAAAAATGGTTTGGCTTGGTTGGAATTGTTGTAATAAGTGAAATAATGAAGAACAGTTTAACGAAGTTACTTGTATTAAAAAGGTGTTGAAATAAACTCTTATGTTATTTGCTGTTACTGTTGTTTATTCAAAATGTAAAAAAAAGTTATAACTTGCCACAAAGTTTAGTGTAGTAGTTGAAAGTAAAAAATATTGTTGATTTTTTCATATGACATAAGAGCCTTAGCACTGTGAGCAAGCGTTTTATTGTTCTATTGCAAATTTGATGACTTATATGTATTCCTCCTTTGATCTTCGCTTCAAAACCTGAAACCAAAGTTATACGATGTATATAGTATTATGTGTTACATTATTGAGATCATTTTTATATAGCTGTTCGTGGTTATTATTCGTGTAATATTAACTTGCAACTTGGAAAATAACATGTTTTAGGTTATTTTAATCTTTTGTAAATTTTAATTTATCAAATAATCAATATCAAATAATTTTTTGTAAAAATTAACTTTTTTAGTAAAATTTCTAAACTTTAGGCCTTGTGCGGGAGACCTAAAAATTTTTTTAAAAATCCAAAATTTTTTATGGTAATTAGTAGTACCTAGTAGCAACTTTTTTTCAACTTGGAATTTGTAAACAAAAAAAGAGTTGAAAATCGATACACCCTATTGTCTAAAGAATATCGTAATTAAGGAAAACCCCTCATGACAGTATGAATAGATCTCTTAGAAGTATTATCCAAACTTATGTTTCTATAACCGAACAAATACGAAGACCATGTTATCAAATGCCTCATCAGGTGGGTGAGCTAAACTCTCGTGTGTTACCCATGGAAGGTGAAATCTGATAGGGGGCAATAGGATTCCCGTTTCTTGAACCTGCTGCTCCTGAGCATAAACCTGAAGGATTTTAGCTTCGAAGGTACTCTGGTGTTGCAGGAATAACGCCTCTAATCTTGGATGGAGAAAATAGTCCATCCATCACTTCGTTGTTAAATGGTTCCAGAGCTTGTTTCCAAACTTACTCATTCTCTAGACTATTCTGACTAGGAAGTGTCTCAGTTTCCTCTTTTCGTTTCTTGGAACTGCTACTCCTGGGCATAAACCTACAGTTTTTAGCTTCCCGGGTAATCTTTTCGTGTTGCCGGCATATCGTCTCTGCAGTTGGAAGGAGCAAGCAGTCTGTGAGGGACCCATCCACTAGTTATTATGAACCGATCAGCTGTTAACTAGCCAATTACGTAGTGCCATAGATCGCCCTATATTCACTAGATTGGTCATTCTATTTGTTAACGTCTTTCTATTTCTCCAATAAAACTTCCTTCGTTCCTTAAACCGTTTCGTACACGTAATTTACCACATCAGTACAAGTCCATCCATCGCTTCCATTTTATGTGGTTCCAGAGCCTGGTTCCAAACTCACTCACACTCTAGCATTGACCATCCTGATTCTCAAGACTATTCTAAGAAGTGTCTCAGTTCCCAATTCTCGTTTCTTGAAACTGCTACTCCTGGGCAAAAACCTGAAGGGTTTTAGCTTCCCGGGTAATCCTTTCGTGTTGCCGGCATTTCGTCTCTGCTGTTGGAAGGAGCTCCATCCATCGCTTCCATTTTATGTGGTTCCAGAGCCTGGTTCCAAACTCACTCACACTCTAGCATTGACCATCCTGATTCTCAAGAATATTCTGACTAAGAAAGTGTCTCAGTTCCCTATTCTCGTTAACGTCTTTCTATTTCTCCAATAAAACTTCCTTCGTTCCTTAAACCGTTTCGTACACGTAATTTACCACATCAGTGCAAGACCATCCATCGCTTCCATTTTATGTGGTTCCAGAGCCTGGTTCCAAACTCACTCACACTCTAGCATTGACCATCCTGATTCTCAAGACTATTCTAAGAAGTGTCTCAGTTCCCTATTCTCGTTTCTTGAAACTGCTACTCCTGGGCAAAAACCTGAAGGGTTTTAGCTTCCCGGGTAATCCTTTCGTGTTGCCGGCATATCGTCTCTGCTGTTGGAAGGAGCAAGCAGTCCATCCATCGCTTCCATTTTATGTGGTTCCAGAGCCTGGTTCCCCATGAAGAAACCCTCTCCCACCATCCTGACTGAATATTGAAAGCCTTGGGAGATTGATCGTTCCCCCTTCCCGTTTGTTGAAAGTACTAAACTACAGCATAAACCTGAAGCTTTACAGCACCATTGGTACCCTCTGGGTGTTGCAGGAATATCGACTCAGCCCTTGAAGGAGTACCTAGTCTATCCCATCAACTCCTCGTTTCTAGATAGTAAAGGCATGCAAATTTATTATATACTCTATAAACAAGTTCATGCATAACCAATAGAAACTTACATTTGGCCCTCTTAACCTGCGGGGAGATTCTTCTGGCGATATTCATCGCGGAGAGAATAACACTAAAATGCACACGGATCCCTTGTTGGCCAGATGGTAGAGGTGACTCGATTATATTGCGTTCGATGTAGGTAATGCATTTCACCACGGCCAGGATAGCTCGGTTGCAAGCTTCAGTGGTTCTGGTCCACAAGTACACCACAGATATCTGCGACAAGTTGGTATTGCCCCGATTCTGCCGGTAAAACTGGGCTTCACACAAAACTTCTGGTGGAGGAGGTGGCCGTGGATCGAATTCCCAGTCGTCGAGAAGATCTTGATCTTGGTATACCTACGGCATAGAAATACGAATGAATATTTTTATGACATAAATTTATAATGATATGAATATAATATCTTCACAGACATAACACGGCCCAACAGAAAAAAGGAGTTGTTGACAGTTGGAGTGTGTGAAACCAACTTTGAATCACGTTTTTAGCGGTCAGGACTTATACAATATGATCAATTTTTCAGTGCATTTTAATGAAATTTAAGAACAATATTCTATATACATATGAGCTCCTATTTTAGTTTATTATTCAATAATAAACCATTGTAAAGAGGCTTGAAAAAAAAAATTTCTAACCCCCTGAAAATTTCATACGATTCAAAGGGTGTAGAATCCAAATCTGAAATACAAATTTTTCCGTCCGTCCGCCGTACGCACGATTTCTCCCAAATGGCTGGAGCAAAAAATCTGAAATTTTCAGGAAAAATCCATGTTGGTCCGGCGACGCCCCAATTCTTGAGCCAGCTCTCTCACTTAATTTAAAGTGCCCTTTAAGGGTTGTCAAAGTTTTGTAAAATCCCTAAAAACCTCAAAAAAAAGTCAAGATGGCCTAAATTTGGACTCTTTTTGAAGAACTTTCCATGAGGAATCGAATGAGCCCCTCCCCAGGTCCGTAGCTCAAACCATTCCCGATGTATGGCCCGATTTATGCTGCCAACATTTGCGTTTTTTGGTTTATTATTGGTTTTGTTTTGATCGCAGTAACCTAGTGATGTACTGAATTGGATACTGGAGTGAACTCCTAAAAGGATTTGTAGCCGATACACGGGTTGAAGCATTCTGATATGCATGAAACGCTGCAAATTCTTTCACTGGGGTTTATTATTCAATTTTATTCATTTGGCTTGCATTCATGATTTGAATTTCTACTAAGCTTTGGAGTGTGCGTGTTTCACAGGTGATAGAGCGATTATCGAATTTCACGAGATATGCATAGAGCACGTAAATCTGTTTTGGGGCAAAGTAGATCATATTTGTGTGCCTCCTGAAATTCAATAATCGCTCTACCACCTGTGAAACACGCACATTCCAAAGCTTAGTAGAAATTCAAATCATGAACGCAAGCCGATTGAATAATAAACCCCAGTGAAAGAATTTGCAGCGTTTTTTGAATAATAAACTGCTAAAAAATATAAGTACAACGATTCTTGGCCGTTTTTGTTATTTTTGATGACTTTCTAGTATACTAGGTATTTCTGAAAGTTGACCAATTTAATGTATCTTGCTTCAAAGGAACATGTAATATAATTTCGGTTTGTAAACAGAAAACTATTGTAAATAAAACAGTAAACAGCCAGAAAAATATGGTCCATCAAATTACTCACCACAGGTTTAGAAACTTCAACATTTGAATTCCGATTCCAGTTTGACTGTTTGTGGGAGAAAGCTGCACAATCCGGAAAAAAGTACATATATACTTCATATTTTGTCAATTGATGATAAATCTTAAATTAATACATTGAAGGTACGATTATCCCTAATGAGTTTCATCATGATCCTATCGAGTAGATTAGCTCATGCGCGAGCCTCAAATCCTTAAAACCCGATATAAATATTTGAGGATTTGAAAACCACCTTTTAAATGTTAATTGAAACTTTTAAATGATTTAAAAATCGTTATTACGGATTCTACGTGCCACACCCACACAGTGCACTTTTTTTACTGAATTTTAACCGCGTGTTAACCAGATTATAAAATGTTTGTCTAAATTTATCATTTATTTATTTTCTCGAGACATCAACGTTTCTTAAAACAGATATTGAGATCATTGAAATTAATGAACCATCAACAAATATTTAAATTTACCAATGCTGCTGAGTTCATTGTCGAAAAAATTTACAATAAACGAGATTTCTTCGCTGGGGTAACGTAAAATTATGTCAGTCGGTTTGATCTTTGTAGCGAATTGAGATTTCTTGTTTGATTGCGCAAGAACGATTGGATTGCTTCATTGGATACAACATCAAAAATATAAAATCATAAATAAAAATGATTAAAAAAAAAAACTATAATGACAAAATATTAAAATATGAAACATGAATACACAACAATCCATTGCTTTTATATCAGATGATTCAGTCATCTAACTCTGAGTAAAAATCGCTTAGTATCATTCATTGATTTTGGTTTATTATTCAATAATGAACCATTGTAATCGCTCTTGAAAAACAAATTTTAAACCCCCCTGAAAATTTAATGGTTTACGTTTCAAAGGGTGTAGAATCCAAATCTGCAATAAAAATTTTCCCGTCCGTCCGCCGTACGCACAAATTTCTCCCAAACGGCTGAAGCAAAAAAGCTGAAATTTTCAGGAAATATCCATGTTGGTCCGACAACGCCCCAATTCTTTAGCCAGCTCTCTCACTCAATTTAAAGTGCCCTTTAAGGGCCGTCAAAGTTTTGTAAAATCCCTAAAAACCTCAAAACAGCGTTTTTGTTTTTTTTGTTTTTTTTTTTTATCGCATTAACCTAGTGATGTAGTGAATGTGGATACTGGAGTGAACTCCTAAAAGGGTTTATAGCCGAAACACGGGTTGGAGCATTCTGATGTGTATGAAACGCTGCAAATTCTTTCACTGGTTTTTTTTTATTCAATTTCATTCATTTGGCTTGCATTCATAATTTGTTTTTCTACTAAGCTTTGGATGTGCGTGTTTCAGGTGATAGAGCGATTATTGAATTTCAGGAGGCACACAAATATGATCAATTGATCAATCCAAATAGGTATTTTGGTTGAGAACCGATTTACGTGCTCTACGCATCCTGTGAAACACGCACACTCCAAAGCTTAGTAGAAATTCAAATTACGAATGCAAGCCAAATGAATCAAATTGAATAATAAAACGTGAAAGAATTTCATTTTTTAATCAACTTTTCAGTATAGTAGGCGATATTTACTATGTCCAAGGACGTTCTTAATCACATTCATGATGACGATTATTGAATTCTCTCAGAGATGAACAGATGAACATAAGATGATCAAATGATCAATCCAAATAGGTATTTTGGTTGATATTTAAAACAATGCTGTATGCTCCTGAAATTCAATAATCGCTCCATCACCTGTGAAACAAGCACACTCCAAAGCTTAGTAGAAATTCAAATTACGAATGCAAGCCAAATGAATCAAATTGAATAATAAACCTCAGTGAAAGAATTTGCAGCGTTTTTTAATCAACTTTTGAGTATAGTAGGCGATATTTACTATGTCCAAGGACGTTCTTAATCACATTCATGATGACGTTCTTTCTTTCTGTCAAAGTTCTCTCATAAAGAGAATGAACAGATGAACATAAAAAGATCAAATGGGCTTATTCGATTCCTTGAAGGGATCGCTACCGGTAAAAAACATAAAAACAATGTGTTGATTCAAAAGGTTTCGATATTCTAATTTTCAGACATCTTAGGATTGACTGAGAGTGATGCAGAGAATTCAGTCTCAAATAGTCTCCAAATTTTTACGTTTTATTAGCTTTAGTTCATTGGTTTCGGGAAAAAGCTGAGAGCAATGGAAGGATTGATTTTTTAAATTCAATTTTTGGATATATACATTGATTACACATTTATACCAAAAACAGTTTTTTTTTTAAATTGACAAACAAAAGTTGTTTTCATGTTAAAAGTCCTTCTTAATATGGCAGGTAAGCAATAAATTGGCCATTCGCCACAACAGCCGGCAAAAGCTTTGACAATTTGTTATCTTTACTTTTCATTTTAAGGTATATTACAGAAATTACCCACAACTTTTCGCCGTTTGTCCTTCCAGATATGGACAAAATACCTAGTAGGTTTAAATTGTTGATAAGAACACAAAAATGTGTTTCATAAATGATTTCATACGTATTTCACGATTCTAATCATGCAGCCCGATTCGCGTAAGACTTACCCGTTCCATCGTAGCCGTTCCGGTATCTTGGAGCAGAGCTACTCAGCGGCTCCGTTTTGTTGGCGAAACAGCAGCAAAAGTGCAGCACTCCCAAAATGATCACGTTCCTCATGTTGAGTTGCTTCTAGGCATTACTTCAATTACTTCTTCCATCCGCACTCTGCAAAATAGAAACAAAGGGGAAATTATTATTAAAAACGTAGATTTGGGTGGGGAGTGCAGCTTCCTCCTGTTGGTAAAATGCACGAGGGATGAATACATTCAAAATGATTGAATGCAAAGTTGTGCATACGTGTATGTTTGCATAATAGTAAGCGAATTGTTGCTCATCGTCCGCACACCTGACCAACAAGCCAGAGTTCTTCAATGTCTAAGAAATATTTAAACGAAACCATTGCGCCAGAGCTGTTGCGAATGGTGTATTTCCACTCACGAATCCTAAGCCTTATATCTACGCATATTTAAATGATCTAATAGTGTTATCTTATTATTATAATTATATTACTGTTCTAATTTCATAACATTCCGTGAATTATTATTTCCTTCTATGCCCCAGCTCATGAGGTGTAATTTAGGAAGAATAGTATCTGTATCTGTTCTGCTGCAAGGACCACCAAGTCACCCGTAAGGCCTCAGCCCTATACGGCCTCCACCATGTCCCCAAAATGCCGCCTCTGCCAACCAGGAAGGGTGTGCTTGATGGGTTCTGAAAAGCTGGAGGAACATCAACAGCAATTGCATGAGTTACTCTGAGACTAGCTGGAGGAGTATCGAGCATTACACTGGTTTTACACCTGCATGAAATCACTATTAGGGAATACACCTGCATTACACTGGATTTAGCATGGAGGAGTTTCCACAGCTACTGAATCTGAATTGGTACTCTGAAAGTAGCTGGAGGAGTATCGACAGCTACTGCGACTAATGTATACTGTAGCATGGAGGAGTATCCACAGCTACTGAATGTAATTTACTCTGTACTCAGGATGGAGGAGTATCAACATCCCTGAGTGACTGAATTGTTATGAGCTGGGGCGTTAAGGCAGAACCTGAAATAAACTTACCGCTGACAGCATCCGAAACACGCGCACAAATAATACGTACGTAAGACGAAACTGAACTGTTACTTCTCTGCTACCGCTCTTGCTTCCTCCTGTAGACCAGTAGCGCTACCTAGACTTACTTTGATGAGGAGGGGGGAAGTTCCCTCCTTGGTGAGGTCATCGTTCACGACAAGAGCCAACTACTGGTAGGTACCTACTCACGAGCAACATACCAATTCGCCAATGCCACACTCTTGGCTGCAGAACGGAAAATAATCTTTGATAGGCAGTAGGAAGGGGAGAGAACTCGAATGACCAAAAAAGGCACTGCTGGTGTCTGCTGAAGATGGCGGGAAATGTAGATCCCAAAACCAGAAGGAAGATGGACAGGGATGGCACCTCAATCCTAAAAAGGCCAGAGAGAAAACATGGAGTGGTTAACTTCTTCCTGACCCAGTTCCTCTCAGGACATGGACTATTTTACGCCTAGCTATGAGGAAATAGACATTCCCACTTGTCAAACCCGTGTGGATGAATTGTGTAGGTCGTGGGGAGCCAGGGCCTAACAATATTTTGGGGTACCACATGAAATTCACTGAGGAATGTCGCGACAGAGAATCTCCTTCACACAATAAAGTGGTATCATTTGGTGCAGGCTGGTTTCCAGTTTCTGCCTTTGGTTCTCCTTGTGGTTTCCAAACTGGCAACGACATGGGTACCGTCTCCAGTCCTCACACTCATGATTGATCCGTGAACTTCCTCAGGTGAGGACAAAGCGGTAGGATTAGGGATACCTTCTCTGTTCTGGGGTAGTGACCATTCTGGCCTTCTTCAATAAACGGTACAAAAGGCAAGGGGAGCACCAAACTACAGCACACCAGCCTGCCCCCCAGTTGAGGTTAGATTCGCGAGGGAATGGTTAGAATACCTCACCTTGCTGTTCAATATGCTTATTGAGGGAGGAGTATTTTGCTGAGCGGGTGGGGGAGCTTGGAGCATGCTCCGATACTGTGAGTTGTGTGGCTGGTCCAAAAACTAGGGTAGTTACCAACCTGCTCAGTTGGCATTGTTACTAGACACATGCTCCCATCTATTGGTCTATATAAAACCTTTTGCATATCCGCCGTCCGGAGCTTTCCACCGAAACTACTGGACAAAACTTCTATTGAAACATCGGCCAAAAATCTAATATTTTGTCAGTGTTATTGGTTATTTTGGCTAATTTGTGCCAAAAAAATGACTGAAACAGAGGCTGTTTACAACATTGCTACTTGAGGACGAGTTTGACGAGAATGATGCAGATTTTGCTACTCGGATTTCAAGACAATATTGATTTCTGAACAACAAAAACTCAGAACTGAAAACAGAACTCTAGTTTAACTTTTTTAAATAGTGCATAAAGTAACGAAATTGAAAGTAGAGGTTATAAATAAGTTACCTCAAATGAGTATTTAAGTAACCTCTTATGGTGTAATCCCACAAGGTAGAATATTTTTAACTACACAAGTGAGTGAAGAAGAAATCAAGAGTGATGGAAGAGAAGCGGTAAAGTAAAGCAATCGAACAAGAACGGGAATGCAATGAAAATAGAAACAGTTGTTAGCTACGGTATCACCCGCATCTCGTTTTCATCAACATTTTGCTGGAAAATATCTTCTTCAAGTCATATAAAATCTACAATTAAACTTTAAATCAACGTTTCTATTGATAACAGTGTAATCACTATGATTACATTGGTGAAAAACGTTTGTTTTGAATCTCTTTAAGCAGTTCTGCTAAAGCAGTGATGTGCTTTAACCATGGTTAGATATTGTTGTTGAAACCGGCATTTAGCGTTTGATCGTTGAGTTATCTGAACCGCAGTTGGTCCCCCTGTCACCACTGAGCGGTGAAATTTGGCACACCTCCACGACTTAGGCCGGGTTTCGGTTGATGTCGGATCATCTGGGTGAGTTAACATAGTTGAAAGAGCGCTTGAAGGCAAGCAAGTATGCGCTGGCTTATTCCTGGACGTGGCTCAAGCATTCGACAAAGTTTGGCAACCTGGACTTAGTTTCAAAATTAACAGGGATCTTCCAAGACAGTTCTACTCACTCCTGACGTCACACCTTGAGAATAGGCACTTCAGGATGAAGCAGGACGACCAATACTCAAGCTTAAGGCCTATTAGAGCAGGTGTTCCGCAGGGAGGCGTCCTAGGGCTCGTTGATTAACATCTGAGTTGATTACTGTTTATTGAGTAACCATTGACTAAAAACTTCGCTGAAACGAACAATTCTAAGACAAATTTGGGTTAGAATGCACTAGGAAGACGAATAGGGAAATACCTACGGTGCTGTCCAAGAACTTGCTGGTGATCCTGCAGTGGCTATGGAAGGTATTTTTAAGAGTTTTCTGTTCATTGCTCATTTTTTTCAAGATAGTAACCCACTAATAATAGGATCTACCGACTCACATTTTGCAATACTCAGTAATGAGTTACCTAAAGCGTTGTAATTGAGATTGAGACTGAGTTTCGAAATTTGATTCATTACACCCACGTCAACCAGGATAGCTCTATGTTAAAGACAGGTTTATTATAGCGATATGGGCCGGAGGTGTTCTAATTGGAATCATTTTTAAACGAGATAATAATACCCATATTGTGAGAATAAGAACCGAGTGAAACCCTGAAACCTAGTGATAATGACAGAATGATTGGCATTTCACATGAGATGACAGCTGGGTCATTCCATACCCAGACAGACTCGAAATGTACCGACCCCCTCCGATTTTGTTCATACTTGGTGTAGTTGCTTCCCTTAACGAATAAAAAACGTGCAAATTCTTCCACTGGGGTTTATTATTCAATTGGATTGCGTTCATGATTTGAATTTCTACTAAGCATTGGAGTGTGCGTGTTTCACAGGTGATAGAGTGATTATTGAATTTCAGAAGGCACACGAACATGATCAACTGAACAATCCAAATAGGTATTTTGGTTGAGAACAGATTTACGTGCTCTATGCATATCTCCTGAAATTCAATAATCGCTCTATCACCTGTGAAACACGCACACTCCAAAGCTTAGTAGAAATTCAAATCATGAACGCAAGCCAATTGAATAATAAACCCCAGTGGAAGAATTTGCAGCGTTTCATGCATATCAGAATGCTTCAACCCGCGTATCGGCTACAAAGCCTCTTAGGAGTTCACTCCAGTATCCACACTACTACATCACTACATCACTAGGTTACTGCTATCAAAACAAAAAACAATAATAAACCAAAATAACGCAAATGTTGGCACCATAAATCGGGCAGTACATCGGGAATGGTTTGACCTGCGGACCTGGGGAGGGCCTCATTCGATTCCTCGTGGAAAATGTTCTTCAAAAAGAGTACAAATTTAGGCCGCCTTGACTTTTTTTGAGGTTTTTAGGGATTTTACAAAACTTTGACAACCCTTAAAGGGCACTTTAAATTAAGTGAGAGAGCTGGCTCAAGAATTGGGGCGTCGTCGGACCAACATGGATTTTTCCTGAAAATTTTAGATTTTTTTGGAAAAAATCGTGCGTACGGCGGACGGACGGAAAAATTATTATTACAGATTTGGATTCTACACCCTTTGAAACGTAAACCATGAAATTTTCAGGGTGAGTTAGAATTTTTTTTTTTTTTTTAAGAGCTATTACAATGGTTTATTATTGAATAATAAACCAAAAAGCCTGCCAGGTCAGCTCTTCCAAAAATGGACGATCTTAGAAGCTATAGCAGTATGATTTTTTGACGATTTTTTATGACCTAAACATGGTTTTGTGACTATACCTTCGGTTCCAATCGATCAAATTAAGCGTACGCGGTCCGATTTTCTTCGTAATAAGGTAAAAACGCAACGGACCCTGCAGAAAGCCGGTATGAGCGTCCGTTTTGTTTGTCTGACGGATAACGTCCGCAAATCTTAAAAACGCGATTTCTCCCGAGTCACTCAGTAGAACTAGGCGTTCAAGGTCTTAAAATGTTTGTAATTACTTGTTTTACAATGCCCTCAACGGGTTTTGTATTTAAATTTCATTTGACGGAGTTATAACGATTTTAAGGGCTACGCACCGCCATTATTTCACTTTATTTCGCCTTTTATCGATGTAAAGCTGAATTATCTCGAAAACCGTTCGAGAAATCGAAAAGTGTCATAGAGGAAAAGTTGTAGCTCTTAAAATTTCCATTCGGATGGACTCCTTCCACTTTTCCATAGCTCCAACCGTTTAAGCGCTGTGAGCAAAACAAAGTCTGGGAGTTTCATAGTCAGTACCGCTCTTTTTCTACCCATGATTTGCAACACCATCTAGAACCGTAAAACCTGTACTTTTCTTCTTTAAAACGAACAATAGTTCTCGGGTCACTCGAAAATCCGTTGTATAATCCAATAAATTTCTTAAGATGCTAAATATGTTTTTTAACCCCCACCCCGTAGCCCCTTGCTGTTCCAATAAACCTTCGCGATTAGCAAAGTACAAGTTCGAGGAGCTGACGTAACAGGCCTTAATTATTTGTTAAAGGAAGCAACTACACAAGTGAAATCTGCAATCACTGCAACTGCAAGTGAAATCTTCAAAAATAACAAAAAACACCGTTTGCTTAAATTCATTCGAGAATTATATGAAATCGCTCCTTAGATCGAAAATTCATCAACGTTTTTCTAAGAGGACAACAATTTCAAAAAATAGAGCCAAAGTACGTGTTTTTTTGTTTTAGTGAAAATTATCATTCAAAACATACTAAGGAATCTGCTCAACATTTGCGATAAACTCAATTTGTGTTGCCTTGTCAGAATAGCGTGTTTGAGGGACGAAGACTGCCTACCCAATTCCTTCACGCTCAACCACCTCATTTCCTTTAAAGGTAGTAGTAAAAATGACACATTTCAAAAATTGCTAATAATTAGTTCAAAAATTAAAAAAACGACATCCTCTAAGATAGTGCATTCGAGTTGGTTTACGTTTTATTAAGAGCGACTAGAAAGGTGTCGTAACTAGTTGATTACGTTTATGAAAAGTTCGGAATCGTTGAAGATGAGTTACCCAATCAAAAAAATATGGAGCCCCAAGTTCAAGAACGAATACAGTTATGAATGGAGTCCAAGAGCGTTTTATAGCAAAGAGTTCTGGCTGAATGAATGTTATTTTTGAGTTTGAGTGTGATCCAGCGTCC
This sequence comes from Creontiades dilutus, assembly GCA_031894815.1. NCBI lineage: Eukaryota > Metazoa > Arthropoda > Insecta > Hemiptera > Miridae > Creontiades > Creontiades dilutus. The sequence goes on along the minus strand of JAVIWC010008809.1, from coordinate 854,612 downwards.
TCTTTGTTGCGAATTCTTTGAAAACTGGCTGGTTTTGAAAGATTTTGAAAACATTTCGGCGAGTTCGAAAAGAGGTACCGCGAGTCTGATCGATAAAAAATGAATCACGGACAAAAAATCCTCGCGTTTAGCCCACCCCGGACAAAAATCCCCGTGTGAAAAATGACAGAAATATTCTATCGTCTAGTTTGCTGGTCTGGATGCTCGCTACGCTCGCATCTCAAAAGCAAAAAAATATCCTACATCAATCCTTTTAGTAAAGTATAGATCAGTTGGAAAAATAGATGCGTTACCTATTCTGTGATTCAGCCCTAGTTTTCCGAAGTTGGGGATTTTTTGTCCGGGGAGTTTTTGTCCGATTACGGTTCCGCTCCAGTTCAAGCTTTCCATTCTTCAGGTTATGGTTACATGTTATAGTACCTCACGCCATCTACTGATGAGTCAATTCAGGCATTGGCTTTGCTTATCAATTCAAAGTTGACCAAATTCCAATACATTGTGGGATCGGTGGCGTGGGATGAGCGGACACAACTTCACACTTAATCCAGGCTTTCCCTATATCGCCAGTGCCCCGAAATCTTGTGAGCGCGCGATCAATTGTGCTGTCGGTGTCAACGTATTTATTCTTGCACTTGGCTCAAGGTTCTCCTTCCTCATGACACCAGATTTCGAAATTGTCCTCGTCTGCTGCTTTCTTCAGCCGGGAAAAACCGAAAAAAACGTTGGATGTCTTCTTGGTCACAATCCTGTTGAGTTTCCTGTTCCACCAAACCACGGCATTGTTGGTTCTACGCATTTGACCATGAACATTCCACAATTTGGCGGAGGGACTGGGGATTCTCGAGCCACTGCTCTGCAAAGTAGTCCAAAAATGCTTGGAGTGGCTGGCTGGGGATGGACTCGCTCATAATAAAGTACCAGCCGTCGTCAATGGAGTCCAGAGGTATCAGAGCTAGAGCTGCGCACATTTTTCATAGATTATGAGTTTCGGTGTCCTTCTTATACTCTTCTGTTAGTCCTACTTTCTCTATCTTCTTCCACAAACATTGGTTAAAGTGAAAATTGCACCCTGACAGTTTAGCGTTTGGCAGTTGAGTCTTCATTGCATTTAGCGCAGCAACCTCAAAATCAGACTTCATGTACGACGGCGACCATTGGGGTGCCCAGTTCTTCAAAAGTGAGAAAAGCCGATTGTAAGTGTGCTCAGTTTTACCTGGAAGAAAAGCAAATATCGCTGGAGCAATGTTGATTTCAGAGTTGGAACTTCCCAAATCCGCGACCAATTCCAAACAGATTCGAACATATAACTGGTTATTAGCAGTTGAATAAGTTTCAGAGTCCGCTTAGCCTACCTTAATTGGTGTGCGCTCATTCCACGGAGCCGATCTTCTACGAGTAGTTCGTTTTTCTATCCTAGTGCAAAGTTGTGGAAGCAAAAAATGTTGGCCAAGTAAGCCGTGACACACATATTCCTTGTGTAGGTTACAAGGTTATTGATAATTGAAATGTTTGAAATAATCTCGGACAAAATGAGGAAAAAAATTTCTGGCCCATGAGGGGGTCGAACCCACGACATTCGCGTTATTAGCACGACGCTCTAACCGACTGAGCTAATGGGCCGCCTGCCGTAAGAAGAAAGTGTATCCTATAGAGGGAACTTGGACAAATCGCAAACCTACGGTGCCTTCATTCGAACGAAATACCTGTAGGTACCTTCCTATGATTCAATCTTTAATCTTAAAAAGTGTTTATTCCCAACAGGCAATATGAATTTTTCTTCTTAGAGTATGAAGGGTTTTCCTCATTGTATTTTCTGTGGTGTCAAATGTTAATAACTCAAATGGCGATTGTTTAAGGTGTTGAATTTTCTAGGCATATTGTTTAAATATCGGGCGAAAGTTTCCATTCTTAGGAGAAAAAACGGGACAGTAGACCTCTATGGTTCTACAGCAAGATCATTTAAATAATTAATTTAAATAATAAAAAATAAATAATTAATTTAATTTTAGTACCGAAGATGAAAAATTGCCTATGCAACCTACAAATATGGGATTCTAGCTCAGAGTAGGGGAGCTAGTAAACAGAGATGAAAGCTACGGCTGGAGGGGGTGGCAGGTGGTGATGCCGAGATAACAAAGGGCGGAAGGAGCCCACCCGAAGGTTAGTTGAAGGAGTGTTGAGCAGGGGGGGGGGGGGAACTGTCGGGTCGGTACGGTCACGAAGAATTGGATTGTATTCCTGTTAATTTAAATGATAAAACACAAATATATTTTGAGAGAAGAAATTGAAAAACTGTAAGATATACTCACTTAAGATAAAAAAAAGCCCTCCTCCGTGATACTGACAAAACTGTACAGTTCTCTGGCAGGCTTGGCCTACTCGAATCAAAAGCATTATATAGGTGCCTACCGACATTTTAAATTGGCAACAACGTAGGTTTTTTCTTAAATTATTGCCGAACCAAGCAAAATAGCGTAACGATAATCGAAAGAAAACAGAATCAGAACATTAAAAACAAACGACAAGAAAGACATTAAAAAGGGGTTAATACAACAGTATAGAGTTTAAAACAAACTAGGCTAAATGTTCAGCTGTGAAAGCTAAACTTTAGAAAAATCTTTGATTTGAATCTTTCATAGTTCTGCATGGATGAGGATTTGATATTTATCGTTTCAAAAACATGAGACCCTGCCAGATAACGGAAAGAGCCTGTAGGCACATTAAAACATAGAATATTTTTACACAAAGGCTTATTGTACTATATGGGTGATTCCTATTTTACGCGACAATCGCTGTCCTTCATTGATAAATAATTTTCTGTTCAACTTTATCCACAAATTATTTTTGTAGATTTTATGTGGTAGCTAGGCCTACTCATAGCTGTCATAAAGTTCGGCTACTTTTCATTGTACATGCCGGTAATTGATCGAAATGTACCTCTAATCTCATTGTCATGGTCTGTCCGTGAGTCAGAATTTGAACTTGAACCGAAATTTTATCCGCTCAAAGTACGTTTTACCGGAAATATTTTAACTACCTAGTATTTTTTTAGAATTAGTTACTGGATGTTAGTGCGCTTACAAGTGGGACTAACTTTTAGATAGTCTGTACGAATCAAGTGCTCAAAATTTGTCTCATGTGTTTGAAGGAAATCATCGTAGCTCTCTCAAATGAGGGCATTTTTTTTTTTTGACAATTCAAAGTTTTTTTAGCGTTGATAACCCTGCCCTTTGAGGAAACACCATGCTTCCGCCATTTCTATACAGTTGGGGCTCAAAAATGAAGTTAGCCGTTTCTAAAACAGGTATGTACGTTTCATACTTCTCATTGTTATGGGTTCGAGAATCACTCTTAATCAATCTTATTATTAGATTTCACTCGCCTCCACAATTTGTGGAACACCACAACAATATGTTCGTTACCATCAAGAGAGTTTTCCTCGTAATGAATTTAAGAACAAATTTTCATTCTTGCTTTCCTAGAGTTGTACAGAAATACAATTTCATTCCAAGTTGAACTTATAACAATCTTTTCAATAATCTCACCACTGTGCTAACTCTAAATTCAATAGGTTATGGGCCCAGCACGCTTAGAGAAAAACAAAATAACATAATGGCTCAAAACTATAAAATTGAAATGCTTACGAGCAACAACTATGACACCTGGAAGATACATGCCCAAGCGACGATGATTCGTGCAGGTTTTTGGGAATATGTCACTGGAGAGATTCCTGCTCCCGATCCAGATCTAGCTTCTCACGCCGAGAAACAAAAATGGGAAAAAGAAGACGACCGAACTAAGTCTGAACTCATTTTGATAATATCTGCTGGCGAATTAAAACAAATAAAAAACGTCTGCCAAGTGGGTGTGGCACATAGCTTCCTCGTATCCATAACATGACTGTATAGATCATTGAAAATTATTATTGACTAAAGAACTTCGTTCAATTAGGCGAAGTAAATATTGAATTAGGGTAAATTTATTGTTATGCAGGAGCATAACTTGAGAAAATAAAGGTAGGCATGATCAGCTATTGAACAAACTATAAAAAATCAGTCATGAACTCCTGGAGTTATGAGGAATGGATTTCACGTTTGCGGATGCGCAGAGGCTACTATTGATCCGGGGGTCACGAAACTCATAGGGGACCATATACACATCAAACCGAACAATCCCTGAAAATTTCATCGAAATTGGTCAAGAACTCCCGGAGTTATGCTTGTAACAAGGATTTCAAGAATTTGCACGTATGCGCATGCGCAGAGGCTACTATTGATCCGGGGGTCATGAAACTCATAGGGGACCATCTACACATCAAACCGAACAATCCCTGAAAATTTCATCGAAATTGGTCAAGAACTCCCGAGTTATGCGCGTAACAAGGATTTCACGTTTGCGCATGCGCAGAGGCTACTATTGATCCGGGGGTCATGAAACCTATAGGGAACCATCTACACATGAAACCGAACAATCCCTGAAAATTTCATCGAAATTCGGTCAAGAACTCCCAGTGTAGTTATGCGCGTAACAAGGATTTCACGTTTGCGCATGCGCAGACACGGCTAAATTGATCCGGGGGTCATGAAACCTATAGGGGACCATCTACACCCCAACCCGGAAAATTTCATCAAAATCGGACTTAACTTCGTGTAGTTTTGCCCGTAACAAGGATTTGCTGACAGACAGACAGACGGAACCAAAATTGTTCAGAAAGGTCTAAAACGCAAAATGCGAGTGGAATTTTTGATTTTGGAGACAAAGAAAATTTCACATTCCGAAAGTGAAAACAATGCTTCCATAATAAATATAAGCCAAAACCAAATAGAGAAACTAATATAAAATGTGAATATTGCAAAAAAAAATCATAAAACTGAAAACTGTAGGAACAAACAGAAATATCCAACATTCAAAATCGAAGAATTTTGCTCAAAAATACAGCCATCGGAATCCAAACATTGGTGCTTAGACAGCGGAACTACTTCTCACATGTGTTTCGAAGAAGCTAAATTCAACTCATTAAAATCTACGAACTTAGGAGGAGTGGTACTAGCCAATGGACAAACTGCAGAAATTTCAGGCAGAGGACGTGTACAGTTGAAACTATCTGAGCAAAATGGAGTTAACTTAACAGAAACTCTCCTAGTACCAAAGATAAAATCAAATTTAATGTCAGTCGGAAAAATAACTGATAAGGGATTTACTGTGGTATTTGAAAAACGAAAGGCAGATATTTTGGACAAACAGAAAAACGTAGTAGCAAGAGCAATAAGAGAAAAGGAATTGTACTACATAAAAGAAGGAACTTCCGAAAAATCAAATTTAGTAAATAGATTGGATAATAAAAACTTGAGGCTATAGCACAAAAAATTAGCTCACCTTAATATAGCGGATATGAAATATGCTAAGGATAAACAAAAACTCAAAGGGCTAGAATTCAACTCCAATGCCGAACTAGAGAGTTGTGAAACTTGCATAAGAGGAAAATTAACTAGGAAACCATTTCCAAAATGTTCTAAAGATGGACCAAAAGAAAAAAATTACAAATAATTCACTCCGATGTAGTTGGACCAATGAAACACAACACACCAATAGGACGTAAGTATTTCGTAACATTGACGAATACACGAGATACACACAAATTCACTTTATAAAACATAAAAATGAAGTTTTAGAACATTTCAAGACCTACAAAACGCTGCAAATTCTTTCACTGGGGTTTATTATTCAATTGGCTTGCGTTCATAATTTGAATTTCTAATAAGCTTTGGAGTGTGCGTGTTTCACAGGTGATAGAGCTATTATTGAATTTCAGGAGATATGCATGGAGCGCGTAAATCTGTTCTCAACCAAAATACCTATTTGGATTGATCAGTTGATCATATTTGTGTGCCTCCTGAAATTCAATAATCGCTCAATCACATGTGAAACACGCACACTCCAAAGCTTATTAGAAACTCAAATATTGAACGCAAGCCAATTGAATAATAAACCCCAGTGAAAGAATTTGCAGCGTTTTTTTATTGAAACTCAATAGCCCCCCCCCCCCCCCCCCCCACAATAAAAACATCTATAATTTATCAAGTCATTTGGCACTCGTATTGCGTTAAAACTTCCCCAAATCCAAATTTAAACGATGTAGCCAAAGGTAGACAGATGTAGAGGAGGCACACAAATATCATCAACTGATCAATCCAAAAGACCCAATTCTAAATTAATTACTTGGAATTAATAAGACTTATCTACCACCCACATTTGGGGTACTTACCGACATTTTTATTCCCGATGGGGTATCATCGACCAAGGTTTGAGGTAAAACTGAGCCAACTCTCAGCTTTTTCTAGCCACCTAAACTACTTTTCTCGAGAATTACAGCGGTTATAAACCGATTCTATTAGAAAACTCCTTTGGCGTTGATCATGCTTGACCACTGCGGAACTGATTGAAACAATAAGAAAATCTACCGATTAAACTTAACGAGCCATCAGATTACAAAATAGTTTGTATATTTTTTTATGGGGTGACGCCATGTGTTTTTTGGCTCTTCTACGAAAATGAACCGAAATTATGAAAACAAAGGAAATAGTCCGAATTACGTGGGTATTCAGAAAAAAAGGTTCCCTAGGCTGAAAAAAAAAATATAAATCTTGTCTTTTTTGAAAAATTTATAATTTATCCATACATTTTATTCAACTTTTTGACCAATATTTTTCGATGGCTGTCCCGAGGTTATGCCTTCCAGTTGCGGTAGCAGGTTATGAAAAAAATTCAGTGTGACCACAACACCAGAACTGAAAATCCCTGAAAGTTTCAAGTTTGCCGGTTCATTAGGGGCAGGGCAAATAATCAGGGAACCTTTTTTTCTGGATACCCGCGCTTGTGCGAAGGAGGAAGTAAGTTATGGTTGGTAATGGCTGAGGGGAACCCTTTGAGGTAAGCTCAAACGTCAGGTGCTGCATGCAAAACCTTAACAACCTAGCCAAATATAACTGGGTAGGAATGGGTGCCAGGGCATAAAGGAATATCTGGTAATGAGAAGGCTGATGAGCTTGAAAGAAGGAGCTCCGAAACTCCATTTGTAGGCCCTGAGCCGGCAGTTGGTATACCAAAAACTGCCTTCAGAAGGACCATCAACAAGTGGGTCAACCAACAAACCACAAGTAGATGGAGCAATATTGAAGGACATGTCCACAGTGAACTCATGGTGGCAGAACCCACAAAAACCGCAGGGAACTAAAAAACAATGGTTGGCTTCATAACCGGCTTTACATCCCCATGGTTCCACCTACACTGCTATGTTCAGCCATCTTTCTAGACGTGTCACAAGCATTCGACAAAGTTTGGCACAAAGGCTTGAAATATAAGCTTAAGAGGATGCTGCCCTATCAGTATGTCGAGTTGCTTGAATCATATTTATCAGATCGGTATTTTCGCATTAAACAGGACAATGAAAATAAACGGTGGTGTACCTCAAGGAAGTGTATTAGGCCCACTACTGTACCTCCTGTACACCAGTGACTTACCAGAAGTAGATCAAAGCACAACAGCAACATTTGCAGATGACACTGCAGTCCTGGCAGTGGGTGAAAGCAACAATGAATCAATTCCCAAACTTAATAAATCCCTCTCTAAAATAAATATCTGGACATCAAAATGGAGGATCAGGTTGAAACAGTCACGTTGACTTCACCAATCAGAAAATCAACTACATCCCTACTTTCCTCCCTACAGGAATGAAGCCAAATACCTGGGCATGACGCTTGACGCTAAGCTCAGGTGGAAAGAACACGTCAAAAAAAAAGAAATCTAAACTCGTGTTAAAACTTAGAAGAACGTACTGGCTAATTGGCCGGAGATCCACCATGACTATTGGTAACAAGCTGCTATTGTACAATCAAGTACTAAAGCCAGTTTGGGAGTATGGAGCGCAGTTGTGGGGCTGCACAGCTCCAACCAATAGACAGATAATCCAACGTTTCCAGAACACCGTTTTACAGTGTATCACGGATGCATCTTGGTATTTCCGAAACGATGCCCTCCACCGTGAACTTCGCGAGCAACTGCTCACCTTAACACACTCAAATATCATGTAAATGAGGAAGCTGTCAAGCTTCTGAATGTACAAGATATAACTCGTAGCCTTAAGCGAGTAAAACCGCATGAACTTGTGTAGGAAGTGATTGTGAAAGTTAAAGAGACATGGGACTAAGTTGTGTACCTTAACCCTGAAATATATATATTAGTAAAATAAGTCAAATTAATATTGTTAATGAGTTTACTCAGTGCAATAAAAGAGTTAAAAAGGGGTTGCATAAAGCTCAACCCTATGCAGGTTATGAGACTGACGAAACGGCATGGTATATATAAAGATGAAAGTATCAGAGTAGGTATATCCGTTTTTCATCCAGGGGGTGGTTGGACGGGTGAAATTCACCCCAAAGAACCCCCCCCCAACCAGTGAAGGGGAGAGGGCCCCAGCGGGGCGGAGCGTCTCCCAGGGCAACCAACGACGTGCTCCCCTCCTCGGGGACTTGGAATATACGATTTTTTGACTTTGCGTATTGTTTTTATACTCCCTCACTGTGTTATTCACTTATTTCTTTTTAACCTGCGTAACAGGGCCTTTAAACTAGTAATCACATAATATTTTAGTGCTCAGCACTCACCTCTCACGGTGGGTCACAAACCCCAATGAGGTCCATTCAGAGCAAACAACTAATCAAGGGCCTCAAACCCCTTACCAAGGGACTGATTCTCCTTGATTAAGAGCAAAACTAACAGGAAAGTACAATAAGCCAACAGGCTTCCATGCTGGGGGCCCGTAACCCCTGCCCTGACAGTTGCATCTACATCTACAAACTCAGACGTCAGACGGGGAGATTCACTGTCAGCCACACTAATCAACTTAGCTCTGCATGAGGCTGTTGGGAATGCAGATACAAAAGGCACTTTAGTCGACAAAACATGGCAAATTCTAGCATATGCCGATGACATTGCATTGATGGGACAAAGTCTTGATGCTCTACAAACAGCTTTTGCATGAGGAGGGAAAGCCAATGGCGCTGCGTTTAAATAAAGACAAAACCAAATATCTCAAGATGTCCCCACCAATCCGCACCCAGTGAGTACCCAGGAAGGTAACATTTGTTACTTACAAGTTCAATGAAGTCAAGTCTTTCATCTGCCTAGGGAGCTTGGTCACAAATAGGAATAAAGTACAGGATGACTAACTTAAGTAAAATTTATTTCAAGTACTCTGGTTGCTTCCTTTTTCAATAATTTGTGTGCTCTGCTGAACAGAGATTCTGTTTTTGAGGCTTCAGTCGTTTTTGGCTGGAATTGTGTGGGACAACCGCCACATCATCATGTTAAAAGTCACAATGCCTGCAAAGGTCTCTGTTCTTCTTTCTTCTTCTTTACTTCCTGTTACTCCGCAGGGGAGCATAGGGCCTCAACAAAATTACGCCAGCCGTCCCTGCATCTGGCCAGTGACCTCAGGCTGTTCCAGGAATGTCCCTGCCGTCCTGCCTCTCTCATAATGGTGCTCCTCCACGAGATCCTTGGCCTTCCTCGGCGACGTGAACCCTGGGGGTTCCACCAAAGGGCATCCCTGGCGATCCCTTTGTGTCTCAGGGTGTGTCCAAACCAGCGCCATTTTCGCCTTCTCACTTGTAACTCCGCCCTCTCTGATCCGGTCTTCATCCACAAGTCAATGTTGGAGATGACATTCGGCCATCTTACGCCAAGGATGGAACGTAGCGCTCGGTTTACAAAGACTTGTAGTTTTTTATGAATGGCCGCTGTCCCACGCCATGAGGTCTCTGTTACTACTGTTATTTTCGTTGTTGTTATCGTGACATTTCTCATTAGCTTCTTAGCAACATGTTCGTGTCTTTAAGGACTGAACTAGTTGACATATTCAACTATCTTGTAGGGCACTTCCGAAATAAGGAAAGAAAAATCCAGTTTAGAGCAAGATTAGTCTAGTCTAGCTGTGCCACAAACCTTGGAAATGTCGATTTCCATAAAGTTAAAGAGAGATTCGAGGGAGGAAAGCCGAAAAACTGTTGCTTTTTTTTTCATTGATTTTGTTCTTCAAAAATTATTTTTGAAGTTGCCTCGGCCACAATTTTCACCCGATTTCCACGATTCTCATCTCGTTCTAGAAATGGTATTTCCCTATTTGTTTTTAATGACCCAGCAGTCGCATGGACAATTAATAGGAAATGTCTTCAAGAGGAAAGTTTTAAAAAAACAACGAAATTGCATGTAATTTACCAAAAAAAAAAATGTATATTTACCAATTAACTTATATTGCTTGTAGATTTTCAAAAGAAAATATTACGGCACATTATCAAAAACCTTCGACAGATAAAAATAATTTCGTCATACAAAAATATTTCAAGGCATAACTCACCTTAATTCAGTTTATTTTGTTTTTAACTTAAAATCAACATGGTATTATGTCAACAGTTTTTTTCTAGACTTCTGGTTAACAGTTCACTTTTTTAAAATTTATCAACTAAATACACTAAATTATTCTTAACAACTTCTCTAGGCCAACTTATAGCATAAGTACTACAAAACAAAAGTAAATGATTGTAGGATTTAAAAAAAAAAAGGTCTTTGGTAGGCCGAAAAAAACATGACAATTAGGAAAATAGCTAGTTAATTTTTAAATTTTCTAAAAGTAACAACGATTTGTATAACTAAGGAACTTGATGTTTCCGTACTGGACAGAATTTAAAAAGAAAATAACAATAATAACATTTATCGTGGAAATTGCCAGAGAGGATTCACGATGGAATTGCATGTACATATCTATGATGGACGACATTTTAACCTAGCGACTAAGCATGAGAGACCAAGTGGAGTTGTTTTTGACGTGGTCAAGATTGAAAATGAAGATGTAGGATTTTGTTTGAGTACGTTTCAGGTGGTGTAGAGGAGAATGAACCCAAGTTGTGCTGTGTAAATTCGTTTAAATATGAGCTAAGCAGGAGGTTAAGCGATTGTTTAAACTCTAAATTCAAGGACTGATTACTCAATTGATTTATAACAGACAAATTTCTCTAAACAAAATGTTCGTGTGTTTTGGGTATCCTTTGTGTTTGGGTGGATTTTGACTATTTGTCTTTTACTTGTAGTAAACAGCCTCTAGTATAGAAAATCAAGGTGTAACTTTCTAGAGGAGAAAATGCTCGACCAAATCTTTAATTTGAAAGAGATACTTTGGAATTCAATTATCTAAAGGTGTAATTATTACACATTCCACGTAGCTCGACCTACATCTATCAAAATCCCATCTAAACATCATACCTCGAGTGATTTTCACGGATCTTTTTTAAGGATCATAAAGAAAAGCAATCAAAATAAATTAAAAAATCGTTACAGCCATAAAAATATCCTATCTCAAATATGAATCGGTAAAATTGCGAGTTTTAGGTAGGAATAAAATGGTAAATTGTTGGATTGTTGAAGGTTTGTTCGGATAAACAGAGCGGAGTCGAACCAGAACCAATAGAACTGAAAATGGGGTAGAGGCGTTCAGTGAGGGTTAGTTCCAACTCCAGTTGTCCCTACGGTTTTTGGACTAGTTCAGAACTGACATGGAACAGTAACAACACCGATACAGTTATATTTTTGCCTATTCTAATATGGTATCTATAGGATTGATAGTTACATTAGGTACTCGCTTTGCAGTATATGTAATATGTTCTTTCATAAAATTAAAATCAAATTGTCTCCGTCGAATTCCAAGTTTTCAATCTATAGTCATAATTGAATTTTCCAATATTTATAGAATGTGTTCGAAATAGGTGGAAGTTAGTTCGTTTTTGATGGAACGCAGAGAGATCGAAAAAAAGAAAACCGCCCTCAAAAATTTGTTCATGGTACAGAGAATACAGAAATGAGAAAATCAAGCTTCCATAGTAATTCAGTGCATGGCAGGGAAGTTTTTTTTAACCTACAATAATTCTTGGAGATATTTCTGATTCCAAAACTAAAAATAAGTTTATGTTTAATAAACACTTCGGTAAAATCAGACAGTGAAAAAGATAAGAAAAGAAAATCAAAAAGGGAGCACAATAGTAAACCCTTCAAGAACTTCGATAAACATGAAGATGTCTAATGCGCATGTCTTGGACTAAAAGTTCTATGGCCAGAATGTCATTTAAACTAGTTCTGGACTACTCCAGGCAATGATCTTCTAGAACTCTTCAGAACTGGTTATTAACCTCTACCCGAATTGATGAAAATGGGCGTAGTTGGCCCCGAACAGTTCAGGACTCCTTTTCAAGACAAACCTTGAGTATCCTGGCTAAAATCTAGAACCACTTGAACTAGTTCTGGACTATTACGGACAACGAAATTCCATGACTCCTCAGAACTGGTTCTGAGTCTCTACTCAAATGGATGAAAATGGGCGTAGTCAGCCCCGAACAGTTCAGGACTCCTTTTCAAGACAAACCTGGAGTATCCTGGCTAAAATCTAGAACCACTTGAACTAGTTCTGGACTATTACGGACAACGAAATTCCATGACTCCTCAGAACTGGTTCTGAGTCTCTACTCAAATGGATGAAAATGGGCGTAGTCAGCCCCAAACAGTTCAGGACTCCTTTTCAAGACAAACCTTGAGTATCCTGGCTAAAATCTAGAACCACTTGAACTAGTTCTGGACTATTACGGACAACGAAATTCCATGACTCCTCAGAACTGGTTCTGGGTCTCTACTCAAATGGATGAAAATGGGCGTAGTCAGCTCCGACACTTCAGTACTACTTCTCAAGACAAACCTTATATATATTCAATGTTAAACCATTCAGTCGATACAAATATAAAATAAATAACAACGAAACTATAAATTTCTCCTAATTGAGGACATGTACTAATCAGCATTTCCTAGATTTTACACACAACATTCAAATCCAAGACATAACAATAATTTACCACGAATCCTTCAACATGTAGGTCAACATTAAAGTAATTGTGTCCTCCTTCAAGCCTAAACAATTCTAATTTTTTGAACATAGTGACGTATCTTCAAAGTTTGGGTTCGTAAAACGTTGATTTAGTTTACTGTGATGCTATTTCGAAGTCATTAAGTGGCCCCTTAACAATCACTAATCAGTAATAATAGGTTAGTTCGAACAAGAAGTGACATTACCAGAACTGGTGCATGCGCAGTAATGTTAACTGCTGTTCTAACAACTTTAGAAATCTATCTAACAGGAGCATCTAAGGGAAGAAAGTGATGCCACAGCATCAGCACTGTCTAGCAAACATCAGGTGACGTATCAGAAACGTATGTTGCCAGAAGTTACCTCTAATCAGTACACCGATGTGAATGTGTCATTCGAGTTTACTATCATTCATGTTCTTAATATTCATGCTAAAGCGTGAACCTAAAAGAACTCAAAAGTCACTATTTATATGGAGTCAGTGTTCTGTTAAGTTCGTTGGTTTGGAAGGTCCCTAGGCATCTCAGAAATAAAGAAGTATTCTAAATCAATGTGCGGTAATGTATGGATTAGTTCGAAAAATAGATTGGAATCTGTGATAGAACTTGTGTCTATGCATTTTGATGAGAAAATATGTAAGCCTACAAAAAAAAATTATCCACTATCTCACTAAGGTCCCACCTCAAACACCAAAAAATGTAGTAAGTTAATCCTATAGTAATGTATACATTATTTAGACAAATGGAATGAAATCTATGATTCAGGATCTATGATCTAGGATTTTGGTGCAGAAATGCTCTCCTGTAAACCTATAAACTCTTCTGTACAATCATCATCAACAGCTGTACAACATCCCACCTATTGTTGGAATTTTGTCATACTTTCTTCATTAACCCAGTATATCCGTTAACAGGTACCTAGGCTGCTCTCCTGGTATTTTCTAGACAGGGGTGATGCTGTGGCAGCACTTTCTTCCTTTGCTACTCTTCTGTACAACAATCATCATCAACAGCTAGTCCAACATCCCACACTCGTTGTTGGAATGAACCTATTGTCATACTTTCTTCATTAACCCAGTATATCCGTTAACAGGTACCTAGGCTGCTCTCCTGGTATTTTCTAGACAGGGGTGATGCTGTGGCAGCACTTTCTTCCTTTGCTACTCTTCTGTACAATCATCATCAACAGCTAGTCCAACATCCCACCCTCGTTGTTGGAATGAACCTATTGTCATACTTTCTTCATTAACCAGTCAAAGCTAAACATCCAATCTTCGTCAAAGGAAGAGATTCATTTTTTTTAAAGGACTTCAACGTGTTCAGTGCATCAAGTACACCTCTTTAAAGGTGAGTTTATAATTGAAAATAGTTGATTTTTGAAGATTTGAAGTGAAAAATTGTTTCATACAACTTTGTGGTTTTCAATGAACGGCTGAAGGCTGAGTAAAACCTTCACTGCCACCAGGACCTGGTTTTGTCACACTATCTCGAATGATCGAATGAGCACTTGTTGAACGGAGAAATGATGTTGAATCCATCATAAACGACCAATAATAACGACAGCATGCCTTCCCCTCCCAAGTAATGTGCGAGATAAAAAAATCCGGGTCTCTCATCACGCCAAAATTCCTTCATTGCCTATCTCAGGCGATCAGTAATACAATCATTCTGATAAGATCGCGTAGGAACTGCAATGAAACAACTTCGATAAGGTTATGGATGGCTGCTATAAAAGCCTTCAAACGCATCAACATGCAAAAACTGTGGAACTCTTCATCTCTGGGTATTCCAATAAGATCGTTTTTTTTTTCGAAATGGACGCAATTTTTCACTAATCACTGTTGTATTACACAATTTTTTCTTCGATTTGAACCATCTCAGAGTTTTGACGCTCTAAGTGGCCAGGTTTGTGGTACTCGAATGTCGTTTGTCGTGTACTAACTTTGGGTGGAACAATCTTGAAATTTTTGTTATTAGAACAATTGACGCTTTCAATTCATGATTTACAAACATTCTAATTGTGACGAAGGCTCAAACTCTCTGATTTAAAATGAAGCCCCCTTTCTACATTGCAAAGTCATGGGATGAAGCACTTCAGACGGACAGCACAGCCCAAACCAAGTACGCAGATTCTAGTTTCAACAGTATTCATCGTAAATTTGTCATGACAGCACCAAATCCACATTCTACAAGAAAGTTACTGATAAGTGAGGCTTAACATTGCATCAAATTGACATCAATTGTTCAACGAACGGGGGGTCAGGCATACCACAGATAATTCAAAGTTATTAGCGGGTATCCTCCAAATTAATTATACCATCATTGAGTGTAATTTCATTCTTTGCAGTTTTAAAAATTAAAGAATACTTGGGAGATTGAAATTCAGTAGATCACGAAGAGCAAACAAGAGATCTATTATTGAGGTCAAGAGGTTGTGTTGCCCCTTAATGACATTTCTGCCTGGGATCTCAGGTAAAGTCAGGAATGGTGAATCCTTGACGCTGATACGGGAAATGGTGCAATGGGTTGGGTCACCAGAATCGAATACCAGAGGATACTTAACCCATTACTGCCCAGCGTTACATATATGTAACGCAGAAAAGCTCGTCTTGGGGAGCCTGTTACGACCTGTACAGAAATCAACAAGTTTGTTCTGCTTGGATTCTTGGATTCTGCTCAAAAAAAGTAACGACACGAAAATGCCGCAGTTGGAATTCAGAAGAAGAATAGCCACAGGTTACCTCAACTAGTACAACACTCTGCCAAAAGGTACAGGAAAGGTTTCGTCCATCGACCGAAACAAAATTCGGTATGAAATATCAGTGCAGCAAGTGCAACGTGGGACTTTGTGTTGAGTGATTTCGATCGTACCACAATTGATCATATTCTTCACCATTCCTATATTTTGGATTGAGTTATGTATTTTGAACTACTAAAATATATC
Source organism: Creontiades dilutus (assembly GCA_031894815.1). NCBI lineage: Eukaryota > Metazoa > Arthropoda > Insecta > Hemiptera > Miridae > Creontiades > Creontiades dilutus. Next base: position 838,708 of record JAVIWC010008809.1, on the reverse strand, counting down.
ACATTGGATCCATAAGATTTAGTATGTAGTAATTTATTCATTTTGGTGGTGGAAATAAGGGAATAAATAAAGTCGCCTACAAAAATATCGTTGAAGCAAGTTCATTTCACAACTGCCCAGCGTTGCATATATGCAACGGGGGCTCCTGCCCACCCTATCATGTCAGAAGGCAAGGTAACGTGTTATTTTACATTGGGAGGCATGAAAATGAAGAATTCTGTAGGAATTTTGAAACATTTCTCAAAAAATGGAATTCTGGGCAGAAATGCGTTAATTTTTTAGGGTGGAGAGGTTGCTGCACGAATATACACTTAAATCTGTGCCAGGTATGGTCATGCTGGGACAGTGAATTTTTGAATTTATTAAAGATTAGACAAAAAAAAGTATGACGCAAGGATCCAAGGGTATTTGTAGGGATGGATCTCAAACGAGGAAATTCCGAGCTTCGCTTGGATATCATTGTGAACGAACAACCACATCGTGGCACTTGCAGACAACGTTATTTCAATATAGCCAAAGTTGGCCGTTTTTTCTGGGGAAATTCTAAGATCAGATTTTTAAAATATAGTCAATTCTGTATGAGAAACTCTTTTACCGCCATCTCAATTACACTTTTTAAAGTTTGTTCTCAAATAACTACTAAACCGTAGCTGCAACAGAAATTTCAATAGGTACCAGCGTTGTACAGCATCAAAAACAAATCGATAGGATCGTAAAATCTACAAATCATTTCTCGAAACAACAATATTATAAACACCTGAACACACTCATGGAGTCTTCTCCTACCCCCATCTGGACTTATGGCCTTCGAAATTGCCTACTCGCAAATGGTATGGTATGGTATGGTACATCTTTAGGTACTTCTACTTCGTTTTCAATATAATTAAAAAAGTAGGGTTTTAAAAGGCAATCGAACAATATTTTATACGTACTAAAGCTCCAAGTGGTTTCATTGTTCGGCAATCAATATTCATTGTTCTGTGATTTCGTTATCAATAAACCATTAACGATTATAATCGTTATTATAGAAGGATGATTATCGACGGATTCAATCGTGAAACTATACTGGTATTGATTTTTTTCGTTTTCCATTATTCATATATTTTTTTGTTCCAGAGAAATCTACGTGTAATATCTTGTGGCGCGGTGATGGTAAAATTAAATTAAACGATAATAGTTGAATTAATCCGTCACAAAATCAACTATGAAAGGCCTTTTTCTGATTTTTTGATTGGTATTCGTCCTTAAGAAATAATCATAAGTTTCATCGCGTCTTATAAAATCTTAATAAGGTGTTGGTTTTCTGTGACTTGACAAATGCTGCAAAAATTTCACAGCCTTCTTGAATATTGAAATTTTCGGCATTGTTAATTTGTCATTGTATTGTAAATGTTTCATTGACGATGTTAACATTACAATCTTGTTAATCTCATGATCACCCAGAGGTAGAGACAAGTAAATAAGATGAAGTTTGGTTGTAGTTACACAGAATGTGTTATCCACTTGGATAAATGTCCACTGTTTTCGCCATTGTTAATTTCTCATAATATTATGTAAAGTTTCATTGATGATGTTATCGTTATCAATCTTGTTAATCTCATGATCACCCAGAGGTGGAGACAAGTAAACAACATAAGGGTTTGGTTGTAGTTTCACAGAATGTGGTACCCACTTGGATAAAAGACCACCGTTTTTGTCATTGATCATTTGTTAGAATGTTATGTAAAGTTTCATTGATGACGTTATCACTACCAAACTTGTTAATCTCATGATCACCTAGAGCTAGAGACAAATTGACAAGGTGAGGTTAGGTTCATAACAAGATGACGGAATGGACTAGATACCATGAGTTTATCCATAATTCCACATCCACCACAAAATGATGCCCCCATCAAATTTGGATCGCCTAAATTTATCTCCATTTCAACGAATATTTTTCTGTCAATTTTCCAAAATATTCTCATTGTGAACATTATGCACTCCCAAACCACAAATTCCTTCTTTCACATTTTCCTATCTGTCAACCCCCTAGTCTATAAACAATATTATTCATATCAGTACTTTTCTCATTCTAAATTCATGATACACAACTAAACTTATTAATTTATTTCATTTTAAATTACGCTTTCCCTGTGAATCATGTTTGTACAAGCTACATTTCAATAAGGCATTCTCCTGATCATATTCGTACTCCCGCTTTCTGGCACATAAACTAATAATGGCAGCCAAATAGCAATTTAAATTTTTAAATAAATAGAATACATAATATATGTTGATCAAATACATGATCCTAACATGTTCACTATTACAAAAATACGGTTAATCTAATGCCCTCTTCTCTTAGTTCGAAATCTGATGATCACATAAGAATTGCTTCAAACCGTAATAGAATAATACCGTAACATGTTACCAAATATACAAATTGGAGATGTGAAAGTTAACAGTAAAAAAAAGAGGTTTCTAATATGAAAACAAATTTTTAAAACGGATTAAATTAAAATTTCAACTTAGTTAATCATTATCATTAATTAAATTAAATATTGTCATTTGTTTATTGAATGCACTACCGAATCTAATTTGAGTTTTTGTGTGCCAAAATTAAAAGGTGCACGGTACCACGATTCATACCAAAATCATATTACCAACTTAACAATTCATGTTTTTTCATAATCTATATACATAAAATAAGGTGGAATCTCTAAAATATTCGTGTTTTTTTCTAGTGGGAAAAAACATAGAGGGTACACATATAGAATGTTTTTAAAATTTTTGTTGACTTATCAAAATGTACTATTTGCATCGTTAATACAAATTTTATACAGGATTATCATTGAGTGTGGTTTGAAACGTAACGACTAATCCAATAAAATTAAAAAAAGTGGTCATGGAAGATGCACATCACAAAATACGGCTCAAACAAGTGACACAACTCAAAATCCTTTGTTTACCACATTTTTCGTTAACTTCTGATTCTCGGTTTGATATGTTTCGAAAAATATTTAAACGGAAAGGCAAAACAATTAGCAATCCAGTAAAAAGTTATAACCAATTGATTCCAACCGCCTACCTACATAAAAAACCCTAAATTGGAATTTAAATTTTGAAGATAAAAATGTAGACAAAACCCATAAAATCTCAATTTCATAAAATACTGCCTAAATGAATGGCATTGTTTAGGACAAGTATTTTTTAATTACTTCGAGCCTTGAAAAAATTAAAAAGAAAAAAATGGCAAACTCATGAATTCCAAAACTTTCAACAATTACCACTAATTTTTTATAATTATTTACACTCTTCAGCCATTTTTTTTATAATTAACTGCTTTCAGGAAGACTATTGCGAGACTATTTTGATTTTGAAGCTTCATCGTTGATAGCACTTGTACTATATTTGAAATGAAAACAGTTCTTTCAAAACTATCGTTTTTTTTAGGAGCGGTAATTAATTTTGTAGAGGCGCGGAATTCGTATCACATCAGATTAACGGTTGCCCAATATCAGATTTCTTATGAAACTGGGTGTACATTACACAGGTCAACATTTGAAGGTCATTTCAAGGTCATTTGAAGGTCAAAATGACTTGACATACATCTACATGCCTATACGTCTACACATGCCACAAAAATATCAGCAAAATTATTTTGCGCATGTTTTTAAGGCATCTGAATACTATTTTGTAATTTGCATGGCCAGAAGATCATGATAAAGATCATATGAAGGTCTTTTGAAGGTCAAAGTGACTTGATGCGACCGAAAAAATTTGAAAAAAATCATACGTATGTTTTTGAGGTCCCTGAATACGATTCCGTAGTTTGTTTGGCCTTTCGCCTTTGTTCAAGGACACTTCAAGGTCAAATTAACATATTTCCATGAAAATATCTGCGAAAAAGTGTTGAGCATGTTTTCGTGGAAATATGTTGATTTGACCTTAAACAAAGGCGAAAGGCCAACCAAACTACGGAATCGTATTCAGAGACCTCAAAAACATACGCATTATTGTTTTTTCAGATTTTTTGGCGGCACTACGCCATTTTGACCTTCAAATGACCTTGAATCTGTTGTGATGAAGGTTAACCAACCCACTCACCATAATCAGCAACCTGAAAACCCCGCGTTTTGCGTGTTTTTTCTTATACCAAATGTTGACCTGTGTTATTTAAGCACTATATCGTATTTATGCGTGTATTTTAAAGAAAATGTTTACGGTTCGAAATTCAGCACGTACATTTTGAATTTGCTCTTTCTATCTTAAGGAAAATAACGTAAAAAGAGCAATCGAAATGTTGGCACCGTTTGCAATAATTCGCTAAGACAATCGATAGAGTTCATTGGATTTTTGGAACAACTGAGTCTGCAGGGACGTTTTCTAAAATTAATAATATCACGAGCATTTTATTTAGTTAGGTAACATAAAAATGATAATCATAATCTAAAATCCGTCCACCATTTTACTGACTTGCCAATATGTTTAGAATTCCAAGATGAACGAAAATTTAAAAAAATGTGTCACTTGTTCGAGTTAAAGGTGAACAAATTTATTCCGTAATCAATTGATAGGACTGTTCGATAATCCACGCACTAAACAATATTGATCTATTGCACCTATTCGAAAGCCATAAAATGTGACGTGTGTAAGGAAGGTTTAGAATAGCTAAACATCAACATGATGTACAAAAACTAACAATAAGTTAAAACACAAAATACTTAAAAAACTACGTCACTTAATTTTAAATATTTTCTACCGTAGATAACAATCAAAATGTGATTTTTCTAGTTTTTTTCATTTTGATGCTACTTACGTAAAAAAAAACGGTGGAGAATTGACGATTATACTTAACGCATTCGCAGGAAAATGAGGTTCAGAGCACTGATAATCTCAATGTTTCCAAACGTGGAAAGACTCCTTGCCAACTAGAATAGCTGTAAAAGTGTAACACGTTAGAATTTCTGCGTGAGTTGTAAGGGTTTTGCACAATTTCAGATGTTCATTAGTGCATCAGAAATTAAAATAATTCCCAATCGTAATCAACTAGGTAAAACATGTTGGTAAGTAATTAAGATTCGAAAAATGGCATTAAGGACATTGTTCAATTAGCCCAGACGCCAACCCACTGACACATTATTTCACGATTTGAATTTGTCAACTTCCCATCAACTGTACACACAGATTACGCTCAAACTAATTCGTAAGTACAAAAGAAGATATTTTGATGATGTGAGAAAGCAATCAAAATCGTAAAGACTGAAATTGCCGAAAGTTAAAAATGAGTTTGCTCAAATTACGACAAAATACAAAAGGCACGAAAATAAGTATTGGGGATTTAAAAAAAAAACGTCTGCCAAGTGGGTGTGGCACATAGCTTCCTCGTATCCATAACATGACTGTATAGATCATTGAAAATTATTATTGACTAAAGAACTTCGTTCAATTAGGCGAAGTAAATATTGAATTAGGGTAAATTTATTGTCATGCAGGAACTATTGAACAAACTATAAAATATACCAAAAAAGTCCGAACAATCCCTGAAAATTTCATCGAAATCAGTCAAGAACTCCCGAAGTTATGTGCGTAACAAGAATGCCACGTTTGCGCATGCGCAGAGGCTACTATTGATCCGGGGGTCATGAAACTCATAGGGGACCATCTACACATCAAACCGAACAATCCCTGAAAATTTCATCGAAATTGGTCAAGAACTCCCAGAGTTATGCGCGTAACAAGGATTTCACGTTGGCGCATGCGCAGGGACTACTATTGATCCGGGGGTCATGAAACTCATAGGGGACCATCTACACATCAAACCGAACAATCCCTGAAAATTTCATCGAAATTGGTCAAGAACTCCGGAGTTATGCAACAAGGATTTCACGTTTGCGCATGCGCAGAGGCTACTATTGATCCGGGGGTCATGAAACCTATAGGGGACCATCTACACCCCAACCCGAACAATCCCTGAAAATTTCATCAAAATCAGACAATAACTTCGTGTAGTTTTGCCCGTAACAAGGATTTGCTGACAGACAGACAGACACACGGACACACAGACAGACACGGAACCAAAATTGTTCAGAAAGGTCTAAAACGCAAAATGCGAGTGGAATTTTTGATTTTGGAGACAAAAAAATTTTCACATTCCGAAAGTGAAAACAATGCTTCCGCTACTTTAGTAGACTCGGAAGCAATAGAAATCTAATGAAGATGAATGAGCCATTTCAAAATTTCGGTCACATTTGGGTATCGACTTTTCTAAAAAAAAATTTGAAACTTGATAAATTTTCTTGTTTTTAATCAAACACTGCGGTTCTCTCGGCATTTTACCAAGGTGAGCACACATAATCTTGAACCGTACTGCTGATACGCCATTTTGAAGAAAAAAACGTTAGTAGGGAGTGAGGTATATACTACTATTTTTTCCCCTCTTGAGCCTCCAACCTCCATGGGAATCGGCGCTCAAGTCTTTCAATTTAGTTGAGTGGAACAGCACAAATTAGCTTAATTTTAGCTACAGTAAATACTAAGGTTTCCTTGCCGAAATCTCACTTGCTACAAGCAGATCTCACTCCCTACAATTTAAGCGGCTATTGGCTGGATACTGTAGGGAGTGAGGTTGTGGCCTTTCACCGCCTTTACAGGTCACAAATCAATTGAAACTGGTGGAACCAAAATGTTGTCAACGAACTTCCAACAACTACACTAATTGTCAACAAGTGCGATCAAGTTTCACTTGCCACAGTCAGAATGTTATTGGAGTAGGGAGTGAGAGTTAAAAAACCCACACTGCAGCCTCCAGGGATGGTTTTCCCGATAGAACTGACTGGGAAGGTCTAGGCAAAATCCAACCACCAGCGTTGGGACCATCTTGAATAAGGGATGCCAACAAAACAGTAGCAACTTCATAAACACCCTTTCCTGCCTGTTGGGGGCTACTTTTCAAAACATTGTAGGGAGTGAGGAAAAACCGTGTGACACTGAAATAATGGGCTGATAAGGCTACTTGATTTGATCCAATTTGTTTTCCTGAGGCAAATATCCATTGTAGATGGTGTGTTCTTTCATAGTGTAAGTGGATATAACAGCCCCAATAAATATTTCGCTGAGTAGTGACGATGGAAGTTGTGTACCTCTGGTTAGTGACAGCTGTAGGGAGTGAGAAATACGGACTTTGGTATTTTCTCCTGGGTCCTGTAGGCACAACTTTTACATCCTTTTCCATGGAACATGTACATCCACATAGGAGAACATTTTAAAACACTTACAAAACTGTATTTAGTTGAGATTTGACGGCAATGCTGATCAGTAACATAAATGTGACCGAAATTTTGAAATTACCCAAATAGTGAACAGCTATTCAAAGAAGGAACTTGTAAACTGATAATAGATAACCCGTATGAGTGTTTTATGAACAAAAATTAATAACTTTATAATATTAATAACTATGTGCATCATTCCACGGAAGTGGAATTAAAATTTTAATAATTGGTGTGGTGGGAATGGGGCGTTTAGAATCAAAACCAGATAGATCCACTTGTGCAAAATTTTCGGGAGAGACAAAACACTTAAAATTCCATTGTACTCTTAATCATCAACGATTTTCAGGGTTCTTGTTAATGCATTGTGTGCCTCCTCAAGTTACTAAGCACGCTGATAATGTCGTTCTTCAGGTTGCTTTCATAAGCAGAAAATAGTGGTTTTGTGTTGGATCTGACTGGTTCTAACTCTCAAGAAACTGTTAGAATGGCTTTCGTTAATGGAGAGCTACATTTTCTACAAAAATTCTCTAAAAACTTGATTTTGAACCCTAAATTTGATTAGAAAACCCCTTATTTGTAGGTACTTGGAATACAATAAAAAAATGTTGTATTGAATGGAAAATTGTTAACTCCTTGCAATAGGTATTTAAAAAATGCTTGATTTTCACACAAAAATGCACATCGAATACGTAGCAACTAGCACAGGAACTGACAAATTCAATACTTATTGAAAAAAGGACAAACTGGCTCAAATATATTACGGCTTTCTCGTTAGCCCGATTGCGCTTTTAATCATTCTTCAAATAACTTGAATAAAAATGAGTTTAGTGGTTTGGTTGGGTTTTTGAGTCGGTTAGAAAATTATTTTCAAAAACCTTCAATTCGTCATTACTTCAAGAAATATACATGATAATGACCTAGTAAAAAATTAAGCCACTCCGAAAACTTCAATTTTGGAGAAACAAAATTAGTCGAATTTGACGTGTTCTTATGAATGATCCTCATGAAAGGTGCTGAACTGTAATTTTTAATGGAGTCAGTTTATTGGAAAACCACTCGAGTAGATATCAAGAAAAATTAATAACCTAGGAAAATATCAAGTGATTAATTAATTGGATTTATCATCGATGGAAGCCGGACATTCTATAATAATCGGATTCCATTATAAAAAATTATGACGGAGGAAGCTGAGAATAAAATGAATCCAATATAATGAGGTTCGACGAAATAACATGCATAACTCGTTGGCGCTTTTTATAATAGTTTTGTTAACAAAAAGTTGTTAAAAATATTCAATAAAACTATATTACTGCCAGAGGTTTGTATCGAAGTGGGCTCGTTAATGATTCGAGAGGTCCTTCCAGATCAAATGGAGGTGTTTTTAAAGTAATCATTTTCCATAATTATTGTAGGTCGATTTGAGATGGTTAAATGTGAGGGATGAACAAAAATTGTGGGTGGAATTGACAAATTATTCGAAAAAATGTCGAAACATACGCGCAAATACAGTTCGAACTACCACTAATGGAATCAAAATTTTGACTCTTGAATTTCTTTCGTCAAAAACCAGTCGAAAGCCTTTAACACTCTCAACGCGTTCTTGCTAACACTATCAATGTCGGAAATTTTTGTGACAGTGATAGGTGCATAGGTAGGCTGTAGGGGCTTTGCTCAATTACTTCAAATGCTGAGAGCTTAGAATGAACTTCTGTAAGCATCTTTATCATGAATCTATCACGTATCAACAATGAAATGAAGTGAAAATAATGAAAAACTCACTTGAAAAGCGATATCCGTCTGTAACCAAGGAATGGACCTCCTTCCACTTTGTACACTACTCTGTGATTCACAGAAATGAGCTATCCGACAATGGCGCACTCTCTGGGGTTGGTGGGGAACTACTGAACAAAGACATTACCTCACCTAGCCCCTAAAACGCTTCCTGGAATGTGTGCTTGCTCCTGAAGTGAACTCAAGCTTTTAGGATGCGATGTTGTCTTAAGCCGCGTCCACACTATGCCGCAGAATGCCGGCGGCACAAGTCCACATCTGCGTTGGCATTCAGTCGCACCAATGTCAAACTGATTAGTTGAAGCCGCCGCTTGCCGCGCGGCACGTCCCCACTTTCCCTTCCCATTGGCTTTCTTTGAAGTAGACCGACACTCGAGCGATTTCCAGCGGCATGCCGCAAAATGCCGACGTTCATGTCCACATTGTAGCGGCTTTGCCGGCAGCATTCTGCGGCATAGTGTGGACGCGCCTTTAAGACAACACCAGCATGGCGCGTATCTCAGCGTGATGTCTTAAGACGACACCAGCATCGAGAGTGTTAAAGACGGCAATCCGGTGGTCATGTGAACAATGCTACTGTAAGAATGTGCTGGTATTGCAACCAATATGCTATGTAGGACGTAGTAAACTATAGAGTACGTCACGGCCATGTTTGGCAATAAAGACCGGCCCTACGATATCTCAGATAGTAGGTTGGTTCTTGTGTTCTGCAGAACATGTGTCCAAATGGCTTGAGGTCTTAAACCAATTCGGTGCAGATGCTTTTGTAAGTAATCATGACCCGTCGCATCGAAACATACCAAGAATCATTTCGTGGTGCAGAGATGGGTGCCCTGTTCTCTGGGTCCAGAAGGGTAGCCCATTGTCGTCCCTCTGCTTTCTGTCGAAGTCTGTTGTCACTGCCTTTAACATATGGGATGACGAATTCAGGCTGATAAGAATGTGCTGGTATTGCAACCAATATGTTATATAGGACGTAGTAAACTACAGAGGACTAAGCATTTACACACTTGCAAACCAGTTTTAACGACATCAAACTAAATTAACTTGGCAGGCGCAAAGCTCTGTAGTTGTTTTTTACTTTCTGATGAACAAATTTCGAGTCTAAAAAGAATTCTTCATCCAACTCACCTTAATTCAGTCTGATTTGTCCCTAACAAGGGGGAATCTGACAACCCGGAGGGAGTTGCCGTAATCGCAAGCGACCGCATCGCGAAGCGGAAGGATCGTGGAGACGCAAACGGTCGAGTCGTTGTGACCCAATTTCACCAAACGCACGGGGTCGCCGCTCCTCACGTCCCATATCACTAACGAACCCTGCGAATTCAAGACAAATGTGAAGCGAAACTGGACAAATAAGATGTAAAAGCTTTGTTTGTACAGGTAAACCCTACCAAGTTTGGTTGATCGTCACACAACAGACATATGTGAAAAGAGTCCGAATGTGGTAGACAAGTGCCCAAAGGATAGAGGGATTTGACACCGACCCTAATTAAAGAGTGCAGGGGAAAAACCTTGTAACCCAGATTTTCACAATTCGAGAAAAGCTAATTTTTCTGCCAAAAACCTATTTAGACTGCTGTGGTTATTCAAAAATCATTTTTTAAATGTGCAGCTCATGTAAGAATTTGGACAATGTGGAAAAAATGCCATAAATTCATTCACTGGGGTTTATTATTCAATTGGCTTGCGTTCATGATTTGAATTTCTACTAAGCTTTGGAGATTGCGTGTTTCACAGGTGATAGAGCGATTATTGAATTTCAGGAGGCACACAAATATGACCAATCCAAATAGGTATTTTGGTTGAGAACAGATTTACGTGCTCTATGCACATCTTCTGAAATTCAATAATCGCTCTATCATCCTGCGAAACACGCACACTCCAAAGCTTAGTACAAATTCAAATCATGAACGCAAGCCAATTGAATAATAAACCCCAAAATTCGGAGAGTTTGCAGCGTTTTTTATGGTTATCAGAATGCTTCAACCCGTGTATTGGGACAAAGCCTTTTAAAAATTCACTCCAATACCACTTAGCACTACATCAAAAAAATAGGTTACTGATATCAACACAAAAACCAAAAAAATTTGTTGTCACCATAAATCGGGCCATACATCGGGAATGGTTTGACCTACGGACCTGGGGAAGGGCTTATTCGATTCCTCGTGGAGTGTTCTTCAAAAAGAGTCCATATTTAAGACGCCTTGACTTTTTTTTGAGGTTTTTAGGGATTTTACAAAACTTTCACAACCCTTAAAGGGCACTTTAAATTAAGTGAGAGAGCTGGCTCAAGAATTGAATCGCCGGACCAACATGGATTTTTCCTGAAAATTTCAGCTTTTTTGCTCCAGCCGTTTGGGAGAAATCGTGCGTACGGCGTACGACGGACGGGAAAATTTTTATTGCAGATTTGAATTCTACACCCTTTGAAACGAAAACCATGAAATTCAAAGCATGCCGTCGCTAAATTGGCACCGAAAAACCCAACAAAGTTGAATGAGATCGCGAGAAATCGATGTTTCGAGGATTTTTAAGACAGTGGATTGAAGTGAGTTAGCTTTTATAAGGTCCGACACAAGTCAGCATCCATAGATCAACACCAACTTTATCGTACGAACAAATTTTGAAACCTTACTACAATTATTTCAAGTGATCTGATAATCCGAATTCGCACGACTTTGTTGGATGTTTGGAACCAGAATGTCAGTCGATTCTTGCTTGTATGCACCAACCACCATCTTTGCTTCCAACTTCCACAGGATGTTTCAGAGAATAAGCAAGTTAAATTTTCAAAAAGTCCCAAATGAAATAAATCAAACGTGGATTTCAACGTATCGCATGTGCGAACATTGAATTCTTCTCAAAACCGTTTGTTACACAGGAAATATTCTACTTATGAATCATGTTTCCACATAATCTACAAATAGGTATGTAACTTCAAAATAAACTTGTCCAAAACAACAGCAACCAAACAAAAGCACCTCCTGCATTTTAACAACAAATAAAATCATGTTGAGTACACGAGGGATGCATCTGAGCATTACTCACCTGTTTTGAAGTTATGAGAAGATTGTGCGTAAGCATGGTCATACTCGTACAGTACGCTTGAGCCTGCAAAAGATAACCATTCAATTAATTTCAATATCAGCACAGTGAAATGAAAATTGGGCTTGATTGATTCCACGATGAATGATTGGGAGCTTCGATCCGATAAAAATTGAATGCAGGACTGAATTGCTCAACTAAAAACGTCTGCCATGTGGGTGTGGCACATAGCTTCCTCGTATCCATAACATGACTTTTGATATAAAAGAAAATAACATTCTAGGCTAAGACTTGAACATTTAATCATTGTGCTTTTGCTCCCTGCAGAGAATCGGAGAATGCTTTCATTTAATCTCATAATAACGTCGAATAGAACGGGAGACATAGCAGATATCAATTCTAATTATAGAGATGTGAATACACCCATAAGCTGAGTTTGATATGAATGAAACGGACCATCGAGGCTAAAATACATAAATTGACAGTTGACAAATTGACGCTGAATGGATTGATAAATAAAGTGATAAATTGACATTATAGCATTTCGAAAAATAAAATATACGCATCGTTCAATGATGGTTCAATATGGTTCGATCCATGCTCGAAGCTAAAACTTTATTTTCTCTTTGTTACTCACGAGGACCATCTTTACATCAGTCCAAACAATCCCTGAAAATTTCATCGAAATCGGTAAAGAACTCCCGGAGTTATGCTTGTGGCAAGGATTTCACGTTTGCACATGCGCAGAGGCTACTATTGATCCGGGGGTCATGAAACTCATAGGGGACCATCTACACATCAAACCGAACAATCTCTGAAAATTTCATCGACATTGGTCAAGAACTCCCGGAGTTATGCGCGTAACAAGGATTTCGTTTGCGCATGCGCAGAGACTGCTATTGATCCGGGGGTCATGAAACATATAGGGGACCATCTACACATCAATCCCTGAAAATTTCATCGTTGGTCAAGAACTTCAATTAAGAGCGTAACAAGGATTTCACGTTTGTGCATGCTATTGATCAGTGAAACCTATAGACCAATAATGAACAATCCCTGAAACCTTCATCGACATTATTGGGAGAAAGGACATTCGTTTGTGCAACAGAGACTTACTTTTCTCAAACAACTCCACAAAATTGTTTCAATGTGGTACAAATCATTGGCACTTTTCTGTCCCGTCTTCCCAGACAAGAATATCCGTTCTTTTTAAAATAGAGTTTAATGACTGCCTTAAAATCATCACAGATTTTTGACATCCTCCGTTTATCTGCATTCAGTATCGAAGTTCAATGCCTGGAACGTCCTGTTCGTATTCAAACCAATTATTTCTATTAAAGTAACACAATGATTTGGTGTAACAATAGCAAAGTCAAAAAAATAAAATTCGTTACCATGCTTGCACCTTAATGCACCTTGAGACAGGGGCTGCAAAAGGTAATCATTTAAAATTAATTCGTCATATAGTGAAATGATTATTGGGCTTATTACATTTCTACCTTGAACAAGGTCTCGAACAGTAAAACTAGTTTGGTAATGATGGACAAATTTGCGTTTTTTTTTTAAATTTACTGTCTTTCACGCTCTATCTTTCTTAAAAAACAGTTAAACTCAATATTTTAAGGGTTGTTAGGTTTAGGAAACAGATAGCATAAGTTTTACGCTCAAGATAAGAGGTCGAAGATGAATCGTCTAGCGCCTGGAAGCCCGAAGCCCCCAGCTCTGGGACTTAAGCAAAACACAAACCCCTCGGCGTTTCCCCTGAGGTCCACTACCTTATGCCTCGTATTTAATTTGCAGAAACATGTTTCACTACGGTTATGAAAATGAGTTTGGAAGAGGTTCTTAACAATAACCAACTTATGAATTGAATTCTAACGATGACTTACAAGGAGGACAGTATTGAGGAGATGACCTTGGAAACGATCCCACACGCAGAGTCTCTCATCAACTCCAAGACTAAGAACGTAGCTTGACGAGTACGTCATGGCAGTAACGGGCCCATCGTGAGCTTCTAAAGAGTAGACGCATGCCCCTAGAAATAACGGTAAAATATAATTATTAATGCTTTTAACAATCTTATGAGGTGTTTTGTTTCTAAATCAGTTGAAGTTTTGCCTCTCGTGCAAAAGAAAGTATTAAATATCACGATAACGATCCTCACGTCATTGGACGAAAATCGCAACTACAAACACTCATCTTCAACGACTTTTGCAAACAGTTGAAGGTATTTGAATTGTGTAACTTACTCCATCAAGAAAACAATGAGGAAATGTGCGACTAGTTCAGTCTTCACTAGTACATCTTTTTACAATTAGATTAATGGACTGCCTTAAAATATCAACGATATGGTTCTCTGCTATAGCGAATATCAACACCAGTACTTCGAAAAGTGAGGGTATGCAAACCAATTCACAGTACAACAGTTCACAACCAGCTCGGGCAGAATAGAAATGAAAGCATATAACTAGTATTTTGAAAAGGTCATCACCTGTTAAGAGATCCCAAACGCAGACCATGCCATCATGGCTGCCCGATCCTGCCGTCAAGGGGTTCACGTTGTCGATGAACATCGTCGTGATGGGCCCACAATGTCCGTGCAGGGTGAAGACCAAGAGCTCGTCCACCAGGCTAAATACCTGCAGAAAATATTACATCCAAATTAGAACAACGCTACTGAAAGCAGCCCATAGCACGTTAAAACACGAATGCAACATTTTGCTTCTGAGTCTACTAAAGTAGCGGAAGCATCGTTTTCACTTTCGGAATGTGAACATTTTTTTGTCTCCAAAATCAAAAATTCCACTCGCATTTTGCGTTTTAGACCTTTCTGAACATTTTTGGTTCCGTAGCAAATCCTTGTTACGGGCAAAACTACTCGAAGTTATAGTCCGATTTTGATGAAATTTTCAGGGAACATGCGGGTTGGGGTGCAGATGGTCCCCTATGAGTTTCATGACCCCCGGATCAATAGTAGCCTCTGCGCATGCGCAAACGTGAAATCCTTGTTACGCGCATAACTACGGGAGTTCTTGACCAATTTCGATGAAATTTTCAGGGATTGTTCGGTTTGATGTGTAGATGGTCCCCTATGAGTTTCATGACCCCCGGATCAATACTAGCCTCTGCGCATGCGCAAACGTGAAATCCTTGTTACGCGCATAACTCCGGGAGTTCTTGACCAATTTCGATGACATTTTCAGGGATTGTTCGGTTTGATGGTCCCCTATGAGTTTCATGACCCCTGGATCAATAGTAGCCTCTGCGCATGCGCAAACGTGAAATCCTTGCCACAAGCATAACTCCGGGAGTTCTTGACCGATTTCGATGAAATTTTCAGGGATTGTTCGGACTTATTAGGTATATTTTATAGTTTGTTCAATAGTTGAACATGCCTACCTTTATTTTCTCATGTTATGCTCCTGCATAACAATAAATTTACCCTAATTCAATATTTACTTCGCCTAATTGAACGAAGTTCTTTAGTCAATAATAATTTTCAATGATCCATACAGTCATGTTATGGATAAGAGGAAGCTATGTGCCACACCCACTTGGCAGAGGTTTTTAAATTAAGAAGCCATGGTAATCAGAATACATCAGCAATGTCAACAGTGCGTAATCAAACGAAAATGTCTTTGCAATGCTAAATAATACATTTTTCTTTTGAAATGTTCAGGGTCATGACCATTTCGAAAGAGCCATTTCTATCATGCCTAAACAATCCTAAGATTGCCCAAAATAATTGGACTGTAGTTGAAGGATGCCATCATGAATTTCACCAAATGGACTCGACAACACTGCAGAGGGTACAGAGCATCTACGAACTTGGAACCCATTGAGAGGGTAAATTATAAAGTTATTCTGACAATTAGTATGTAATGCTCAGCTTAAATTACTCGTAGAAAGGTCTCCTCGAAGTAGCATAAGAAGTTCTACTTCAAAACTAGAGGTTTTTCAAGGGTGGTCACAACATGACTTTTAAGAATCTCATACCGAGTGGATCTCCCTGCCCAGAGTTGAGATGTAACCATTACCTTGAGGAATGAATAATTTTCCGATTACTTTCATTGTAATGACGTATATTTGGCTAGTAACAATTTCAGTAAAAAGGAGATTGAAAATCCGAAGTTTTGGGGTTGAAATTACTCCAGAAGTAATCGCAATTACCATTCCAATTACTGTAATGGTAATCGTTAAAACGATTACTTTTTCCGATTACAAGTAATGGTAATCGAAAAACGATTACATTTTCCGATTGCAAATAATGGTAATCGAAAAAACGATTACGATTACTTGTAATCGGAAAAAGTAATCATCGTTCCGATTGCTTTTAATTAATTCCGAGTTTAATTAATTCCTTACAAAAAAACAAGTCGATTTAAAAGGGAAAACACTTTTTACAGAAAATAACGAAAAATAAAAATTTAGCAGGAGAATCTACCAGGATATGTCATAACCTTATTTTCGAAAAATTTCAACTTAAGGACTTTTACACTTTTACAATCGATGTATAATGCATAGCAAGTATAGCGAATAGCAAGTGTTAAATAGATGACATCTGTATTATACGGTATTAAATAGATAACATTGTTTCATCTATCATTGTAGCATCAAATTCGCATTCTAATAATGCAGTAATTGGATTAAAAAAAAAGCAATCGAATTACCAGTACTCCATTCCGATTACTGTAATAGTAATCTTAAAACGATTACTTTTTCCGATTAAAAATAGTGGTGATCGTTTTTTCGATTACCATTACTTGTAATCGGAAAAAGGAATAGTTTTTTCGATTACCATTACAGTAATTGGAATGGTAATCGCGATTACTTGCCTTCAAAAGTAATTGGAATTTGTAATGGGTAATCGAATAACTTTCCTAACAACTCTGTCCCTGCCCATAAAGGGTCTACGAACGTGACAAACAACTGACGATTTTGGCCGATTTTAAATGAATTTTCAAGTTTGTGATCCGTATGGGGAAAATCCAAAATCCGTAGCTAGGAAAATGGATCTTTACATACAGATGTGGCGTACCTTGAGAGTGTGGTCTCGGCTGCCAGTGAGGATCCGGCCTGCCTGAGCCTGGAGGACTGTGATGGGCTGTTGGTGAGCTCGGACTGCTCGCCCTCTCCCGATCCGCAGCTCCTCCGTGTCGCCGCTGTTCGTGTTGAGGAGACCTCCGACGAAGTCGAAGCCTCCGGTACTGGCTGCCCGCGAATGGCCACCAGTACCACCTGCAGACATCAGTACTATTAGCATCGCAAACTGATAAAGGAAACATTGAGCAGTCAACTAAACAAATGAACTCATTTTAAATAAAACAGAGTTGATGGGAATGGTGTAGATACCCAAGGCACGAATTTGAGTGAACTAGAGAGGACTTTTTGTGGCCCATTTTGCTTATGGAGTTTCGCGAGAGGAGCAGTCATTAGGAC
The DNA here is from genome assembly GCA_031894815.1 of Creontiades dilutus. NCBI lineage: Eukaryota > Metazoa > Arthropoda > Insecta > Hemiptera > Miridae > Creontiades > Creontiades dilutus. The sequence continues at coordinate 821,180 of JAVIWC010008809.1, read as the reverse complement.
AATCAATATTGGAAAGGAAGACTAGCTCGAAACCAGCTCTGCTAATGTGGGCCCATCTGGGTCCTGCTATTTTCGCCAACCTTTCTTCCCTGGTCCAGCTAGCTCCACAACTCGTTCGTTTAAATATGATTTTTATGCTGAAAAATTAGTTAAAACGGTATTTCCTTGTGTAGTGAAATTGGAAACTCAGCAACTCCCTTTTGGTTTATTATTCAATAATAAACCATTGTAATCGCTCTTAAAAAAAAAAAAATTCTAACCCCCCCCCTGAAAATTTTATGGTTTACGTTTCAAAGGGTGTAGAATCCGAATCTGCAATAAAAATGTTTCCGTCCGTCCGCCGTACGCATGATTTCTCCCAAACGGCTGGAGCAAAAAATCTGAAATTTTCAGGAAAAATCAATATTGGTCCGACAACGCCCCAATTCTTTAGCCAGCTCTCTCACTTAATTTAAAGTGCCCTTTAAGGGTTGTCAAAGTTTTGTAAAATCCCAAAAACCTCAAAAAAAGTCAAGGCGGCTTGGATTTGGACTTTTTTTTTGGAGAACTTTCCATGAGGAATCGAATGAGACCCTCCCTAGGTCCGTAGCTCAAACCATTTGTATGGCCCATTGGTTTATTATTGTTTTTGTTTTGATTGCAGTAACCTAGTGATGTAGTGAACGTGGATACTGGAGTGAACTCCTAAAAGGGTTTATAGCCGATACACGGGTTGAAGCATTCTGATACGCATGAAAAGCTGCAAATTCTTTCACTGGGGTTTATTATTCAATTTCATTCATTTGGCTTGTGCATACACAATTTGAATTTCTACCAAGCTTTGGAGTGTGCGTGTTTCACAGGTGATAGAGCGATTATTGAATTTCAGGAGGCACACAAATATGATCAACTGATCAATCCAAATAGGTATTTTGGTTGAGAACAGATTAACGTGCTCTATGCATATCTCCTGAAATTCAATAATCGCTCTATCACCTGTGAAACAGGGGCACTCCAAAGCTTAGTAGAAATTCAAATCATGAACGCAAGCCAATTGAATAATAAACCTCAGTGAAAGAATTTGCAGCGTTTTTAAGATAAATTTTAGAATTTATTATGATTATTAAGACAGGATTTAGTGCTCAACAAATCTACTGCTATGTGACAAAAATTTTTATGACGGGTTATTCTGACTGTAAAAATGGAAAATGTGTTTTTTCAAGGGTTTTTTGAAGGACACATTGGGAGTGATTTTATGTGTAGGCACATGGAGAATGTTCGGAATTAACGCAAAATATTCTATAAGAATAGCTTATGACATTATTTGCTCCATTTAGAATCGCATTATACCGAATGCGTTTTCCATCTAGGCCCAAGTTATAGGTAGTGCCAATTGGACCAGGGTAGAAATGGTGGTCAGTAGGGCGTCCGAAAACATATATCAAAGAGGTGATAGAATGGACTAGTTAATAGTTCCAAGGGTTGAGACGATTAACCTGCAAAACCCAGAGGATACCCTGGATGCTAAAAAACCTCGAGGTGAAAGATCAAGATATTAGCTTCTAGCCTAAAATGACACGTTGATACACCACCAAAAATTAGGTTAACTTAAGCTTACCATTGATGGGAAAATGAAATTTCCTCAACTGCTGCCCCACAAAAATTGTTCATAGTTTGGCTGATAGCGATCTAACACATCTTTCGCCCAACTCATAAAAGTTTTGCACAGAGATTTGTTGACTCAAGTTCATTTTTATTTTTCCTACTCAAAATGCCCATTCAGACACAGCCCATCTACTACTTTAACCCTTATCTTGGCAGTGATCCACTCGTATATCCACAGATATATAAGTAAAACTAGTGGTTTTTTTTTCGGTTGGCAACCTGTACCGTGTTGTGGTAAACCTAATTCAACATCCAGGCGCAAATTATAACCTTGCTTGCAGTTTTAGTCGTGTTGACACATGTTTTCGTGACAGGAGAAGAGGTGGAGCAGTCTCACGAAGTTTGTCATTTTCACGTAAGTTTTTGACACATTTTTTATTGATATTTTTTCTAGTTTCCTTCATTGTTTAACTTGAGAGAAAAGGTCTAATCTGGTTTCATAGTAAATACAAATGAAAAATGGAATGATCCACCCGTGGAAAATTCAAAATTTCTAACGCCTTCATTTCAAGTCCACATTTAAATCAATTATTGTTTTCTTCTAACGTCTATTTTCTCTTTTTATTAAAGGTTCTTATGTATAGAAACTTAAAACTCGAGGAGAAAGGATTCTACTTTTGTGCCCTCCTCCCAAATCACCAGATATCAGTGAAGGAAGAAGATCAGTATTGTTGGGACGTCCTCTAATAATTATTAGATATCACACTATATAAAAACCAGCTTATCAGAGTATATCGACGTTTCAGGGGGTGGTAACGCGGGGCGGGTGGAATTCTCGCCCCCGTCTCCCAGGGCAACCGACCTGCTCCCCCCGACCCCGCCAGTGAAGCGAAAGGTCCTCTCCTCGGGGATTTGGGATATACGATTTTTTGACTTTTAATATTGTTATTATACTCCCTCATTGTGTTGTTTAGTACTCTACCTACTGTGACACGGGACTTACCCCAACAAGAAGGAAACTGTTGCCACCTTTGCAGATGATACGGCTATCCTCTCTGTTAGAGATGATATAGAAGCTGCAACACGCAAACTACAGACGTCTACTACTGAGGTTTATAAATGGACCAAGATGTGGAGAATGAAGCTGAACGAATCAAAATCAGCCCACATCAAGTTTTTAACACAAAAGTTTTTGGATGTGATCATTTCGAATAAAATGTCCAGATATTGAAGCAGTTAAATACTAGTTTCCTTCATTGTTTAACTTGAGAGAAAAGGTCTAAAGGATCTGTATTGGCATAGGGGAAATACAAATGAAAAATATATGATCCACCCGTGGACATGGCCAGATTAGGGCAACAACTTAATATTCAAAAAATCCTAACGCCTTCATTTCAAAATCCACATTTAAATCAATCATTGTTTTCTTCTAACGTCTATTTTCTCTTTTTATTATAGGTTCTTATGTATAGAAACTTCAAACTCGAGGAGAAAGGATTCCACTTTTGTGCCCTCCTCCCAAATCACCAGATATCAGTGAAGGAAGAAGATCAGTATTGTTGGGACGTCCTCTAATAATTATTAGATATAGATTATAATCTATGATTCGTTATTTGTAACTGTAATATTAGATTTTATATTTAAATGTTACCCAATTAATTAATTTCCTTACGATGGAAATGTTTTTTTATAACTCGTGAATCGATAAAGTGATGATTTTCTAAAAGTCTGAGATTGAAAAATCAGTAAATATCTGAATGTAATAACCACTCATTCTATATAGTCATAATGTAATAAATAAATGTTAAAATGTTACTATGAAATGATGTTTGTTCCTTTTTTGACCTCTCCGTTCCATTGTAAAACTAAGATATTCCAGTAGTTGAATTACAAAATCGATATGCACCTAACTTGGCAATGATCCATTCATTAAAATAGAGATTAATCAAAGTTAATCAACACGATAAACTTTTCCCTTATTTTTTCCGTGTTCTAAAGATGTTTTCTAACATTAAGAAAAAATATTTCAATTGGTTTGAGTTATGCCAAGATAAGGGTTAAATAATAGATTAGGAACTGAGAAAGCTTGGGACAATGTGGTGTCATTAACTCTAAAACGAGTCAACCAGCTATAGGCTATAGCCGGATTCAGTACTACAGGTTTTGACAAGTTCACTTACTCCTTCTATAGGATGGATTGGGGCCTGGACACGACCATTCGACGGTGTACACCTCCAGGCCCCCATTCAGTCTTGCAATCACACATCTTGAAGAAACGAGTTTAATGCATGTCACACCGATGCCGGTCTTATCGTCAAAGACTCCCTGTAATAATAAGCAACCATAACATTAATTTCGCCTCACAAACGTCTTATTCTCATTCATTCTCAGTCATCATTCAACAAAAAGGCCAGATTATTGAGTAGTATATCATGTTTCACCTTGAGTTTTCCTGTAGTAGCTTCCCAGAATTCGATGCTGCCATTGGAAGTTCCCAGGGCGACCAGGTTTTCAGCAGAATCCATGCACCAAATGGACGGACAATAATCGAACAGACCCTCTTCCTCGTCTTCGTGGTTCCACTCACCTTCACCCTGAAGGAACAAGGAATTTTAAGAGACCTTCATAGGCGAACATTGCACCTACATGATACACTAATCGTATATATAAAGACGAAACTGTCAGAGTATATCCGTTTTTCAGGGGGTGGTGACGCTGGGCGGGTGGAATTCAACCCCCCACCCCAACCCCCTGAAGGGGAGAGGGCCCCAGCGGGGCGGAGCGTCTCCCAGGGCAACCGACCTGCTCCCCTCCTCTGGGACTTGGAATATACGATTTTTTGACTTTGCGTATTGTTTTTATACTCCCTCCTTGTGTTATTCACCTATTTCTTTTTAACCTGTTTAACTTATACAGACAGAATATTTACTATGATTTGATGCACTCACTTGGGCTGCATACAGCATCTGGACGGTGGGACCATAATCAAATCCAGTCGCACTGTAGTCTTTGAAGTCTCGCGGCGGTGGCGAGCTTTTGGTGAAATTGGTGTTGATGGTCTTTGACAGGTCTGGCACTCTTTGTAGGTGGTTTTGAACTGAATCCGGACAAGAATACAATCTCCCACTGGAAGGATACAAAGAAGTTAGAAGAGAATATAGTTTAGTCCTAAACAGATATTCCAATTACAAGTGTACGGTAAAACTAGAAACTACCTCCTACCCAGGTTAACTCACTGTAAACAAATGTGAGATGATATAAAATGTCGTATTTCTAGATATAGTTTGAAGAGTATTCAATACTTACCGAGACACTGGTTCATACATAACGCCACTGGTTTCAATGTCCCCAATACCACCAGATTCATTCAAACTAAGGCGCTGCTCTTCGTATTTCCGAGAGAAATATCTGTAAATAATCGATCAAAATCAACAATTATACAGATAATAATCAAATCGGGAATGCATATCCTCCAATAATACGGATAACATTATGATCACCTAATGTTGAGCAAATTCAAAACCAATGAGTTATGTATTTATCAACAGTTTACTAACGTTTTCCGGTCGATGTGAGAAAGTCGTTCCCCAGACGACGCATCCCAGACGTTGACGTCGCCTGACAGATACGAGCAAGAGACAGTGCTGCCATCTGATGCTAACCACTCGACGCACTGGCCTTGGCCTTCCAAAACTAATGGAACGGCTTGAAGTACCAGCTGCAAACAACAGACAGTTAACCGTTCTTATTCCCAAAAAGAAATGCTCAAGTTTACATTTGTACATCGATTAGACCTTAATAATTATTTATACAGGATGTTTTAATCTATCAACTGCTTCCATAATGCTAACGCAAGATTTATTGAGCCATTTTCACATATTATTTGCACCAACTTCATTGCAGAGTTTAAACAATCGTTGGAAGTCGTTCATATTTGATTAGAAAGACCAATGCAACCAATTCAACAATATCCATGCAGGAAATATTTCGATACCTCTATTTTCTATCAAATCTATGACAATCAGTGAATTGAACCGTTTGAACGGAGTTTACAGAATAAAGTGTATTGTGTATTTGGGGCTGTGGGGATATCCAAAACCCAATTTTACTCTACTTTCGCAACAAACTTCTGCAATTTTGATTTGACGAAGGGAAGGGAGACTTTGGTCTAGTTTGAAACATATTTCAGATATTTCAAATTCAAGTATGAAACAGGGGGCATTGCAGGGGGTGATATTGATAAATTGTCACGATTCAATACGTGACTAAAGAGTTTGCCAAACGAGCTGATTGCCAAAGATGCTCGGGTATTTCAGTTGATGAGTTTTTGAAATGGAAATCCCACATTCTTTTAGTATATAAAACAGTAAGAAGTTCCTCATTCATTTTTTCGATCAATTCCTTCCCACATCTGTATCAAGAATGACATTCCATGCCTCCGTGTACTATTCCATTCCTCTGTATTGACTTCCTGTATTCCTATTTGAGTTAGGGCATATAAGTCGTCTTTCAAATTAGTTAAGGTAGCAGTAAAGCCAATGTTGCGTTTTATGTTCAGGTCGGGATGTCAAATCCCGTTTTTAAATCAATGTTTTTTAAACTTAATATTCTCCCTCCACGTCCAATTTATCTATCTGAAGTGCTCCAACATTATTTCAGTCGCTGGCTTCCATTCACCCCTAGGTTACATGGTCTAACTCGTCACCATTCTGGCATCATACTACCAATCCCTTATCCTAAATGTGATTTCTATAAGAGGCAGTGTTCGTATTTAGGCCCTAGACTTTTCATGCGTTGTTCCTCAAATTAAAATTATTGCAAAATTCAGTAAATTCACAACTAGTGTTAATGAATAGTTAATGCAGAAATTTTGTATTGGTTTCGCTGATGATTTTTCATTATTAAACCTCCTTAATTATTGACTGCAAAATATATCTTGCATTCTTATAATATTATTGGTCTTTCTCTGTAGGGATCTTGTATTTTCAATTTCATTTCATTCCCTGGAAATGATTCAACATAGCATATTTATTTTTTGCACAACTCCTGATCTCCGGATAATTTCTTCAAATTATGGAGATCAGTGACTACTACAAATTATTGTATTTTGTTTTCCAAGTATCGAATTACTTTACTGTTATTGTAACAACTAATTATTCTTTCTGTTAATAAACGGCATTTTAAAATAAATTTAACAAAATTCAAATACCTGAGAAGATGTATTTGGTGATTCTTCGCTTGACCAGGCTGACCTCCATTGAGCGTAGTTCCGCGTGCAGACCAGATGATACAGAGCGAGACAGGCGTACGCGATGACGAGGATGGAAATCACACATAGAGCTGTCACTAGTAGAACTTCGAGAGGTGACGATGGCAAGTACGGGGTTTCCCAACCACGTGAATTAACCGGACCAGGTTCGCTCTAAGGATTAATAAATCGTTCATTCGGTTAGTAATGCGGAATCATTGTCATACGTTGCAATAGTTTCACAGGTAGACGGCTAGCAACGAAATCGATCAGCTTAAACGCACTCAGTTTGTAAATTTGTTTCTTGTTTAAACGAAGCATAACAGGGAATCAAGAACATGTCTGTTGATCAAATGGCATCAACAAAACACATGAATGTATCCACTATCATATGCAGTCCATGAGAATGTTAGTGATATGGTTTCCTACAGAAGAAAAAAATCAAATAACACACTGTATTATGACCGATTTACAGAATATCAGTAATAGCTGGTCTACCCAGTGCTGCCCAGCTGTGTAACTCATTATTTTTGTAGTAATAAAGACAACGTTGGAAAAGAGGCATGCCTCAATTTAAACCAGGCTCACTTGTGTGGTACACAGATGGGTCCGTGATGAATGGGACCGGGCTGGGGATCAAAGGGCCCAATTTCAATCTGGCCAAGCCTCTAGGCTCGACTGCAACCATATATCAAGCGGAAACCCATGCTATAGAAATATGTGCACAAGAGATTGCCAGGAAACGACTCAAAGGTGCAACAATATTTATACTATCTGACAGCCAAGCAGCACTAAAGGCTATTTCTGCCTCCTCGGTAACTTCAAAGCTGACTTGGAGTTGCCTAAACTCCCTCAAGGCAGCGGCCCAGGGCAACAAACTCATGCTGCTATGGGTTCCGGGTCATGAGGGAATAGAGGGCAACGAGGAAGCTGATCGCCTTGCTAAAAAGGGATCAGAGTCCAACCCAATTGGACCTGAACCCCAACTAGGGGTTACCAAGAGTTATATAACTCAACAGGTTCAGAAATGGGAGGACAAAACACGCACAGAATACTGGCACAACACTCCTAAGCAGAGGCAAGCCAAGCGGTTTCTTACAATCTCAAGGAAACGCGCAAAAGCCCTTCTATCATTGAGGCGCAAAGACCTTCGCAAACTTGTGGGTCTTCTTACTGGCCACTGCCCCCTAAGGTACCACCTAAACAAAATGGGTAAGGCCAGGACAGTAGAATGCCAGCTCTGCTGCAAAGAGGCGGAAACAGCAGAACACATCCTCTGTAATTGTCCTGCTGTTGCATCAACTAGATTCTGGCATTTCGGGAAGGGTGTCCTAACACCCTCCGATATTGCTTTGGAGACGCCTGAAAACCTTCTACACTTTGTGAATGAAGAGGTTATTAAAAAGGTTACGAATTAAAATGGGGACAGCGTCACAATAGATCCTAGCGGTCTCAGAGACCAGGGGCTTCTGTAGGTTGAATTCAACTTGGAAAAGGTTGAAATTGACTAAGAAAGTTTTAATTTGACTTAGAAATGCCTTAGATACTCCTGGAGAGACATTGAGATTTGTTCCATCTGTAATAGAGGCAAGCTGGAATCCCTAGCTCATTTCCTGCCTTACCAACCGCACAGGCTCTTCTATCTGGCCAGGTTTCTGCATCATCCTCTCCCAGACTCCACGGAATGCGATGCAGCTCTTCTGATGGACCTCCTGGATGTGGGTAACGATGTCGACAAAATGCAATGCCTATGCCAGTTCATGGTCCGATCATTGAGACTAAGACCATTCGTTCGCAACGAATGGTGAATGTGTTACGGTGTCCCGGTGCGGAATTGGTTGTCTTTGTGAAATTCGATGTTGCGCATATATTTCTGTTGCCTCTTTGGTTTAATCTAGAGCTGTCTTCATTTCCTTTTGTTGTGGAATAGACGTTTCAACTTCTTCAAAAACTACTTACTTGACTTCTAGGTAATGCTTTGTCAAAAATTACTCTATCATCCCTGCATTTATTGAGCAACTATTATTCTTATAAAACATAAACCATTGGTGTTGGAACCCCTTGTAACAGTTAATAATTTCTTTATGCAGATAAACGGATTGATTGAATATTTTAGAAACCGTGATTCGTTTTAGCAGTGGGTACAAAATAATGACTTTTATAAGCAACATTTTGATATCTCGGGTTGGTCCATTTTAGGCTGGGATTTCAATTTTTTTTTTTTTTTTTTTTTTAAATACAAAACAACCTATGTTACTGCGTAAAGATGCAAAATATCGGTCAAAGAATTTTAAAACTAAATCGACCAAAAAATCAAATCATTCCTCTTTATAATATTAGTTTAGGCTATGTACACATGAGGGTGTTAGAAGCTGCGTTGAGCGCGCGTTGGCAAATTGTGAAGCCTTACACATGAGGGCGTTAGACGCCACGTCAAGTGCACATTGGCTGACAGCACAAGACACGGCATCCAGCAGTTGGACCAGCGTAATCAGTGCGAACACATGGATTTAGAGGAGTTTACCTGTTCCGCAAACACATCCACAATCTCCTGCCAAGCAGACTTTTTCAAAACTCTATTTTTATAATCTGGACACTCCATATCCCAGAAGCATCTTCTTTTTTCGACTTCATCAATAAACAATTCTGTGTCAAACGCTTCCACATCCATTGTACATACACAAACAGATCACACAATTCACTTCAAACCCGAGCAAAACCCCGCGCTCGAGTGAGTAGATGTGTACGTTCCAATGCCCAGTATAGTAACTCGAAGTGCGCTGCAAACGCTGCATTTGAAGTGAAAACTACAAGCGTCGCGTTTTGGCGACGTTGATTCAAAGCGCGCATTTGCATGTGTACAATCCCATTTGTTTCTATGTATTTGGCTAACGCGCGTTTGACTAACGAGCGCTCAACGCGGCGTCTAACGCCCTCATGTGTACAAGGCCTTAGGTTAAAATGTGGTTTCTATATAAATTTGATTCTACTTGCCAATTTCATATCTCCTTCTGACGGGTCTAAGGCCTGTGCGAGAGAATGCCATTTGAGAGGAGGCTGTGGAGGTTCCAGAGGATTTCGTAGGGCAGCCGCTCTATTGGGAGAGATGAGAACATTAAGGCGCAGAGGTGGGAGGGATGCAAGCCGACATGAAGAGTAGGAAGAGCTATTGTACACAGCCGCCAGGTAGCACCACTTGACGGGTACTAGAGTGGGGGCATCTACTGAGTTCAGCAACACTTCGTCCTACAAAAACACAGTTTAATTTAATTTAGTTTCCCATCAAGACAATCCCTTAAGGAGACGAAAGTGGCACACAGTAAATTGAAATGAAGACGAAAAACCAATGAAACGGCACTCACCACGCCAGTTTTGGTTTCTGAGCCGTTTGCTTTGGGGGAATGAGCCAGGATGGCAGCTTCACCTTCCTGCCCTAACAGACTTCGATATTTTCCAAGGATGTGTCCAGGAGGAAGCTCTCGAACCTGACCCTGGTAGGAAAACAAATAATTTCAGTCTATACACTTATTATATGAAAATAACAGGCTTATTAGTCTGTATTAGTAAAGTTATGGACAAATATTGTATTATTCAAGATATTTATAGAATCAACTCTGGCAAGAACCAATGACAATCAATATCTCTAGTGCTGTGTCATAACCACATTCCCAAGAGTGGACGCTATCATCACAAATTTCTGTTGGAAGGATGGTGGTTAGGAACAAACCCCCACTCCTAGTACTGCCCAGCCTTAATGTCACCACAATTACAAATTAACCTGGCTGATTAAATTTCCTTTTAGATTTTAAACCTAGAAGTTTGATTTTTAGAATCAAGTCTGATAAGAAACGATGACAATCCATATCTCTGGTGCTGCAGCATAACGCTGCAAGCTATTATCAAACATTTCTGCTGATAGGATCAGGGTTAGGAACAAACCCACCATTCCTTAAACTGCCCAGCCTTAATATCACCAAAATTACAGATTAACCTTGCTGATTGACTTTCCTTTTTAACACGCGGAGTTTGATTATTGAATAGTTAGCTATAACTATTGGATTTGCCAACTCTGATGAAAGACCAATTGACACTTCTGGGACTTCTAGTCAAGGGGATACCAGTGTCACCCCTTGGACGAACATCGAGTAATATGATTGAGTGAAACCACCACACTGCAAGAAGAGAGTACCTACCTACTCACATCACAAGAGATAATACATTAACTAGAATATGGTCGACAAAATGTCTCTTACTGCTGGCGAAGATGGAACAAGATAATCGACGATCCCAGCTGAGTAGATGAATCCACCAATCCAAGCGATCATGCAAACCATAAAAGCGCGTTGAACGATACGAGTGCGCCCCCAGAATAGGACAAGTCGCAACCTGCAATAAATGTTAAAAAATCAATTAAAGCCAATTAACAATATTATAATTATGTTAACATTAATTATAACTATGTTCCTTTGCCATCCTGGCCGTCAGTCTCCATTACTAGTTAGAATCGCTAAATAGCACAACAACAAGGTCCACGGTTTGTGTACTTGGTCCTTCATTGGGAGGCAAATGAATAGGTGCTCAACTAACCTTTTTGGAACTCGTTCATTTTCATCTGAATGGCAGTCGATTCTGGGCACCGACCTCGTTCTGGGGATGGAGCGATTTTGTTGAGGCACAGCATACTCCCTAAGTCTAGGGACCATCCCGTCCGACGCCTCTTCAATACCCCTCATGTCCAGAGAGAGGACGGTGGAAAAGAAACACATCTGCAGGAAGAAATCGCACAAGAGACCGACCATGGCGAAGATGCAGAACTCCTGAAAGACAAAAGAAAAGGCCAGACAGATTAAAGCGAGATAACCATGTGGAGGGACTTCGAAATGTCCAGAAATTATGTGATAAAGCAAACCTGGATGGAGGGGACGAGAGTAAACAGTCCAATTGTGAGAATCGTCAGTTCTGCGAGGAGATTTTTGGTTATGCCCCATCCTTCCTTGCTAAGTCCCTGAGCAACACGAATTTTCGCGTCCAGGTGCGGCTGGGTAGAGACAACGGATTTCGTCAACACCAGAATGTTCTCCAAACCAACGACTACCACTAAGTAAGGAAATACCTGAAACCCCAGAAAACAGATATCTGGATGATCTACATGATTGGGAATAGCAAGCCCAGATTGTAGTGACACTCGATTTCAAGTGACATTTTTGGGAAGAAAACATAAGAATGTGAGAGTTAATAATGGGTTTGACTATAGTAAAGTCAAAAAACATTGGCAGTTGCTGGTGAGGTGATAACTCTAAGACAAATTACGAAGATGAAAGCTTTTTGTATCCATTATTTCCTTCCTAGAATATAGTTGGTATGTTCAGACTTCTTAATGTCCACGGCAATTACTCAATTATTCTATTCCGTTCTTTCTGTGTTTATACCATAGAAAAAACAGAATTAAAAGTTTCTTCAAGGCTCAATCAATAATAAAACAACATGTTACTACAGATATTATAAAGTAATGGACATTGTGAGGCATCACATCATTATTTGTGAGTTTTTACTTTCAGAATAATAATATTTTTCAGAATGAACATCTCATTTGGAATGGACATCCCATTATTCAATACCATTCTTTCAGGAGATATGCATAGAGCACGTAAATCTGTTCTTAACAAAATACCTATTTGGATTGTTCAGTTGACCATATTTGTGTGCCTCCTGAAATTCAATAATCACTCTATCACCTGTGAAACAAGCACACTCCAAAGCTTAGTAGAAATTCAAATCATGAACGCAAGCCAATTGAATAATAAACCCCAATGAAAGAATTTGCAGCCTTTTTTCTATGGGTTATCAGAATGCTTCAACCCGTATATCGGCTACAAAGCCTTTTAGGAGTTCACTCCAGTATCCACATTCACTACATCACTACGTCACTAGGTTACTGATATCAACACAAAACCAATAATAAACCAAAATAACGCGAATGTTGGCACCATCAATCGGGCCATAGATCGAGAATGGTTTGACCTACGGACCTGGGGAAGGGCTCATTCGATTCCTCGTGGAGTGTTCTTCAAAAAGAGTACAAATTTAGGCCGCCTTGACTTTTTTTGACGTTTTTAGGATTTTACAAAGCTTTGACAACCCTTAAAGGGCACTTTAAATTAAGTGAGGGAGCTGGTTCATGAATTTTGGCATTGTCGGATCAACATGGATTTTTCCTGAAAATTTAAGATATTTTGCTCCAGCCGTTTGTGAGAAATCATGCGTACGGACGGGAAAATTTTTATTGCAGATTTGGATCCTACACCCTTTGAAACGTAAACCATAAAATTTTCAGGGGGGTTAGACATTTTTTTTCAAGAGCGATTACAATGGTTTATTATTGTAATAATAAACCAAGATGTAAATAGGCTCCTATGATATGAAATTTACAATTTTATGAGTAATTGCTTACAAATCATAAATGGGGATCATGAACGAATAATGGTTATAAATTAGTGTTATGATAGCATCACTGAAGAAGTTCTACATCAAGCTCGATGATTTCTATATAGGTTGTGAAACTTATATTCAGTCTTTGTATCAATCAGATTATGATTATTATCAATATTATTTAATTGGTTAAATAAATGATATTAATTTATTCAATACACGAGACCTGTTACACATGTTTTGAAGTTAGAAGTTTGTCAAGTTCCTTAATGTGATGGCAACAATAATGATATTAAAGCTAAACACCATAAGTTATCATAACTTTCTTCTTACCTCACGACCTCTACTGCTCCCAGCTGGATCCAACCCAAAGAACAAGCACAATCCAACCGACATTACCAACGAGGATATGACAGTGAAAACGGCGCTCAAAGCCATACCAACCTACAAATCAAAAGTGCACATTTCATATTACGTATATTCCAAACATCATGAAGGCAGTGGTATATTTCTTTTGGGACAATATGAATTATGAATCTATCTAATGATTATCTGAGAGAGCTGATCACTGTAAGCTGAAATAGTGACACGTTTGAGGTTATGTTTCTGGTAGGTACAAGTATCAAGAAAATGGCAAGAAGTTAATTCAGCTTTCCAAGAATTTTTTGATCCAATGTCTCATGCAAATGTGATAATGAGTATTTACCATATAATCCACAGTTACACTGGAGGTCTGTTTCGATCTGGAGGATTCAATTATTAGGAAGCCATACACGAGCAGATATCTGCGACAGATTTGGTCACCCGATCTCATCTAACAGATATCGCTAACGATCGGTCGTTGCCCCCTAACACGAAAAACTAATCGGCCTGAGATCTGTCGCCTGACCAGTGGCCGATGTCATCTGTTCGTTCGTGGGATGAAATCTGACAGATTCAGGTCTGTCACCGACGTTCAACTGGCAGACACGAGTTATCGGTCGAATCCGACATTTTCCCAGATTGGTCACACATTCTGTGATCTTCACTCTTCTTCACTCCGGCCTCGATCTCTTCGTCAGCAATGTTTTTGACGTTTTTGTTCATGTAGTCAACATGCTTCAACTGCCACAGACAAGATCTGCCTCTATACAAGTCGATCATGATTCCAATTAACTCGTTTGGTCACTTTTTTTATCCATTTTTTGATACCTCACAAAAAAAACACCAATAGAAACTGATTTCTTTAGAGGAGAGATCTCACAGGGGAAAACACTCGTGGACAATTGAACATCCTAAAGTTAAGGGACTTTGCCCGATCCAATCGAACAGTTCTGTGAACCACAGACATCGCTTCCGAGAAGTCTGCAGGTTAAGGAGGACGCCCGACTACCATCTGCCAGATTTGAACTCTCGCAGATATCTCTGGTCGATTTTCACATCTTTCATAATTTTTTAACGCACCGATCTTTCCCACAAATATCGTCGCAGATATCTGCTCGTTTATGGCTATTGAATCAATCACAATTGAAGTTTTCATTAATCTGCGACCGTTTGAATGAAATTATAAAATGAGCCACTCACCTTCGAACGAACAAGCTCGATTTTTCTGACGGAGAAGTACATGTAGAAGAAAAGGATCAAATACGTGAAGAAGAGTGGGAGAAACTCCTGGAAATCAAAGTCTCCGCGATGGTACAGGTGGACGATGTCCGTGGAAGTGCAGGACTCGCAGTCACTGGAGTTTTGATGAAGGGGGTAGAGCCCTCTCAGGTGGTTATTGAGACCTTCTACAAACCTAGAGAAAGGCAAGCCAGGCATCATAATACCGAAATCATAAGAATTCAGAGGGGCAAATTGTTTGATAAGATGCAAATAGACAGAAAATGAGTGTTGCAAGCAGATGAAGAAAGATCCAGCGATCTGATTATCAAAAAGTGGCATGCGAGAACATGGATACATTTATAATTAATCGGATTCTACCGTTTTGACTCATCTGTTCATCACTACAAACATATGAACGGAAATCACTGCTAACAGTGTTAGGTGGTGCTTAAGGTGTAAATTCCTAGATGCGGCTCACAACTGCAGCTCACGATTTTTGGTCGAAAGATGCAGTCGCATGCTGCAAACTTGTAAGATTCCTAGGTACGGCTGTCCGCTGCTTCATTCTGGATCAAGATGTCCACGAAGAAGGTGGTGCTTCTCCTGTTAGTGAATAAAGAGGAATATGAATTCTATTCGTCGATTGCCCCAGAACCCGATGCTGACATGTTCCGAACGAGGAGGGATGAAGGCTATTAAAATTTGCTGACATAAGTCCATTTGAAGGACGACCCCATCCGCTTCCAGAGTTTTCAGTTTGAATGCATTAAGGGAGTGGGGAGCGTCTCGCAGTCGTGAGACGAGTCTAGGAATTTACACCTGTACACCTGAAGGACGCGGGCCTGGCCCATTTTAGGAGCCCGAAGAAATAAGGCTATCGACTTACATTTGACCGAGAGCAGAGCAATCTTATGTTGCGAGAGCTCAGTGCCCAAACTGACCAGGACGGCCCGCCGGGAGAAGGGAACAGGCAGAAATTAACCTCTACCCCTACACCACCCGCTGACGGGGACGAGTTTTTTTTCCAGTTTTTCCAAACTGCATTTGATTTCTCATGTTAGTTATGGATACAGGCAGGAAAAAATTCTCCTCGTAATTCCAAATTTCAGTAAAAAAATTACCGTATTTCCTTTCTGCATCCCTCCCAACATCGAAAGGATGGACCCAGAACCGTCTACAGGTCGCATTCTGATCCAACAGGCCTTCAGCCTCTTCAGCACGTATGAGACGCTGCTGATTTCTTCCCCACAGAAGGATAGCGAGGTACATTGCACAACAAACATCACAACTGTGTTGAAGCATCAAGAGCCCAGGAGAACAAAATTGATGAAAACTGGAGATAGGCAGAGTGGGAGCGAGTGTTTCCCTCATGAATCAGGTGTAAGCCCCGCTTTAGGTAAATTGTTTTAGATGTGGCCACTTGCGTACACAGCCACAGAAATTGTTGACAAGAACACGTTTTCCAATTAATATTTAAGTACAAAAATTGGTTTTATCACTAACACTTTTTTTGTAGTTTCAAAAATAGAATTGAAGTCCAATTTTTGTGCCTTTCACCACGTTTTGATTGTTTTGTACACACAGAAATTCTGAGCACTTTTATGAGCTCAAAAGCCCTGCAATCATCCTTCATTTCGAAAAACGTCTTTCTTTTGCTTACAAGAAAGTTGTAAACCCCAGAAAGCGATGCAAATGTCCATGAAGAACGTTTTAAGCCGATTTTCGACGCAAGAAAAACTTATTCTGAATAATATTTTACGACGAAAATCGTTGTTGAGAGTTTGCGTTTTTAAAATCGAGTTCTAGAACACAATTCAATCAAATTCGAGAACAGTTCAAGTTCAATAGGTTCAATCCAGTTTTAATTTACGAACATGTAAGACGTGTAATTTGCTGAACAAATCCTTATGTCTAAATAATATTCTGCAATAAAGATGAATTACACAAATCTTGTTTATTTATTCACCTTAATTTCTCAATTTGAGGGATTTCTGACTATGTAGCAGTTCCTGGAACTGCTACGAGAATGCGGACTGATAACAGTTCATTCACTCCTCCTCTCTCCCTCAAGAGGCAAGTTAATAGATTATTCGTTCCCTAGCCGACAACCAGCCGATGAGTATCATCTCCATCTTTGCTGTTTTCTTTACAACCCTAATTCTCTCTTTATCTCATCTCGGAACTACATCAGGTTAAAGAAAATCTATATAAACTCCTATCCCATTCGTTATTCATAAAAATACCCGATTCATATTTAAATGAATTTTATTTATATTTCCGAAATAGCACTGATATAGACAATTAGGTTTTTGGATAAGAAATAAGTGTTAATTATCAAGGATAATTCCACACTAGTTTAAGTAGATTGTTAACACTTTACAGTACTTGCATTTGAGAAAACAAACGCTCTCCTTCGATGAAAAAAAACAACGAAACGATCATGGTGGATACGTACAGGAAAATGAAGGAGGCGTTCTATGGTTAATAGTACACAAAAATGAAAGCTTCAGGAGCAAATCATATGATTAGCACCCGTCCACCTTCGAAATTTCAGCTTCATACGATTAATGTGGTAGAAATTTCTTAAATTTGAAGAACGTTGTCATGTTGTTTTCGTTTATTGGTACCGTGTTACCCTTTTTGGGGTGGACAAACGTCACACATTTTTTTTATCAAATGCCCCAAGCTAAAAGACACATCCATGTCAAAAGAGATGACGATTTTTGCAGCTTGATTTTTTCGGTGAAAGGACAAATTCACTATCAAGATTCCAAGGATGGTTTCTGAATCAAACAGATATTATTTGTGTATAAACGAAGATTTTACTATTCCTAGCAGTACTTGGCATACTCACTCTTTGTTGTTCTTGTGGTAGAAAATGGTGATAGCGTATTGTAGAACTCTTTGCCTGTTCCTTAACGGGTACCGCTTAAAACCTGCGTCCTTCAACTGCATACCAAATAAAAGCTCGGGTAGATTTGATTTTCCAACCTGAACTCCCTGGAACACGAATGAGATGACATGAAAAGTTATTCCAACTCAAGTAAGTTCCTCCCTTTGCTAGGAGAACATACACCTCATACAAGCAGAGTTACTCACCATTTGACTGTACACGGTGGAGACGAGATTGATATCCGTGAAGAACTGACTGGGATCCTGACGCCAAAAGTTGGCCGGGGAAACGACCAGGCAGTTGTACTGGGGCAGCGGTAGAGGACGGTTAGGCGCTTCCACGTGAGTGCAGACGTCGGATAAGGTCAGACCGCTAGAACATTGCAACAGTTTAAATGCTTCGTGTTATTTTAGAAGATGCATTTTTACAGGTTTTCAAAAGTCACATTCTTACATTGGTTAACAATCAAGACAAGAATATAGAATAAAGTGGCGCTACAAGCTGCTGTAAGAAGCGTGGCCTCAGATGATCCGTCTGCTCTTCTTCGACATACATGACGAATAATGTAAATGATATAAATACTAGCGAAGACTATCAGGACAGGATTACTGCAAAATCCTATATCTGGCTTGTATGTACAAGAGTGAGGAACTTAACACACGTGCGAGTAGGGATGTTCCAATATTATCGATATCAATAAATATCAATATTATCGATATAAGGATTTCGATATTATCGTGATATCGAAAGATTTTGGTGAATATCGGATTTCGATACTTCATTTTTTGAGTTAGTTATTTTCGTAAAAATAGGGGTTTTCAATCGCGAAATGGGAATGATATTAGTTTGATCCAAATACTTATCTATCTTTCTATTCATTAAGTATCATCTTTGTGTGAAAATGTGTGTGTTACATTCATGCCTATTCCAACAGCATATCTGTAATATAGGTTTAGCTATAAAAAGTGTACCAGAACCATATTGCACAAATGATTATTTCTGTTTTGGTACTTACTGGAAATTCACAGTGTGATTGTTTTAAGTAGCTTGTATTAGCTAACATAAAAAAAATTTTGTCAACCAAATTCTAGAGCAAGGAATGAAAATCGCTTTAAATTAATAGCAATTTACCCAATTTTCTACATTTTAATTAATTATAAAAACAGTTTAAGATTGTAGTAATATAATCACGTGAATACAAAGAGTTTTGTCATAAAATTGTGAGCAATCATGAAAATTGCGTAATATCATTCGATATAGCTGATATCGATATTTTGTTGCGATATTATCGGTGTATCGATGTTGGTGGTTAATATCGTTATCGATATCGAATATCGGAAGATCCTCGATATCGGAACAACCCCACGTGCGAGTTTTAGACGCTTGACGCCGCGATTGTTTCTTGCAGCGTCAAAGGCGTACTTACCTATGATAGGATTGAAACACACGTGACGCGCGAAGTGAAAGGCGCGAGTTTTACCCGCCGCGTCAACAAAAGGAGGGAGGGTTTGACACTTGGTACCTGCTACCTGCCGCGACCTCGCTTCGGGCAAAAGACGCCTGGCGTTGAAGCAGTACTGAACTGAACATTGTTGGTGACACACCTTCTCGCCAGCAGGTATTTTCTCGCTACTAGTTTTTTATTATCAGTTCGTTATCATGAGTGAGGATTTTGACACTGAGGTATTCATTGATGAGGTGAAAAAATATCCTGAACTGTGGAACGTAGGAGTTCACTACAAGGACAGAGGAAAAAAGATGCAGCATGGGAAAATGTAGCTAGAATTATGACACTGGGTTATGAAGAAAAAAGCATTGCTGAGAAGAAAGCAGTTGGTAAGTACATTTATTTAGGCATAAGTGATAGGCATACAACGACTGGCCGGTGATAGGCGGGTACTTAACGCTGCCGGGTGTCGGGAGAGGGGTACATGTCGCCGCGAGATTTCCCACAACCCTCGCGGCGTCAAGCGTCTAAAACTCGCACGTGTGTCAAGGCACTAAAACAAACTGCGTACAGGCTAAGGTAAAGACAGGTGCTTCACCATGATCAAGAGGTGAAATGGTCAAAAATTTGTCAATGGGTCGAACTCCCAACTGTTCCATCAACCCCCTTCAAGTTTACAGAAATGCAACAATCGTAGATTTCCAAGCCACACACTAGCTATATTTTAAACAGCCTCACGCCATATCCTGGACGTAACTGATAGCTCAAATCTGCATTTCCTTCTTCTGCAAATCAGTGGATCCCTCTTACTCACTCAGCCATAAGGTAAAACACCAGAAAGTCACCCGATGAATGCTTCCATATAGATCAATAAATGGAAAGAAGATGCATAACGTTCTACTTACCTCGGGTGTTTATAATTTTGGACGGCCTCCAGCAAACGAAACACTTCTGCCAGAGGTGCTCTGATTGCGTCCGTCAATTGCATCCCAGTTGTCCATGGGGAAACAGCACTTTTCAGTATCACCTTAACAGAACAAATTGGCATTGCCACCAAATTACAAGAGAATTATATTTCAGGAATGTACCTACCAATGTGACAGCATGATTGAACAAGATCGTATGAACATTTTATGGTCCTAACACAGAACGTAACACTAACCAACAAATATGTCCGCCCCACGAAATGATGATCTACATTAAATGGAAATTTTCCTCTTTAAATAATTCGTTTTAACTGCTGTTTATAACAAATTCTCTACTCCTTTGTTATCATTAACTGTTTTGGTTTATTATTCAATAATAACCCATTGTAATCGCTCTTGAAAAAAAAAAAAAAAATTCTAAACCCCCTGAAAATTTCATGGTTTACGTTTCAAAGGGTGTAGAATCCAAATCTGCAATATAAATTTTTCCGTCCGTCCGCCGTACGTCGTACGCACGATTTCTCCCAAACGGCTGAAGCAAAAAATCTGAAATTTTCAGGAAAAATCCATCTTGGTCCGACGACGCCCCAATTCTTTAGCCAGCTCTCTCACTTAATTTAAAGTGCCCTTTAAGGGTTGTCAACGTCTTGTAAAATCACTAAAAACCTCAAAAAAAGTCAAGAGGAATCGAATGAGCCCCTCCCCAGGTTCGTAGCTCAAACCATTCCCGATGTATGGCTCGATTTATGGTGCCAACATTTGCGTGATTTTGGTTTATTATCGTTTTTGTTTAGATATCAGTAACCTAGTGATGTAGTAATGTGGATACTGGAGTGAACTCCTAAAAGGCTTTGTAGCCGATACACGGGTTGAAGCGTTCTGATACGCATGAAACGCTGCAAATTCTTTCACTGGGGTTTATTATTCAATTGGCTTGCTTTCATGATTTGAATTTCATTAAGCTTTGGACGTGCGTGTTTCACAATAGAGCGATTATTGAATTTCAGGAGGCACACAAATTGATCAACTGATCAATCCAAAACGTATTTTGGTTGAGAACAAGTGCTCTAATTCCTGAAATAATAATCGCTCTATCACTAGTGAAACACCAAAGCTTAGTAAAAATTCAAATCAAGAACGCAATAATAAACGCAGTTTTTAAAAAGAAATTTAATGAAAGTTACCAGTCCAACTATTTGTACTCGTTTTCTATTAGGTATATATACCTAACGCTGCAAGTTTAGATCTAGCAGGGAGTAAGTAAATGATTTTCATACTTGATGAACGTAAACAGGATTATCCATGAACCATCTTGGAAGCTCTTCAGTTGAATTAATTGACTCAACAAACATTTGAGGGATGTTGCTCGGCAATGGTAGGTTCATGAGTGGAATGCTGAAAAATGAACACAGGAAAGATCAGAAATTGCACATAGATAACTACAAAATATTGTACTACAAGGCCACTATGAAAGAATGTAGGGACTTTCATTATGGGGCAC
Source organism: Creontiades dilutus (assembly GCA_031894815.1). Taxonomy (NCBI): domain Eukaryota; kingdom Metazoa; phylum Arthropoda; class Insecta; order Hemiptera; family Miridae; genus Creontiades; species Creontiades dilutus. The sequence continues at coordinate 799,568 of JAVIWC010008809.1, read as the reverse complement.
GATTGTTTTAGGATGATTGGAAGCTATACACAATCCTCCCATGAAGAGAATGGTATTTAACTGACACAATGCTTGAATTAGCAACAATTTCAAACGAGAAATCAAGAAAAATACGTTTTTCTTCAGATGTTGGCATAATTCTTACAGATGTTGATAAGATTCAGAATTTGGTTTTGCAGAATTCTGAGAAATATTCACCATCTTGGAATTTTCTTGGGTATGTTGTTAAGATGCAAACAACGATGTTATTATCTTTAGTGTGTATATTTTAGATCTTTCAAATTCGGAACGGTTTTCCTCAACTCTGGAGAAACTAAGAATGCATTTGAGATAAATACTCATGGCACAGAACATTGAGATGTGTACTGTTTGATGATCAAAATTGGCACTATCAGGAATAGCTGAATCCTGAGCAATCCAAGAACCAAATCATTTAAAAAATTAAAAAATAAATAAAAAAAGAATTATTCATATAAAATAATTAAGTACAAGAGCTCAGTTGCTTCAAACTCTCACTTGGGTTCATAGCAAGGTCAGCATAAACTAATCGAATCTGTCAGTCATATGATTTGTAGATTCTGTACTTGGTATAAGAAATTAACGGATCTGGAGGCACACAATCAGAAATAACAGGTTCCCAATTGGAGAACAAGTTCTTTCAACGGTCGAATTTAAACGAGCACAAACTTCTTACTGTCTGGGATTTTTGAAAATGTTAACAAAATATAGAGAAACTACAGAGCATACCAGGAGAGAAGAACGGTGGATATGGCGAACACGAGAACTGGAACTGGGTGTGCAGCACACCACACGCCATGGCTGTAGTAGATACCAGCCACCCGTTCTGGAAGACTTTTTGATTCAGCAACCATCACATTCTAACCTGTAAATGAACCATGGATTATTATATATGCCACAGGGAATCCATCTTGAATTCCAAAGGTTTCTTTGGAGAACCATAGCGGTCTAGTAACTATTTCAACAATAGAGACTTTTTGGTGGACGACGACTAGGAAACCGTGGTCGCCGAGTTGAGGCGAGCAGTTGGATGCTAACATTTCCATGACGAATAGCATCAAGGCTACCGGCTGTTGAAGTCACGTTTAACGTGACGTCAAAATTCATTGGAAGTTGTATACTGTCGTTATTGTGGATTGAAGTTTGTGTTATTGAGTTGAAGTTGTATTTTGTGAGTTGTTGAAAAACAACACGGACGTTCGTTATTGCTACCGCGTGCAAAAAAACTTGTACAATGCCAAAAACGGTAGATGAAAATAGGTAAAATGGGTTATAAATATGGAAGGTTATGTTACTGCCAACTCGTCAAGGAGAGACGTGTAGGAGAATCGATTTCAGACGGTTCGTCATGACGGCTTGCATGACGGACGAGACGTCACGCATGCGCAGTCTGCATTTTTCTCCAGACGGTACCGTCAACGTCGTCGCGTGAACTGCACCAAAAAGTCTCTAATGTCTCCCGATCCAATCGAAGTTTGTGTTATGGGTGTCTCAATCACAGTAGAGATGTTCGATATTTCTGTAACGGTGACAAAGTCACCGATATGATATCGATATGATGACTTTGTCACCGGCCGATATTTCGGCGACTTTGTCACTGGTACAGAAATATCGTGAGACACGGCCCGAGCCCGGCTTCGCTTCCACACAGCTTCAAGCTCTGAGTTCCCGATGTGTTCCCGTTGCGTACGGTCTAGGTCACTCGACTACCACCTACATTTCTACATCTATGTGATTTTTATCACCAAAAAAATATTTTTTGATGTAACAGCAGAAATATTTGTGTTGAATTTTTTGTTGTTTTGTTGAATTTAAAGCTAAAGAATTTGGGTTATCATTCGACATGAATTTATGTTACCATTCATAAGTTCCTTAAAACATGACGTTTTCATGTAATAAAAATGAATTTTTAAAGCGATGAATGTGTTTTTTAATTTTCTCTCACTATTATTCAGAAGTTTAAAATTTAGTAAAACATTTGTTTACATACACAAGAATAAGAACAGATTATTATTATTTTAACTGTAAAGCAATCCCTCTTTAATCATAAACATTTATGTTCAACATCTCTTTTTATGCTTCATTCCTTCAAAAAACTGTGACAGCACCACATTTCATTCATTTCCACTCTCTGTCACCGATATTTCCTTGTCACTGGAACCGAAGTCACCCATATTTGTAAGTCCCTGGATCGCACATCTCTAAATCGCAGTTACCTAATGTTCCACAGCAGAGCTCGGTATAGTCAAGTTAAGGTCGCAGTTTTTGGATAGCAGAAAAGTTATTGAAGGAAGCTGAACAACTCCACCACTGTGAGTTGCTAATGACTCAACCTTTAAGGGCAAAACAGCCGTACACTAATCAGCAATGTTTTCAACTAACGGTACTATTTCGTTTAAATTCTGTCAGCAGGTTGGAGTAGTCTGTTATTTGGAGTTACACAATCTTAAAATTTATTACTACAATAGAATAGTATAGTGTTTGGAGAACAAGTGGTTTTTCCTTGACTGTTCCAGCCAAGAAGTTAGTTCTTTGGTAACCTGACTCTTTTTCAATTTTTCGCAACGAGTAATTTGGAAGAAATAAGCAATGTCCCTCTTTTAATAACAATTCCCGCCTTCCACCATAAAGATGTGCCAATTACAATCGGTGGCGGTGTTATATTCAAGGAGTACAGCCCATAGTCAAAGAGGTTTGGTTAAATCGGAATCATAGCTCAACTAGGGATCCCAATCTTGGATTGTGCGAATGCAGGATCCTGCCACTTTTTGGGTGGTGCAAATCCTGCAAGATTCGTGCATGGATCCTGCAATCCTGTGGAAATGTGAATAACAGTTTCCAGTGGAATTTTCCATTCCTGGCGCGGCGCTTCCCCCTACAACACTAACTTGTGAGCCGATTTAAAGCTATGGATTCCAGAGCCGTTTGGGATCATTTATTGAAATCTAAAGATGGGATCTAGAAGTGAGTGCTACATGTGATATTTCCAAAAAGACCTTGAAATTAGATCAGTAAAAGGTTTTCGTGTCCATATGAATGCCTCGCCTTCTTGGCTGGATATTTATGTACATCCATTCGTTGGCGACACAACAGTGACACTCTGAACGCATAATGCAAACTTCGGCCGTTCTCCAGATCAACTAAAAACATCCAGTTGTCAATTCATACCAATTGTAACAATCATACTTAACAATTTATTGACGGCCTAAATATTTTAATTTAATCTATCTACCCATTCTGGATATTCTATCATGACTTAGCACTATAAATTTGCGGTATTGGGCAGATGCAGAATCCTGCAGGACTTAAAACCCATGTGGATTTTCTAAGCTTCTAAGCTTTTCTAAGCTCAACCTGTTGGATTGTAGCAACTGAGGAAAACGTTTATCTTAGTAGAGAGGACGAGAGGAAAACGAGTCGAACTTGGTTGGAGCAATCAATATTTTTGGGCTATAACAGTTGGCGCAGTCAGTAAGATCCAAAATAATGGGAAACAATAATTCATTAAATCCCTCTCGATCCAAACGTATAAACATCACATTCCCTGACGTAGTATCTTTCAATTCTTCACTGACTTGAATGAAATTACAATCGTGACAGTCCGACCCAAGCGGGTATTTGACTATGGGAAAGGAAGGGCTCATAGCTCAATCCGTTAGAGTGTTGCAACGAAAGGGAAAGTTCCCCTTAGTTGTAACGACACGTGTTCTAACCCATTAGGAGGTATCAATATTTTTGCGGCTTAACATCACATTGGCCAGTTAAAGTGAAACAGCGTAAAAAATCTGCCTTGGTGCACATGCCGGTACATCAGTTAATGAGATGAAACAGAGAAATCGTGAAATGACAGTTGTTATTCATCAGTCGATACCTCATAATTCCTAGTAACTTCTATTAATAACCATGAAAAATTCAATACATACCACCGAAACTTAAATCTAACTCGTTACGATTATGCGTTTATTTGATTACAGAATTGATTAGATATGTAACATTCACATTTTTCGAAGAAGAACGATAAGATTATATTGATATGCCAACTAAACAGTTTTCAAATCGACAGCGTTAACTGAATCTACGTAGACATTAAAGGAATAATAGCAATAAGAACAGAGCTCTTAAACGAATTAGGGATCATTAACAACCTCGGGATAGACGAATATCTTGGAAAATGCCGGCATCCCATTATTTAACTATTAGGCTTACCGGATTGAGTCATCGTTACATCATGCATTTTGATCGTAAGATAAGGAAATCCACATGAACAACTTGACTCTTGATGTCTGGAGTGTAGACCGTGAAATCGGTCTCGAGAAATGACTTGTTTACGATCGGGAAGATGAATAATTCATCGACGCGTTTAATTGAGAATCAGAACTAATGGAATTATGGAAAATTGATAAGGTCCTACGTCATTCTACGAGTAACGCAAGGCAATTAACACGGGTTTCAAGGGGAACGAAATGCGGTTTGTCTGGGCTAGTCTGGTTGGATCGGAAATTTAATTTAGGCTGTAACATGAAAGGTGGTACGTCACGTTATGACCTGATACACATGCAAACATACTTTTTCCCACTACCTTGGAAACTAAACAACTAAAAAAAATGGAATGGCCGCAAGAAGTTGGGATATAGCCGAAACAGATCATACTCACGCATCAAGCTCCTGGAGAAAATACTGTGCTCGCTTCTCGATCGGAGAGGATCCCGGATTTACCTGTTACGACTGATTTTCAAGCACATCTTCTGATATTTTTGAAGGAAAAAAGGAATTTTAGAGGAAAAAAACACATTTTTGCGCATTAATAAATGATTAGAGGAGGTAAATTTAACTTGTCGTGTTATACGTAGCAGTGTTGCCTCCCAGTGAAGCTCACAACTTTCCATGATCAGTGTTGAAAGAACGATAAGTTTTTCATCCAGAACCTACAAAATTTAACTCTAAACTGTTTAGTTTTTTTCGTAAAAGCAGAATTACTAACTCTAATTTGTTTAAAAGAATTAACATTCATAATTTGTTAATAAATCAGTGTAAGGTTGTACAATTTGTAAGGCCATTGATCTGTCACAACGGGAAGGTTTCCAACGTGTTATCAAGCGTTTGGCGTTTACATGGATGTTGAATCTGTTAATATCCATGACGTTCAGATGAGATTTGTTTTCGTGATTTGTACATGCCGTGAAAAGTAATTTATTGTCCAAATGAAACTCTGAAAATCATCATTTGATATTGGAATTTTCAAGTTGACACTGTCAGTCTAGTAAAATGACGTCTAGGAAAGGTGATTCGTCCTTGCCGGTGGAGGAGAGCGATTTGTTGTCTATCACGCCGCTGGGTGCCGGCCAGGAGGTAGGACGATCCTGCATTATGGTGGAATACAAAGGTAATTTTTGAATTTCTTGTGTAATTTTTCAAAGCTAGATTTAGCAAAGTAATGGCAAATTTGTTTACTTGAAAGGGTGCGAGAAAAATGGATGGGGAAGCATGGTTTTAGGAGGTTTGGCACTCAACTATTTTACAAGATGTGTAGCCAAATTGTACTATTAGGTATCTTTGTAGAGAGGGTGTAAGAGTTTTTATTTATAACGCAGGAAAGGGTGAGTCGTACATTCCTCTATATAAGTTTCATAGTGTCCATGGCAATGCTTTGACCATGAGTAAACGGAAATCACATTGATAAGTCCCTGAACCAAGTTTGTCTGGAATTAAAACCGGCTTCACAAGGCCTGAATTTAATCTACTTAGCATGGTAAGGAATGGCAACTAGTCCACCAGACCCTTTTTCAGGGACTTCGTTTGGTAGCCTGCAACGAGAGAAACCAGCCTCTAAAAGGTTGGCGTCCTAAGAACTTTGACGTTTTATTAATCAACTATCCTGAGATTGCTAGCTTTCTGTCAGGCAAAAATTGGATAGTGAAGTAATTGTTGATAACTGTAGGGCCCCCAGAACGGTCTCTAATTTTAGTTGAGTCCCGGCGACTTATCTTGAGAGAGGGGTTGTAGCTTGTTCTGCAACAGCTCCTCGAAACACTGGACCAATGGTGCTCAAAGTGGAAGATGCGTTGTGACTTACACTTACAACCTCAAATATGAGGTGCCTCCTTCGTACTACCATGGCCAACCGATCCCAGAAGCCTCAGGACATAAATATCTAGGAGTGTTCTTAGATAGGCGACTCACATATAGCGGAAATGTCTCCGAGATCATAAGAAGAGTGAGTAACTGGGTTACAAGTTTAAAGTCCCTGTTGAACAGTCGTGTTTCACTAAAGAGCAAAGTCATAATACATAAAACTCTAATCCGGCCCATATGGACATATGCCATAAATATATGGGGTACGTGTTCACGCTCGTAGTTCAGGCGATTAGAACAACAGCAAAATTCCATCCTTCAACGCCAAGAGAGGGCGTCATGCCTATGTGCGGAGCTATCATTTAGGCCAAACAGTAGGAACTAAGTATAGTTCAGAACTACACGTTCTTTAAGTTCAGAAAGCGCCCCAGTTTCTTCAGCGTTTACTGCTGCGAACTTGAGTGGGCAAATGCTTTTGAAAACATTTACAAACAAAAAAACAAAAGCAGATTATACAGGGTAGGATTCAAAAGTAATGAGCCTCACGTCATACTGACACGTTCGCACCCTGCAGCGCGCTCCACTTTATTGTGACAGTAGTGGTGGGTTTTGGCATCACAGCCCAATGCGAGTCATTTACCTCCCAGCTTTCAGAGCGGTAGCATCGGCCTAAGCAGTAGCCCCTACACGGTGGTGCGTGACACGGCGAAATAGAGTTCGTTAGCTAAGTAAGTCAGAAGTCTCCTTCTGAAACGTCAGGATCGCCTTTGCACACTTGCAGCAGTTCTTCACATCGGAGCACTCGGTTCTGTTTCTGTTCTTCAGTCAAAACTCTCGGCACAAGTTTTGCGCAGACTTTCCACATGTGCAAGTTCCCCACAACAATGCGTTGCATCGTTTTTTCCAATGAGTCCAGGGCTTCTGCTACTTGGTGGAGACTCAAACACCGGTCTGTGTTCAAAAATGCACGCACTCGCTGCATATTCACGTCAGTACGGGCCAACGACGGGCGTCCAGACCAGGGTTCGTCAGCCACCTGTTTTCGGCCATCACGAAACGCTTTGTGCCACTTTTTGACTTGCGAATAGGACAGACACTCAAGGCCAAAACGCCTGTTGAAGTATTGCGAACTTCTTGGAAGGAGACTTATCCGACTGGAAGCAAAATTTGATCACGTAGCGTTGCTCTAACGAGCTTTACATTTTGCTGTGTCACGCACCACCGTGTACGGGCTACTGTTTAGGCTGATGCTACCGCTCCAAAAGCTGGGACGCAAATGACTTACGTTGGGCTGTGATGCTGAAACCCACTACTACTGTCGCAATAAAGTGGAGCGCGCTGCAGGGTGCGCACGCGTCAGTATAACGTGAGGCTCATTACTTTTGAATCCCACCCTTGTGAGGGTGATGGAATGGTTAAGTTGCCCCTTCCGAGCAGGTGGATGCATCAAGTAATGCTCCGCCACGCTCAGAAGATGATTCAGACGGTTGCAGACGTCCGACTCATCCCCCAAGGCGACAGATTCTAAAATCGGGAAGGGGCCAACTAACCATATCCATCACACCCTGTATCCAAGTGATAGAAATTTACTATTTGCTCCTTTTAAGGGCTGATACGTCTGCAACACAAAGCTTTAGGTTGATGCTCAGGGTCAGTAGTTTCAAGAAACAGGAAGGAGGAACTATCCATATTCATTTCAAGCGTACATCCAAGTTGCTATCAACATCTGGTGATTAGCTCTCGTTTGTTTTCAGGGAAAAAGATCATGTTGGACTGTGGAATCCATCCTGGATTGACAGGCATGGACGCCTTGCCCTTCGTCGACATCGTGGACACCGATGAAATCGACCTCCTCCTCGTTTCCCACTTCCACCTCGACCACTGCGGCGCCCTGCCTTGGTTCCTCCTCAAAACTAGTTTCAAAGGCAGGTGTTTCATGACGCACGCTACTAAGGCCATCTACAGGTGAGTTACATTATCTACTGAATAGCATAATTTGACACTCAATGGTGAGAATGAATCAATATTTATAGTAGACTCAGAGTGACATCTCTCTGTAAACAATTATATGGTCATTCTGGTAGTTTTAGATGTTTATTTCAAATTACGTATTATGATGAGTGCACAACAGAGAACAACATTGTTATGAGAAACCTCTCATGCCTTCGAAATCTTTAGTACCATTTATTCTGGGAGAATAAAAACTGTTTGATTTATTGGAGAACGTAATATTCATAATATGTAATGGTAATATGATTCTACATTTACAGAAAAAAGAACTTCAACTCTACTGTGAATGTGAAAATCTCTAAGCACAGTAAAAATCTCCTTTTCGGCGACGATCGGCTCGGTTGATATAACTGTCAATATCTCCTTTGGAAATCGAGTTTTCCATAACTTATGTTATATTTTATAGGACATGGAGCGCAGTGATTTTAGCGATTTATTTTATCTCGTCGTATCGATACCCATTTTATTGCACCATTGAGGGTATTTAGAAATCAGCTTTTGCTTCGTGCAGAGGGACAAGTAAAGGTTATCTTAAAGGAGTTAAATTTATGACGAAGTCATCCGACCATCGAGAAGTCAATTACAATTTAAGGAGACCCATTGATCATGTGATCATAGGGCCCTTGTGGCTAATTTCTTTCCTAATCGACAACATATAAATGGAGCTCTTTTTGCATTGCATAGAATACAATAATTGTATTCTTACAATGAACGCTACATATGGGTGTAAAAAGATACTTCTATTATTTTTTTAGTGGAAGTCATTTAAAATAGCAACGGATTCGTTGACTGTAATCGATCTCATGACTGTGATGATGATCACATGACTTCCATATTAATATGGAAATATGGTGCATTTTAATGTGCATTACATGCATACGAAACGCACACTCTTCTTTATCCATACCTACATACAATTCTTGAATGGTTATGATATAGTAATTTTGTACAAGTGATGATTTTTCTTTATCATTGATATAATATATCATTGATAGCCGTGGTTTCAAAGAATCTAATTAGCCCACCCTGACCGCCTCATGTTCATCCGCTTCCTCTAGCAATTTTTATACTGTAATCAATCACATGGCTGTGTTAGGATATTATCCTAAAAAATTACAGGACTAATTAAAGTTGATCTCATCTGACATGAATAAAGTTTATTAACGTTGTGATTTTTTTTCAGGTGGTTAGTTTCCGATTACATCAAAGTCAGCAACATCTCGACCGAACAAATGCTCTACACGGAGAGCGATCTCGAAGCGAGCATGGAAAAAATTGAAACGATAAACTTTCACGAAGAAAAAGAGATCGGAGGAGTCAAATTTTGGGCCTACAACGCTGGACACGTTCTGGGAGCGGCCATGTTCATGTTGGAGATTTCAGGCGTTAAACTGCTTTACACTGGGGATTTTTCTAGACAGGTGATTGTTATTTAAAATTTAGCAAAATTTTAAGTTTAACGTCGTCAGATTATCTCAAGTTTGAAGAAGGTACCTTAAGGCGCTGAAAATCGTAATTAAAAGAGGACCTTCAGTAAAACACAATTTATGAGTTAGTTAGTTCCTGTTGAAGTCAAGAACTGTTAACAATGACTCCCTTTTCTTATATTCTCCAGCAAATGACCATGGAATTAGAATTCCATCAGCAATGATCAATCAGTCACATAAATCAAATAGTCCCCATTTGTGAATGAATCACATCCATTTGGATGAATTCCTTCCACTTTTCCATAGCTCCAACCGTTTACGCGCTATGAGCGAAACAAAGTCTGCCCATTCTGCCACTCCCACGATCACCAGATTCACAAACCAATCACACGCCAAAGTTTAGCGAACAACTGACGCTTCCTTTGTCCCCACCCCTGCCCACATGGGTAGAATTAGAGCGTTACTGACTATGCAACTCCTTTTGCCACTGCTACCTTCTTACCCATACCCGTAAATGGGCAGACTTTGTTTTGGTAATAGCTCGTAAACGGTTGGAGCTATGGAAAAGTGGAAGGAGTCCATCCGAATGGAAATTTCAAGAGCTACAACTTTTCTTCCACAACAATTTTCGATATCTCGAACGGTTTTCGATATAATTCAGCTTTGAATCGGTAAAAGGCGAAATAAAGTGAAATAATGGCGGTGCATAGCCCTTAAAATCGGTATAACTCCTTCGAATGAAATTTACACACAAATCCGTTGGGAGCATTGTAAAACAAGTAATTACAAACATTTTAAGACCTCGAACGCCTAATTCTACTGAGCGACTCGAGAGAAATAGCGTTTTTAAGATTTGTGGACGTTACCCGCTCGACAAACAAAACGGACGCTCATACCGGCTTTCTGCATGGTCCGTTGCGTTCTTTACTTTATTACGAAGAAAATCAGACCGCGTACGCTTAATTTGATCGATTGGAACCGAAAATATAGTCAAAAAACCATGTTTAGGTCATAAAAAATCGTCAAAATACTACTGCTAAAGGTTCCAAAACCATTCATTTTTAGAGGAGCTGACCTGGCAGGCCTTTTGGTTTATTATTCAATAATAAGCCATTGTAATCGCTCTTGAAAAAAAATTCTAACCCCCCTGAAAATTTCATGGTTTACGTTTCAAAGGGTGTAGAATCCGAATCTGCAATAAAAAATTTTTCCGTCAGTACGCCGTAAGCTCGATTTCTCCCAAACGGCTGAAGCAAAAAAGCTGAAATTTTCAGGAAAAATCCATGTTGGTCCGGCGACGCCCCAATTCTTTAGCCAGCTCTCTCACTTAATTTAAAATGCCCTTTAAGGGCTGTCAAAGTTTTGTAAAATCCCTAAAAACCTCAAAAAAAAAAGTCAAGGCGGCCTAAATATGTACTCTTTTTGAAGAACACTCCACGAGGAATCGAATGAGCCCCTCCCTAGGTCCGTAGGTCAAACCATTCCCGATCTATGGCCCGATTTATGGTGCCAACATTCGCGTATTTTCGGTTTATTATTGTTTATGTTTTCATCGCAGTAACCTAGTGATGTAGTGATCTAGTAATGTGGATACTGGAGTGAACTCCTGAAAGGCTTTGTAGCCGATACACGGGTTGAAGCATTCTGATAACCATAAAAAACGCTGCAAATTCTCCAATTTTTGGGGTTTATTATTCAATTGGCTTGCGTTCATGATTTGAATTTATATTAAGCTTTGGAGTGTGCATGTTTCACAGGTGATAGGGCGATTATTGAATTTCAGGAGATATGCATACAGCACGTAAATCTGTTCTCAACCCAAATACCTATTTGGATTGATCAGTTGATCATATTTGTGTGCCTCCTGAAATTAAATAATCGCTCTATCACCTGTGAAACACGCACACTCCAAAGCTTAGTATGAATTCAAATCATGAACGCAAGCCAATTGAATAATAAACGCCAGTGAAAGAATTTGCAGCGTTTTTTATTTGTTAATGGAAGCAACTACACCAAGTATGAACAAAATCGGAGGGGATCGATACATTTCGAATCTGTCTGGGTATGGAATGACCCTAGTCGATAACTATAGTTCATCATTGTAAATAGTAAACAAGTGCAATTCCAGAATCATTGATAAATCAACATTCTCTAAGTTTGTGGACTCATGTGTGTTGCAGGAAGACAGGCATTTAATGGCAGCAGAAATCCCTTCAGTTCGACCAGATATTTTAATAACAGAAGCCACGTACGGGACACATATACACGAGAAGAGGGAGGAACGAGAAGCGAGATTCACCACTTTAGTTCACGATATTGTCAACAGGTAAGCAGATGTTTTATATATCTGTTACAGTTAATAACCCAAAATCAGTTAATTCTAGTTTCAACTAGTCAATTCTAGTTTTCACTGAATGAAAACTAGAAGTCACTAGTTGAAACTTGAAATCCTCGCTCGTTTAATTGAGTCAGTCAAAACTAGAATTCACTGATTTGTTTATTTATAATAAAATGACAACACCAGGATCGGCTACTGCGGCTTTGTTTTGATTAATCTATGATCGAGGAACTCGGCGTCTTATCGGGAGACTAATCTGCTGCAATAAGTAACTGACAATCTTTCATTAGTAATACTAATTTCGACTGTTTAGTAAGTGCGCATACTAAAAACATGAGCTTTACAAAAAAACTTATTTTTTCACTGTTCCTAGTATTCGCTAGTCCAAACCAGTTGCTACTAACTTTTAAAATCACTTCTTAGCACGGCTTGTCACTAGGTTGTTCTAGTTTTGCCTAACAAATTTCAGTTAAATCTAGTGTTGACTGAAAATGAATCAGTGACTTCTGGTTCCAGCAGTGAGGGTCCCAGTGAACCCTAGTTCTAACTAGTGACTTCTAGTTTTCACGAAGGGGCTTAGTGAAAACTAGAATTAACCGATTTCGGGTATTAACTGTAACATATCCATTATTTGATTACAAACATCAGTTTTAGGTGTGATGAAGGAGTTGAATTCATAGTCCAGGAATCATTCCAGCTTATGAAGAGGCATTGATTGAGCGGGAATTAAAAACAATTGGTCAAGAAATGAAGGAATGTAGAGGATGAAGGCCCACATAGTGAAAAGAAATCAAATATTAGTAAGGATAACATGGATGAGGAATAATCCAAACTCCTGCAGGAATGAAGCTATTGAGCGACACAATTTTGTGGGTTACTTTGTTAAGAACTTCTTTGATATTATTGAATCATTAATACCAAACAATACTTGTTTCTGGTATTCGTTTCTCGTTTAGCAGTGCTTTTTTCTAAACAGATAACGATCTTTCCTGAGGGCAGAGTATTTTGAGGTCGAAATCAAGAGTAGCGTGCAATTTCATGGGAATCCGAGCCGTTTTTGAGATTATTGGCGTACGGTTACAATATTTGACCATTTGAGAGGAGGTGATCACTGAGTGTAACTGGTAGAAGAACTAACATTACCGTAAAACAAATCTATCGACATGGCCTTCTTCCCTGATAGGACTTGAAGCAAACTGCCTCCATTGTCTCGTTGCAATTACCAAATCTTGAAACCTCCTGCATCCCCTGGAACCTATTGTAAAGACGTTAACTTTTGCAGGGGTGGGAGGTGTTTGATACCCGTGTTCGCTTTGGGGCGAGCGCAAGAGCTCCTCCTCATCCTCGACGAGTACTGGGGCCAGCATCCAGAACTACACGACATCCCCATCTACTACGCCTCGTCCCTTGCCAAAAAGTGTATGGCCGTCTACCAGACGTACATCAACGCGATGAACGACAAAATCAAGCGACAGATCGCTGTGAACAACCCTTTCGTCTTCACCCACATTTCGAATTTGAAAGGGATCGACCAGTTCGATGATATTGGACCGTGTGTCGTTATGGCATCCCCAGGTATATTGAAATTTACTAAAATCTGTACATTACAATTATTTACAAATCAATTACACAGCCAGATGTGGGCAAATAGCGTATGGTAATATCGTCATTCCATCCTGATTTCCCCAATGTGTCAATAAGCGACATTACTGGATATTGTTGGGAACCAAATATTTTAGTTTGCTTGCTTTCAAAATCCATTTTTGGAAATGCACCATATTTGTTAGATGACTGTAATCCATTTTCGTCGTGGTAGAAGGCTGATGTTCTTGTTACTGTTCTTAAAACTAACCCTTATGTCATACCGTTTGTTTCTTACTTCAGGTATGATGCAGAGCGGCTTGTCCAGAGAGTTGTTTGAGTCTTGGTGCACAGACCCGAAAAACGGTGTTATCATAGCTGGTTACTGCGTGGAAGGGACCCTTGCCAAGACCATTTTATCAGAACCGGAGGAAATCGTTACACTCACGGGACAGAAACTGAAGCTGTCAATGTCAGGTAATGCATTTTTGAGAGAGAAAACGTGCATTTGTTCCTTATAACATTAGGCATTATTTGCAAACTATATACACGGATAATGACAATGAGTTATTCATAACTGACAGCCATCTGTCAGAGTATGTTCGCTTTTCTTACGATCTAATTGGTGATGAAAATAAAATTGGTGCTGCAACACAACAAGAGGGGATATAAAAATACATAACCTACAAGAACAAGTTTCCAATTCTTCTCCATATTTCCAAGCTGATTGACAGAATCTAGCCAATGCCAGCCAGTTCGCTCCACTCTAAACATTCAGAAGGGTGTCCCAAGAAAGCCGAGATGTCCCAAAATTAGCGACCCTACATTCTGCAAGAACAGCAGATCGCTGAAGGTCCTCAGGCAAACCCATGTTTCAAAGCGAACAAATCTCCACATGCTGTCTTCTTGTAGAGGCATGTGTGGTGTACTGTTCAGCTTCAGCAAGTCTCCCAGCATCCTACGAACCCACGGCAAACGAACAATGAATCTTTTTGTCCCTTGCTGTCAAATCGATGCTTCGAACGTTCGTATCCAGAAATTTGTAAATGTGGGTGGCTGATGAAAGGGCTCTTGATTCCGTTGCATCCAACCAGCTTTCTCTTGACATCTCCTGAATCCTTCCTTCTCCTCATTGAAGGGAACGAATGTTGTTAATTGACTAACGAAGCTGTGTGACAATTCATATTGCAACGGTCGGGATAGTACTAGAGAGTGTGTCTCCTCTGTTACTTATCATAGATTCGAAGAAGTTTCCTTCCCGCTCGCTGTAATCTGGGACACCCCTACATCGAACCACCTAAAAAATTAATCACTTATAACTGCATGCCACTTTTTTCCCCTTTTTTTAAAAGTTGTATAGTCCTTTGCCGTTACAAAGATTACGTACAAGTACTTAGCTTCATTAGGTACAAGTCAAAAAAATGAAAATAAAATTAACACTGCTCAAGATACTGTAAACTCCTGAAATATTGTGAAGATGAATACAGTGTTAAGAGGAAAACTTTCAGGTACTTAACGCTATGAAAGAACAAATAGACGGGAAGTTTCCTCTCGATAATAATACTAAGGCTGAAAGAAACATAAGGCACAGATAACATTTTCCAAAGTTATAAAACTGATAGAGCAGAACTGTCTATTCATCATTAGAACAAACAATTAGGTACGAGTAAGGTGTTAGGAGGTGTGAGGTGATGGAATGGTAAGGTTGCCCCTTCCGAGGAGGTGGATGCATTATTATGCTCCGCCACGCTCAGAAGATGACCCAGACGCTTGCAGGCGTCCGACTCATCTCCCAAGGCGACAGATTCTAAAATCGGGAAGGGGCCAACTAACCATCTCCATCACAGAGGCGAGGAAAGCAGAAATACAACTGAGGCCGATTCAGCCGCTAATCGTATTCTTCAAGAAACATCATGTTCCGAAGTCTTATCTCAGTTTCTTCAACTCTCTTCATCATTATTGTCATTCTTAATTATTATACTACAAAGGCCACAAGGCTTTTCGCAGTAGCTAATCGCTCTGGATGATTGTGGTGGTGATGCAAAACTTTTTTTGATGTGTGTAAATGGAGTTGTGACAATCCTCTATCCCCAGATTGCCCTGTATCCTTGTTCTCGATTGATGGCATGGATCTACCTATAAAGGGCTTTTAAACAATTTCTTATCAAGTTGAAAAAGCCTCTGTACAGGATTTTACTCAAGAAATTGAAAAACTTGAATCATATCTATTTTCTTTAAGGTTTTTGATTGTCAATCGCTACATTACACTTTCTAGATAGACCGTAATTCAAAACTGCTGCAGTAAAACTTTACTCCTAGCAAAACCTACCATTTTGTAGGGACTCTGCAGGGACCTGTTCAACTAATTGAAAGTGCTCGTAATTCGACTTTTATATTGATGTAAGGATAACATTTCAGTGGCATACATATCTTTCTCGGCCCACACGGATTACCAACAAACGAGTGAGTTCATCCGCCAGCTGAAGCCTCCACACATCGTTCTGGTTCATGGGGAGCAGAATGAAATGAGCAGACTCAAGTCTGCTTTGCAACGAGAATACGAAGGGGATCCAGAAAACAAAATACTCATCTACAATCCAAGGAACACAGAGTCTGTGGAATTGTATTTCAGAGGTGCGTTGATCATTCCTTAATATTTGACTAGATTAGGTTAAAAAGAAATAGGTGAATAACACAATGAGGGAGTATAAAAACGATACGCAAAGTAAAAAAAAATCGTATATTCCAAGTCCCCGAGGAGAGGAGCACGTCGTCGGTTGCCCTGGGAGATGCTCCGCCCCGCTGGGGCCCTCTCCCCTTCACTGGCGGGGTCAGGGGGGTTCTGGGGGGTGAATTCCACCCGCCCAGCGTCCAACCACCCCCTGGATGAAAAACGGATATACCTACTCTGATACTTTCATCTTTATATATACGATGAAAACTCACTTATTACGTACCTTGAGGCAGAATCTAACTCTCCAGAGATTATTTGTTATTATCGATTTCACTTCTGCTCTTATTATACTAGTGTTGTGAGTATTTTCCTCTTTTATTCTAAGCTTTTCCAAGATGTTAACCCTAGAATTGCTTCGTGGCGTCAATTCTGACCCCACAGTATTTGTTTGATCGCATACCTTTGTCAACGAAAATTGTCCTCCCAACAGGCCATATATATCCAAAATTTAAAAAAACAATTTTTCCTTTAGAAAAAATTATTGAAAATATTGTTTTTTGGCAAAAAAAAAACACCTCACCGGTGAACATACCTTCTAAATTCTATCTGTGAAAGGAAACTGCTCTCAAACCCCTGATTGAATTCAGGAAATATTCCATCCAACCAAAATACAATTTGTAACATTCATACCGTTAGGAGAAGCTCTAACAATTGTAATATAACATGTGTTTAACAATAAACTAACGAAGGTCGACCCAAGAGTCGAGGATTATGGGTCACGGCGGAAGGGATGACAAATCCCACACAGGGGTTAGAGCACCCGTATAAATAAGCCCAGACCAGCCCAAGATTTATTCAGATCCTCTCTCTTGATTCCATTGCTCTGTTCTTTTAAAATTTAGCGCTAAATTCACTGGTGTTTTAGCTCTTTCCTCATACTTTCAAATTTGATGTCCCCTTAAATTCACAACAAGTTACATTCATATTCCACAATTTCAACTAAAATGGAATTTTTCTGATTAATGAAAATTTTAATTCTATTAATTAAAAAGCAGACTGATAGTCATGGAAATTTATTGAAACTAGATTTGGAACTGAGAACTATTGTTCATGTTGTAGTAATGTCTTTATCTAAACGAAATTTGTAATAAATGTCTATAAGTATGCTCATTTTCAACAAACACTTTGAATTAGCTCGAGAATGCCTTTAAAAATTGTTAATGTCAAATTAGTATCTAGGAAAAAAGGGGGAAAATCAAACATTTTGAATCCTAATGTCAGTTCCTTTTGACAGAGTCCTGGCTGGAAAACAAGAGATGTTTTCCAAGCGGCAGACTGCCAGCAAATATCCCTGACTCTTTCCTCAATTTCCATAGTTGGCTTAGGAGGTTCGTCCCCTTCCACACATCTCGTTTGATCTAGGGCTTACCATAGCTTTGTGCAATCTTTAGAAATTTCGTTTTGAGAATTGTTTATATTAGTTTCATACGGCTAGAAGCAGCTAGAAGAAGAATGAACCAAATTATTGATTACAATTTTGAATGTTGTAGAGATGGGCGATGTGAAATTTAGCCACCTCACACAATAAATTGAAACAATTGATCAATCTATGTCAATGCATATTATCTACATAATGGGAGATTTTTGGGTAATATTTAGTTCTGCCCTTGATGAATGCTTTCTTCGATTGCAGGTGAAAAAGTGGCCAAGGTTATGGGTTCTCTGGCGATGAAAGAACCAAAGCCAGGTGACAGTTTGTCTGGTATCCTTGTAAAGAGGGATTTCAACTACCACCTCCTTGCTCCATCCGATCTCAGCAAGTACACCACATTGACGACCAGTGCTGTTGTTCAACAGCAGCACATTCCGTTCAATGGGTCTCTTCCAATCCTCAGGTATGCATTAGACGTATAATGGCTAGATTTGCTTGAGTTAAATGCTTAAAAACTTCTTGTCGAGTGATTTTTCAGTAATGTAGCAATAGGTAAGGCTTGAAAATCGTTGAGAAGGTGCCCTTACGGCCTTGATGGGATTGCAAAGCTCTTAATCAGCAAAGAACCAAGTTTTATCTTTTTCAAGGTTCAACCGACTGCTGTGCAGTTTAGTTTTCCACTTTCATTGAAGACATTTTAGACATACTCAAGGCAAATAGCAGTAATACAGTGTACTCGTAAAGGCCAATTGTATAATATTCTTCATATTAAAATCAGGGCACATTCTAAATATTAGAGTGACTGCTTAGAATGTTCATCTCTATTGGAATTGACACAATACCCATCTGTTCGCAGAGCCATGTTAGCACACGTAGCATCTCCTCTCATCACCGTGGACATGAAGAAGCTGAAAGCCTTCAACGCCATAGAAATTACGCTCAACAAGAAGTCCGTAATGCTGCAGTGGACAGCCTCTCCAGTCAACGACATGTTTGCTGACGCGATCCTGACTACGATCCTAGAGACTGAAAACGTCAATCAGAACGTACAACCTCCAAATATCACCATGAAGATGGACCGCATGCACTTCAAGGAGTGTGTCATTGAAATGCTACAAGTTAGTACACTTTTGGGCATTCATATTATGTATCTGTGTAGGAAATGTGGGATCCAGCACTGAATGAGTACCTAGATGATCTCCCATTCTTTATATTCTTATCTGTCGTGAGGTAAAAAAGTACCTAACCGTACGTGCCCCATGATCTTCACCCTTTTTTTCTAGGTTTTTGCAATTCTCTCCATTAATGAATGAATGAATCTTTCCTTCGCAACCATCATTTCAGCTTATGTGGCAATCGGCTTACAACTAAAAACGCTGCAAATTCTTTCACTGGGGTTTATTATTCAATTGGCTTGCGTTCATGATTTGAATTTCTACTAAGCTTTGGAGTGTGCGTGTTTCACAGGTGATAGAGCGATTATTGAATTTCAGGAGATATGCATAAAGCACGTAAATCAGTTCTCAACCAAAATAAGTATTTGGATTGTTCAGTTGATCATATTTGTGTGCGTCCCCAGTGAAAGAATTTGCAGCGTTTCATGCGTATCAGAATGCTTCAACCCGTGTATCGGCTACAAAGCCTTTTAGGAGTTACATCACTAGGTTACTGCGACATAAACAATATCCAAAAAACGCACATGTTGGCACCATAAATCGGGCCATACATCGGGAATGGTTTGAGCTACGAACCTGGGGAAGGGCTCATTCGATTTCTCATGGAAAGTTCTTCAAAAAGAGTCCAAATTTAGGCCGCTTCGACTTTTTTTGAGGTTTTTCTGGATTTTACAAAACTTCGACAACCCTTAAAGGGTACTTTAAATTAAGCGAGAGTGCTGGCTAAAGAATTGGGGCGTTTTCGGACCAATATTGATTTTTCCTGAAAATTTCAGATTTTTGCTCCAGCCGTTTGGGAGAAATCGTGCTTACGGCGGACGGACGGAAAATTTTTATTGCAGATTCGGATTATACACCCTTTGAAACGTAAACCATTAAATTTTCAGGGGGGTTTAGCATTTTTTTTTTTTTTTTTTTTTTTTTTTTTTTAAGAGCGATTACAATGGTTTATTATTGAATAATGAAACAAAATTCCAATTTTACTATTTCGTATTGTGTGCTGGCATTTATAATGTCGATAGTACAGATTGGTAGCAAACCAGCTTCAGAATTTACATCGGATCTGTGCACAGGCAGCAAGTTTCATCGTAGATTGTGATTAGTTGCTATTTGAGAAACACTGCATTGTTTCTTGAAGATCTTCAAGAATTTGCGCAGTTTGTTTGCCAGTAGCCCTTAATTAATTATCAGCATTCGACTACCTTTAACATGGTGAGCCATGTTTTGCAACATCTATCAATTTGCTTTGTTCTATCACTGGAAATTGATCATTCGACAAGTTAATGATAGGGGCTTCCAAATCAGCTCGGATTGGAAGAAAGAATGAACTTCTAAAGAACTCTTTTCACGGATAAGGCTACTATAAGGAGATGGAGTACATAATCAAAGCAGTTCATAGTGTGACCTTGGTTCGGTTCCATCCTCAGATGCTGTTAGGGATAATTTTACCATTTTAGTGCTCAAAGGAATGCAACTATGCTTAAACTAAATTGCTTATTTATTATTATTATTAATTTTTGTTTAGGACATGTTTGGGGAAGAGTGTGTCCCAAAGATCTTCAAGGGCGACAAGCTCCACGTAATGGTGGACAACAAGAAAGCCAACATTGATCTTCTCACTCTTGAAGTGATTTGCAAAGACGATCCAGCTCTTCAACAAGTCGTCCAGACTTCCATCAAGAAGCTGCACGAAGCTCTTACACCTTCGTCGTCGAGTCTTGTGAAAGACTTTGCTAAGGATTTGTCTATGGAGTCGTGAAGTGTTGAGCTTTCTGGCACTTTTCGAGGATTGTCAAAGGTAAGTTCTTTGAACGTGAGAACGTTTTCGTGCCCACATTGTTGGAATTTGTCCCAGCAGACCCGTATTTCACGATTCGGCAATCACGAATCCAAAACAAAGTTTTTTCGAAAGTGATCTTTCAATTTTGATCAGCCTTGTAGATTATTGTACGCTGGAATCTTTTCTGGCTGCTATTTTATGTTCAGCTATAAGAGAAATTGCGTCTGAATGGTACTGAGATCCTTCAAACGTATTTTTGTAGAAAAACGCCAACAAATTCTTCATTCTCCAACCAACTTTTCTGTTCTTTGCCATCAGCACTGTCGGTGCTAAGTTATATAACCAAGAATATAGGGTTGGCAATTGATTTTCGATTTTCACAAAAATCTATGTTTGGCCACCGATTTTTGAACGTTTACAATCGTTATTCATCGATTTTCGATTTTTTCTCAAGCTTCATCGATTCTCAACTGTATGTCAAGTAAAAAAGTGTTTTTTTTTTTTTTTTTCATCCTTAAGCACTTAGAGCAAGTTTTTTAATTTGTAGGTTCTCAATGTAAAAAACGGCGTTTTTGATTTTCAAGTTCTCAAGTGTACATATCTTTTCAAGTAAAAAACACTGCGAAGTCCTTGCCTCATGGAATTATTATTTATTTGGACTTGATATAGACATCTACGAAAAGAGCGCCTTTTCTCTACAGAGGAGTATTTTGCTAAATTTCGAATCATTCGGACGATTTTTGGAGAAGTTATAGGTATAGTAACTGTACCTATACCTATAACTGTTATAGGTTATAGTAACTGTACCTATAACTGTTATAGGTTATAGTAACTGTACCTATAACTGTTATAGGTTATAGTAACTGTACCTATAACTGTTATAGGTTATAGTAACTGTACCTATAACTGTTATAGGTTATAGTTACTGTACCTATAACTGTTATAGGTTATAGTTACTGTACCTATACCTATAACTGTTATAGGTTATAGAAAATGCGATATCACGTTTGTGCATGCGCAGGCGACAATTACCGCCATTTTTGAGGCAGTTATGCGTGACATGGCGGACTGACATTGAATTTTTTGAATCTAGACATATTGAAAGTTTCAAAGCGAACCCTGAAAAGAAAATCCATTTCACCACCCTACAAGAATACATGATTCTTCAGTTGGTTCCCTTAGGGTGCCAACAGAGTGGAGCGACGAGCAAAGCAACGAGCAGAGCGTGGAGGAAAGAGATAAGAGAAAGAGCAGCGAGCTTAGAGATGTCCAAGCCAGAGTGAAGCGCGCGTTCAGTTCATCTTCAGCGCGTAAAGGAAGACATTAAAATGAATGCGGATGATTTCCTTTATGAAAGTTCCGCTTTGAGGATTTGGTATTTAACCTATCGCCAGCTGCCACGACCAGGTGGTATCCATTTTACAAATCAAAAGCAAGTGATTCCGACTTTGTCAAGTACCACTACTTACGGGAGGGAAAACAACAGAACAAATCATTCAGCTAATTGTTCGGGACGTTTTCAAAACCTATGTATGTTCCAACAGAATGTAACAAGGTTTTTACCTGTTTTTCACTATCCGAATACTTTTCAAAGGAATTAGAACGTAATATCAATAAAAGACTGTAAACTTCCTTGTTGTTTTTAATTCGTTGGCCACTTCATCCCACATTTTGTCGAGAATAAATCTGTTGTGGTGTAAACCATCGCGTTGGTCCCACAATGGTTTCTGTTGGAAGACCAAGGTAATCAAATTGTCGAGATCCATTGCGGGGGACCCTCGAGCAGAGCAACGAAAACAAACTGCTTTTATCTCGTCGCTCTGCTCTCTCATCGAACGCGCGTGTAACCTTCGCTTGCTGCTTCACTCTGTTCAGTCCCCTATCCCTCCTGTTGTTTGTTTTCGTCGCTTTGCTCTTTGCTACGCTCGTCGCTCCACTCTGTAAGCACCCTTACTCTGCAGTAGTTGCTATGCTCAATCGATGTTCAGTCATAATACTGTTGTATTTTCTATATTCATAGGACACCCATGAACTCATCCATTTGCTTGGTGAAGAAAACGTACAAGTCCTGGAACAGTGGTATTCAGTCCCACCAAGAAATCTTCAATCTGTCTCACGCTGAGGGATTTAGTGCAACAACTTCCTTACAAATAAGCATAATTGTATATTCGTTTATTCACAAATTTTAATAAAGTTTTAAATCAGTATAATTGGTTCCAAACTGATGTGTCCAAACAAGAAATGTTTATTATATCATATACCGAAAATTACACCCTCTCAGTTATTAATTACATATACTGTTTGTTGTTCAATTTTGAGGTTGTGTAAATATGTTCCTTGTAAATAGACATTACACTGCATAATTGTTGTGTGCAGTGTTTACCAGTAATTTTTTATTGTGTAAGTAATGGAGGAATGAAAGACCTTCGATTCCACCTCTGAATTGTAAATACATTTTTTTAAAGAGTGGGTGCGTTTAATTATGATAATTTCGAATAAATTCTTAATATTTACTCGTTAGTTGTTTATAATTTTGCCTAGATATCTGAATGACTATATTTTCGAGTAATAGACAACCATATTCTTAATAATCAACGTGTAAAAACCACACACACGTGGCAATAAATATCGTCAACATTTAACCTCTAATCCTAAACAAAAACTGTAAACATTCATCATTCAACAAAAATTTAGTAAATTATCATTTATCGTTTCATTACAATTCAATATTTCAGTACATACCAACAATATATTAACCCGCGAGTAGAAAAACGAATCTTAATTCATATTCGATAAAACCGCCAAATTCTTAATTGTGTTCTAGAATTATTTACGATACCTTAGAAAGATCACATTGATTCGTAGGCCACTAGAAATTGGTTTCTACTTTCAACCCGTCTGATACTACTGCTACCTTTGACAAACACGCAATCTCTAGTGTGGTAATCCACATTTCAAAAAAATCAAATGTTAATGCTCTTTAAAATATTGGAAATTGAAAAAATAAAATAAATAAATAAACTTTACGAAATTTATCAGCTAAAATAGTTCGTTTTATAGCAAAGCTTTAATTTCAATTTTTTCCCTCCTAGCAACTTCTTATAGGGTAAAGGCACCACTAGTTGAAACCGCGTCAATTATTGACACTTGCTCATTTTAATTCAAAAAATAACCCTTGAATAATTCTAATTATTAGAAATTTGGTGCTTGGTAATTTGGTTTCATATTTCAATGATGACGATTCATTATTCTGCGGGGGACGAGGATTTTCAATCTGTTTTATATCAATTCCGGTTCTCTATCAGTTTCACTTAGAGGAGAACTCCTGCTTATGATACCTTGAGCTGCAGTGGCAACCCTGTCTACGGATTTCTAAAATCCCTAGGCTACCCTGGGAATAGTCTATAGATCAACATAAGAAACCTTAGAAGTTACCGACATGTTGTCTCGACTGTTAGACTGGCTGTTAGTTAACAGATGGCACAATAAAAAACACGCAAATGAAATCGCGATAGTGCCAGCACGCACGCGCATGCACGCTGTGCTAGTTATTGAAAGAAAGATAATGGTTAGGAATCCAATTCAGTTTAGCCAACTTTGGACACCGAAAATCCCCTGGTTCTCCACACTGGCATGAGTGGTGACAATCCTCTATAAGTACTATTGTTTGAAGTTTATGTTCGCACAGCAAAAATTCAAATGGCCTTTAATTTTCTGTAGATGATTAAAACTCGTTTAAACTGTATGCAAGATGGTATTTCATGTTTCAAGAAGAGATACCATTGGAAAAACTTGACTTGTCTACCACACTTTTGTACCAAATTGGCTGTAAAATAAGAAAGTTGTGAAGAAAAAACGATATTGCCTTTGTGTCAATATTTGGTGCCTTTACCCTAAGCATATTCTTTCATAACATTCATTCATTCATAACATGGCCAATTTTTCCTTGTTGCAAAGATTACACTGCAGATTGTAGCTGTAGGAAGATTTGGACAAAAGCGTCTCTGCCATAGCACTGGCTTTTTGCATTCATCTGATTCCAAGAAAGTATGACACAGTTCGAAGCAATTTTGAGAATAGTTTGAATGAAACACATATTTTTGCTGGGAAGAAAAAGTTGTTTGGAGAGTTCTCTGGTAAAAAAAACCATCATCCTGTGCAAATTTCGATTATTCCACACAGGATATTGTTTTTGCTTCCGAGTCTACCAAGGTAGCGGAAGCATTGTTTTCACTTTCGGAATGTGAAAATTTTTTTGTCTCCAAAATCAAAAATTCCACTCGCATTTTGCGTTTTAGACCTTTCTGAACAATTTTGGTTCCGTGTCTGTCTGTCTGTCAGCAAATCCTTGTTACGGGCAAAACTACACGAAGTTATAGTCCGATTTTGATGAAATTTTCGGGGATTGTTCGGTTTGATGTGCAGATGGTCCCCTATAGATTTCATGACCCCCGAATCAATAGTAGCCTCTGCGCATGCGCAAACGTGAAATCCTTGTTACGCGCATAACTTCGGGAGTTCTTGACCAATTTCGAAGAAATTTTCAAGGATTGTTCGGTTTGATGTGTAGATGGTCCCCTATGAATTTCATGACCCCCGGATCAATAGTAGCCTCTGCGCATGCGCAAACGTGAAATCCTTGTTACGCGCATAACTCCGGGAGTTCTTGACCGATTTCGATGAAATTTTCAGGAATTGTTCGGTTTGATGTGTAGATGGTCCCCTATAAGTTTCATGACACCCGGATCAATAGTAGCCTCTGCGCATCCGCAAACGTGAAATCCTTGTTACACGCATAACTCCGGGAGTTCATGACCGATTTCGACGAAATTTTCAGGGATTGTTCAGACTGATGTAAAGATGGTCCTCGTGAGTAATAAAGAGAAAATAAAGTTTTAGCCTCGAGCTTGGATCGAACCATATTGAACCATCATTATTTTATAGTTTGTTCATTAGTTGAACGCCTAACTTTATTTTCTCAAGTTATGCTCCTGCATAACAATAAATTCACACTAATTCAATATTTACTTCGCCTAATTGAACGAAGTTCTTTAGTCAATAATAATTTTCAATGATCTATACAGTCATGTTAAGGATACGAGGAAGCTATCTGCCACACCCACTTGGCAGACGTTTTTTTTCTTGGTAGAAAACAATGTTACTTCTATTTTATCCTGCACTAACTTGAGTTAGCCCAAGTGCACATCTTGTTGAACGATTGACCACTTCATTCTTCTGTTTATTTTATCCATAAAACTGAATCTTAATCAGCAAATACAAACAAATATTGCGCTAACATTTTTAGCAATCTTGGAATTTTCAGACCAATTAACTAACTTTGTCTCAGGCAGTACCAGACGGGTTGAATAGTAGCATTGTTCACTTCATCTAGAATATTTTAACTGTGACGTTTTTTTAATAGAAAAATTAGTTCCTACCTACACATACTGATCAACAGATGAATCGTACAACTGAATGCAATAAATACTTGAGAAATAACTGACGCTCAATTCAGCAACAACTACAAATATTCAGCGAGGTAGAGCTGAGCTCATTATTCATTTAAATTCAATAAAACCTATAAATCAATATAATATATTAATTAGTTCCTATAATATGAATTATTTACCTAAAGTTTTGTATGATTTTTAAATTGAGCCGAACATTTTCAACGGTTCGAGTAAGCAGTTTTTGAATTATTAATCTATTCGAGTTGCTAATTTGTTTTTGTTCTTTAGAAACGAAACGTACGCAATGTCGCAGTAATAGAAAACTACCGAAAATTGGTTCTTTAAATAGTCGGTGGCTAGTTATAATATCACATAATCAAATATTAATTTAATCGTATTCACAGAATAGTGGTAAATGAACGATGGGTGGGGAGAGATCAAGGAGGGAATCACATCAACTCTGAAATTGATACACTGGAGAAATTCGGTTTATTGTGGGGTTGGCTAACTAATCAAGGAATTTTCGGTTTATGATTTGCAATGAAGAATCTTTGTAATCGAGCAAGAAAAACAAAATTTCTCAACCGAAAAATGTAAATTAAATTATTGTACTCTCAAAATATCCATATTTAAGCCTTTTTGTTCTTGGCCCTATTCCCGTGACCCTGTACAGTACGTTAAAGTAATATTTTGATTAATCGATTTGAGTTGAAAGGGAACGTGGAGTCATGATCCGAGACCAATGTAAGGTTCTTCATGCACATTAAAGTAGTCAGATTCCAGCAAAACTGGAATTCAGGTAAATTACAAGCAATCAGTGGCAACAAATTGACAGCAATACTACCAACTGGCTTTTTGTTGCGAGTTCAAATGATTATGCAAAATTTGTGGTGCAGAGGTTTGACAGGTTAGAAGCAGGGCAGTAGAACTCAATACCGTTGGTGTTATGACATCTATGAGCAATTTTGACCATCTTTGGTCAACACTTCATTCCTCTCTTCCTAATAAGCAATAATTTTCAAAACACAGTTGAAATTACTAAACAAATAAGGTAACGGTACCGGTAGTGGCCACAGTTAAGAATTTTTTCTTTAGTTTTGACAATTGTGGGCCAACAGTAGT
Source organism: Creontiades dilutus (assembly GCA_031894815.1). Taxonomy (NCBI): domain Eukaryota; kingdom Metazoa; phylum Arthropoda; class Insecta; order Hemiptera; family Miridae; genus Creontiades; species Creontiades dilutus. Next base: position 772,489 of record JAVIWC010008809.1, on the reverse strand, counting down.
ACTGACTTTCTTCAGGACTCATTTAGAATATAGCCCGACTCTTCCCTAACATATCCATTGCCTAAAACTATCAAAAGAACAATTTTTTCTATTTTTATTAATTTTTTCTCACACCTTTATTTTGATCTAGTAGTGGCCACGTGAATGTCTCAGTAGTGGCCACTTGACATTTTGCCCTCCTTACGTGTTTAATATCATTAAATTCAATACCAGATGAACAAAATTGATTCTATCCAGTAGAAGCTCTAGGATACAGCCCAACAAACGAGGAAACTAGGGACGGTCATATTGAGAAGTTTACCAAAATTTCCAATGATGCTCTGCGCACTCCTAGTTCAACCTCTGACTACAAGATGACATGAGCTGTACCTCCTGCAAGTTTGAAGCCACTAGGAGACCGGGAATCCTTATTTCTCAAATATAAACTTTAAAATGGCCACTACTGGAGCAGTGGCCACTACCGGTGCCGTTACCTTATAATAATAAGAGAAATTCCCAACCAATGGCAACTTTGATAATATTGCTGAAAATGAGGAATATGAGTTCAAGCTAGTTTTAATACTCCTTTAAGAATTCTTGAAAGGCTGTACGTGCCTTTTTTGACAGAAGTTTGGGATGCAGGTTGTCGCCACAAGGATTTCCTCTGCCGTCCCTTCCATCCGCAAAGCCTTTTCCATGAAAGTATGAGGGAATCCGAATGAAATTTATGGCAGGATTTGCTAGTTAACTGTCTACCATTTACTTGGATGATATTAAATGCATTGGGCCCGAATATATTTCCAACGAAACAATGTTTAGCAACAACAATCCACATATCGGTGGAAACTAGCAGGCAGTGACTAGTAGTACACAAAACTTCGGTTAAAACATAAGGTGGTAAGCGGCGGTTTTCGATTCGGCACACCTCTTATCACGATCTTATCAGATAAGATCGATGTGTCCTTACATCGATCTAATTATCGATTATTACATCGATATAATGCCATCTTGAAACTATTATCACGACCATTCAAACCCGAAATTGTTGCTTTCATTCCTATTTCTGTTTCTTCTGATCTATACTTCACTAGAAGGATTGATGTAGGATATTTTTTGTTTTTGAGATGCGAGCGTAGCGAGCATCCAGACCACCAAACTAGACGGTAGGAGATTTTTGCTTTCACACCAGAAATTGTTGCTTTCATTCGTATTTAGATCGATAATTAGATCGATGTAAGGACACATCGATCTTATCTGATAAGATCGTGATAAGAGGTGTGCCGAATCGATGACTGTGCCAAAACGAAGTACGCCCGGTGCTAAGCTATTTATCATTAACTCCCATTGGATATTTCACTCTATCAATTGTATAATGCCCTGAATTACTCATTTCTACAGCCAAATTAAAGCCTCATCCAAATTTTACATACACTCACACTTATATCGATGATTTAATGTTCAAATTTCAACCCTTTCACCCCAGATTAAAAGCCGCGAATTCTACAATCATGACTTGTAATTTGTGTCCATAGGAGATTTTTAGTGGAGGCGAAATCTCTTAAAATCAGTTCAATGTAAGAATAATGAAATCGACCTAATATTCTCAATTGCAACGGAAAATGTCGCATACGTTTTTACAAGAACCATAAAAAAGTAGTTTGTCTGTTGATGAGTGAGGATCCCCAAGGCTCACCTTAACCAAGATTCACTCCACTTTTGATCAGGTATCTAGTTTTACCCCAGTAGTTCCACTGGGTACAACCCAACTACTCTACTTAAGGAGAATGATACAGTTGAAATACCCTGTTATTATATATGGAATCAATTCATCAGGTTTATGGGACTCCGTAACATATTCCCAACTGGGTGCGGGTTGAACAACTATGTTTAAAGTTGTGAGTTTACACAACATAGGGTACCAATGATTGGCAGTGAGTATCGCAGAGGATCGTAATCGATTCTGAACTGAAAAGTATTTACAAGACAACACTGATCCCGCTCTTGATGAGGCAATTCGACTTGAGGCAAATGCGTTACAGTCAGCGAGAAAGGGTTAAATCATGGTACATCTCTACTCCATTACCCAACACGAAAATAACATAAGCTATTGAAAGAGCCGTGACACACATTAGGCACTGGAACGAAATTCGAGGGGAAGCCATTCAATGACGATTTTGAATAGTCAGTCTATCCATTCAGCTAGTTCACCCATCAACGTCAGGTACTGTCTGTTCTTCGCGGTCCTCAGAGCCTACAGATTTGGGGGATTCCAGCATAACAGTGACAGGGCCGTCATTCTTTATTCCGATAACTAGATGTTCCCCAAACGCACCCTCTGAAACAATGAGATATCAATTTTGAAAACCACGGAACAAAAGTTAACATGTATAGTTGTAATACAAAGCCTGAAGAAAGCCACGGCATTATTACAGTGCTCTATTCAGGGTGTGTAGTCTGCAATCAATGGGAAATGGATAGGACCCAAGAGGTATGGATAGTTGTATGGATAGATGCAACTTCGCCAAAAAAGTATGCTGTTAGGCAAAGACAGTCAACATGCACTTCTGCACCAACTGTAGGAGCTGTGAGAGTGGTCAGAGCTGTCTAGCCATCATCAAACTCTAAGCATAATTGCCATATGCACCAAATAAAACATAAGTTATGAGAAGTTCCACTACCTTTGACTAGATCTGGATCATACTGCGACCGCAACTCCTGCAGGAACTCTTCGTAGAACGTTTTGCTCTGGGCAGGTGCCATCGCGTGATGAAAGTCCAATTTGTTCCCCTTGAGCGAATGATACAGCGTTATTTGACTAAGGCAGAGAATCTCGAGGCGACGATCTTTCACGGATTTCGAGAAATTTTTGCCATTTCCTGGCCCACCATCTTCAAACAGCCGGAGATTCAAGATTTTACGTACTCTGGAAGATATTGAAGCGATTCATTAAGATTATAGGCAGTCGTTGCTCTAGAAAACGAACAATCTCAACAATAAGATGTAAAAAGTCGCTTCCATAATGTCTGGCCACAAAACATTGGTATAACGTTCCAACACGCAATGCAACATGTGAAAACAAGACAACCAAGCAGCTGACAGACAACTGTAGGTCTCAGCAGAAAGTCTCTGAAAGGACTCTATTTATAATTCATTCGTAAGTCTATCTATAAATCATTAGCCTGATATACAGAATACATTGAACTCTTTCAAACATTTCATTTGCTCGTTAGTTGATAAATTGCATTTAATATCGCTTTGTGGGTATGTGATATTTCAATAAAAACGGAGCAAAATACCTCAAGAGGAATTGATTGGTCCCCAACTGCCCCTTTCACTTCCCTAAGCCAATAGGATTCAATCTCCTATCATGTTATATAAGATGTTTAGGTGGGCTTCAGTTCATGTTTGTTACCGTCAAAAAAAGGAAAAAAATTGGATCAAATCAAGTAGCCTTATCAGCCCATTATTCAGTGTCACACGGTTTTTCCTCACTCCCTACAATGTTTTGAAAAGTAGCCCCCAACTGACAGGAAAGGGTGTTTATGAAGTTGCTTCTGTTTTGTTGGCATCCCTTATTCAAGATGGTCCCAACGCTGGTGGTTGGATTTTGCCTAGACCTTCTCAGTCAGTTCTACCGGGAAAACCATCCCTGGAGACAGCAGTGTGGGTTTTTCAACTCTCACCCCCCAATAACATTCTGACTGTGGCAAGTGAAACTTGATTGCACTAGTTGACAATTAGTGTAGTTGTTGGAAGTTCGTTGACAACATTTTGGTTCAACCAGTTTCAATTGATTTCTGACCTATAAAGGCAGTGAAAGGCTATAACCTCACTCCCTACTCTCACACTCCCTACAATATCCAGCCAATAGCCGCTCAAATTGTAGGGAGTGAGATCTGCTTGTGGCAAGTGAAATTTTGGCATGGAAACGTTACTCAAGATTAATATATACCTAAAATTAAGCATAAGCTCACTTGGGTTATGTGTCCTCATATGCCGAGAGAACCTCAGTGATTGATTAGAAACAAGAAAATTGATCAAGTTTCAATTTTTTTTTCTTTAGAAGAGTCGATACCCAAATGTGACCCAAATTTTGAAATGACCCATACAAATTGCCCACAATCTTCTTGTTGTAGAGACTCAACGAAAATTTATTCATAGGGTTTAGAAACTTACACACATTTATCAGACAATTCTGAAGCCTCGTCTTAAGTAACATTACTTGGATTCTATGAAACTTCTAACAAATCCAACTTGAATCATTCCAATTGAAGGAACTGGATAGATTTATCTACACCTACCTGTATAACTTAATAGTTCCTTAATTCAACATGACATTGAAACTATTATGTGAGAAATCATTTGGAAGCAAAATTCCGAATCACAGAATAGGTAACGCACACCTCTTATCAGAATCATTTGAACATGTATCGATGAGTACTTTCATCGATATATATGATATCAATACCAGTGCCAAGTCGGAATGATTTTCACGGCGTAGTGCACAGTGATAACACATTCTGATCTATACTGTACTAGAAGGATTGATGTAAGATTTTTTTTGTTTTTGAGATGCGAGTGTTGCGAGCATCCAGACCAGCAAACTAGACAGAACACATTCGAACACATCGAAAGCGTGGACCTATATCGATGGGAGACATCTGAGTTTCGTTCGCAGTACCAAATTCCCTGACTGTTTGGAACTTTCGAGTTTGAGAAAATGGCTGCCACCAGTTCTGAACTATGTTTGGGAATCCCCATCTCTGCGAACGCTTTGGTTCTCGAACTCCCTTCTTCTGAAAATGAGCACTTGTTCATGTTGTGATGACGCTCGTTGATTGTGACGTCACACAGCGATACTTGTAGGTAGGTTCCATGGATCAAATAAAAGACACAGTTAACAAAGTGATCTCGACCAATTTAATACGCCCTTACCTCCCGTAATAATTCTAACTATTTAAACATGGTGTCAGAATTGTAAATTCGTGAATTTTGTATCCTGACTTATTCCCGTTAAGAACCGAGAAGTGAACCGGATTGAAAAGAAGCGTACTCTTTAAAAACCGAGCAAAACGTTTCACGACGTAGTTCACGCGAACTCACGACACGCCGCCGCCATGTCACGATGCGACATCCAATGCCTTGGTGATTATCCTTAATCGCTCCGATTACTCGGAAATTATGTCAGGTTCGCTCACTTCTCAACTAAAAGAAGAAGGATGTTGTGATGACGCTCGTTGATTGTGACGTCACACAGCGATACTTGTAGGTAGGTTCCATGGATCAAATAAAAGACACAGTTAACAAAGTGATCTCGACCAATTTAATACCCTTACCTCCCGTAATAATTCTAACTATTTAAACAGTTCATAAGCCTCAACTTTCCCGTAGGGCCCGAAGTTATGTTTATATTTGCTGGAGTTGCGGTAGAATCCGGCCAATTTTTGAGCAATATGGTGGCTTACTCGAAAATACTCCAGAAATTCAGCATTATTGAACTGGACGACGACGTTTTCGGTGCACCCCTTGTTTTAAGGCCGAAGCCTCGTCCCTAAAAACAACTCCAAATCTTAGCCATCATCTTTTGACAGGTCCAAGTGGCTAACCATCGGTTTGTCGTCGCTATCTGAGTCTTCTGAACCACTCCACATAATTTAAGCTCAATTCAAAAATAAATTCAAGTAGGTAATTTATGAAAAACCAAACAAGAGAAATCTCTGAATGATAAGCTACGATGTGAAAATTGCGCTCTGATAATAGCTTCCACCATCTCTCACCAGAGCGCTCTTCAGTAGCTGTACCGAGTTCGAGAAAAAATCCCGAACTTGAAAAGGGTGTTCCGAACTATTTTGGAAGTACTCCAAAAAGTTACTGCAAACAGCGAACCTGGAGTCAGTACTCGGAACACCTGCACTGCGAACACGTAAAGCTCAAGGGCGCATGCCCAGACAGTTCTGGAACTGTACTACGAACGAACCTCAGGTTTTTCAATATGGCGACGGTCTGATAAGAGGTGCGTTACCTGTTCTGTGATTCTACCCAAAATTCCTTACATGTATTCGATGTCTTTCTTCGTGTCATCTCTCGAGATTCCAATCAGAACGCACAATCCTTTTCCTATAGATGAAATGACTTCTCCGTTGACAACTGAAAAAATCACAGCAACCCATTAAATAGAATTATTGAATGTCTATAGTAGAGAATATCTTCGTACACCCCAGAAATGTGTTGTTTTTCAAAAACACAATTCTTAAACAATTTTCATTACTTGTTATCGTTATTGTTCAATGTATTCTATGATGTTATGGTGGGGTAGGCTACCAGATACTCCAGTATCTCAAACACTCGTCAATTAGATGAAGGTCCTATTTGTTGGAAGTTGTCAAGCAAAAAGGAGGGCCCACTAGCTATTAATCCATTTTTAGAACTCGGTTTTAGTGTCTTCGGATTCTACCAACACTTGTTTGCCTTTATAAAAATGAATTCGTGTCGTTTGATGACAATTTGGCCTGGTTTGTTTAGTTGGAAAACTATTTGACTTGAAATACATTATTTAAGACTTCTGTAAACACATTCTTAAAATTTGTATTTGATTATTCTTGAAACAATATTCGTGAAAAGCCAAGTGGGTGTACGCAGACATTTTTTACTGAGTTAGCTCACATTTTTAACCTGCCAAGTACTATAGTCACCTCTAGGTGACACTACTTTGATAATTAATTTAAAATAAATTAGTCACCAAATTCGATTTTCCTGCGGTCCTACGGGATCTACAGGGCGTGGACAACAACTTACGAGTCATAGAAGAAGTTAATATTCATGACAGTTCAACTGATAAGCTCATATGTTTTGTTATCTCGTGTATTTCGTGTTTCCCTGCAACTTGTCAAGAGTTTTGAGAAAAATGCCGAACATCAGGTATAATTCTGGGACGTTTTTTGTGATAATCTGTTTTTTAGGATGTAGCATGTGTTTGTAAATAACATTTTGTCCAGAAAAATTCAAACTGAAGCCCCCTATACTCAACCAAATCAACCATGTCACCTGTAGGTGACTCTAGGATTTCACGGAACATCAACCCCCAACTCTCACCCAAGACGTCAAATGTGTTTTATTCGTAATACTTACGTTTTATTTGAACTGTGAACAAGGTGAAAGTATTTGTCTGGCATGGCAGCAAGCAGCACATAAAGGGGAAGCCAATCCGTTTTGGCTACAAACTCTGGTCCATAGCCACCAAGAATGGGTTCCTTGTGTCGATTGAACCTTACCAAGGTGCAAAAGCTGCCCCCCTTCATCATCAGAATGAAATCAGACTTGGAGCTGCGTTCAAGGATGCCAACAGAGCTCTGACCATACAATTTGTACATTGAAAATTTGTTCACCTGGTTGCTGCTGCTGAATATTCTTTATGGTTGGTACTCATTCCACAAAACTAATGTTTGATTCAACGTACAAGTGATAAGTAAAGTTCACAGTGTAAGATTTTGGAGGACTAATACTATATGTAGTGTTGAGCTCAGGCCTAGGCCACACCTAGGGGTGACACCCTCATATCTTTTGAATAAATAATTTTTGTATGCTTTTCATTACCTCTCAGTAACAACATATGAAAAGAGTGGAAATTTGCATGGGCGCCCTTATAGTACTTGGCGGGTTAAGAATCATACTAACAGCACTGTCAATCAGGAACCCAGAACTTCAAATTTATTACTCAGGATTATCAAATAAAATTTCAACTAAGATTGTCAACTAAATCGTACCTAACACAGTAAATAGCTGTGTTCTTTCGTAACATGCCGCTTTTGAATGACTCTGTAGCGGCAAGATACTTACATCACGCACATTTACTATGAATCTGGTATAACAGATAGATTAAAATATGAACGAGGTACACTAGATACAATAGATCGTAATATTTAAAGTAGAAAATGTGGAGATATTTGGATTTTCAGCCTTATCTATCGAGGTACCGGTCAAAAACTCACAAGAGGCGTCGGCGGAAACCACTCTCTGGATCAACGCACGCATCTCTTCATACACGTAAGCACTTTTTAACCCAAATATCCAACAATTCTTGCAATTAGTAACGTTTTACAAAGAGATTCCCATTAATATTTTCAATAACGTGATAGGAAAGTAGTGGAAAATTGAAGAGGTGTAAATAAAAATATCAATCTTCTTCTTCTTCTCTCAACTTTGAAATCTACCTCGAGGAGGAAGTGTTCATCTCGACTTCTTCTTCACTCTCTGGGGTCCAGTGTAGGGATGTCAATATCGGCAAGAAATATCGATATATCGAAGAAAAATATCAATATTTCGAGATATCGTTCATCGATATTTTTTCCAAACTAATTCAGATTACGTATAAGTCCAGTGAATGATAATGCATTATTGAATTTCATTCTACCATAGGTAAAGAATTCAATTAAACTTTATTCATGATAATAATTACGTACCAGGGGGCGTACTTCGTTTCGGCACAGTCATCGATTCGGCACACCTCTTATCACGATCTTATCAGATAAGATCGATGTGTCTTTACATCGATCTAAATGCGAATGGAAGCAACAATTTCTGGTGTGAGAGCAAAAATCTCCTACCGTCTAGTTTGGTGGTCTGGATGCTCGCTACGCTCGCTTCTCAAAAACAAAAAAATATCCTACATCAATCCTTCTAGTGAAGTATAGATCAGAAGAAACAGAATTAGGAATGAAAGCAACAATTTCGGGTTTGAATGGTCGTGATTAGTTTCAAGATGGCATTATATCGATGTAATAATCGAACATCGATCTAATTATCGATCTTATCTGATAAGATCGTGATAAGAGGTGTGCTGAATCGATGACTGTGATGAATCGAAAACCGCCGCGTACCACGATCCAGGGAAGTAATTTATCATATGTTGGGTTGTAAAATCAGTGTAAGTGAAGTAAGAAGGAAAACTGAAAAAAATTCAATCAAACCAATATTGGTTAAGGATAGCGGTGAGGAAAACCCTCTGATTGAGCGCTCTCCAGTAGGCCTCTGGCTAGAACCCAAGTCTCCAAGATGCCCCTACCTTTTTTACCTATGATTTACCAACCTCATCTAAGATAATTCCTCCATTCTTCAATTATTATTATCATTTTATTATTATCATCTGGAAATTATAAAATTAGTTTTGAGCAATAAGATGTAGGATATGTTCGATATGATGATTCGCGGCTGAAAAATATCGGTTCCCATATTGTGCAATAATGTCGATATATCGGAATGGAAAATATCAAAAAATATAGATATATCGATGGAAGAATATCGATATTTCGATATTTTCTTGACATCCCTAGTCCAGTGTTTTCTTCACCCCACGCCTTTAAATTTCATAGACTTTACGAAATTATACTATTGTATCGCATATTATTATTATCATCTGGAGTGCTTGAACTCTATTTTCATCCCGCTGCCCAAGAAAGCTAATGTTTGCAGATGCTGCGATCACAGTACGGTTAGCTTGATGAGCCATGCACTCAAGACCATATTGCGACTGCTCTACTACCGATTGAGGCAGAAAGTAGAGGCCAATATGGGGGATACTCAGTATACGCTTTTGGAATGAGAGAAGCCTTATTTGCCCTGCAGGTCCTGGTTCAGAAGTGTCTTGACCAATGTTCGGTATATGCCTGTTTTGTTGACTTTGAAAAAGCTTTTGATAATGTGAAGCAAGACCAGCTCGTTTGTATCCTGGAAGAAGTCGGGCTTGATTTCAAAGACCTGAGGCTCATCAGGAATCTTTATTGGTGGCAGAAGGCGCAGGTGTGTGTAGACGGATCACTTTTGGATCCAGTGACTGTGGCCAAAGGCGTCAAGCAGGACTGGCTTTATCCCCGCTACTATTCAACATCTACTCGGAGCAGGTTTTGGGGGCGGCTTTGGATGACTGCAATATTGGCATCTCTGTCGATGGACTATCTGTGTCTGATTTAAGATATGTGGACGACACAGTGCTGCTGGCCCATTCTGAATCTGAGCTTCAAGCTCTCTTGGACAGGGTGGCAGTGGCCTGTAGAAAGTACAGTCTGACTATAAACATAGGGAAGACAAAGTCGATGGCTAGTCAAAGGCAGCAACTACTGGGATCAGGCTGGGAGTGGATGGATGGAATATCGAGCAAGTGGCAAAGTTCAAGTACTTGGGCCAATGGGTGTCAGAGACGTGGTCATTGGAGGGGGAGTTGCAAAGGCGGATTGAAGTAGCATGCGGAGCATTTAACAACATGCATCGTATATTGTGTCACTGGGTTTTGAATTTTGCACTGCGCTGGCGCATTGTTAAGTGCTACGTCTAGTCCATACTCCTGTATGGAGTAGAGTTGTGGACATTAAAAGCCAAAGATATTAACCGGCTAGAGGCTTTTGAAATGTGGCTTATCCCTAAAGGATCCCTTGGACTGCTTGGCTCTGCAACAATTGTATTCTTCAACGAAACTCTGCAGTGGGAGTTGTTGCAGACTGTGAAGAAATGCTAAGTGTCTTACTTGGGACATGTTATGCGTAGCCCCAAGTACCAATTGCAACAACGATAATGGTGGGGAAAATCAGGAGACACAGGGGAGTTGGATGGAAGCGGCCATCATGGTTGTCCAACATATGGAGCTAGATGGGGATCAACCGAGCGCTGGATCTATTTAACTTGGCTGAGGATCGTGAGAAGTTTGCGGAAATGATCACCAACCTTCGATGATGGAGATGGCACTTGAAGAAGATCGCATATTACCGTTTGTGTCAGGGGCTGCTGCTGGCAGGAGCATCTTTACCCCCTGGCCAAAATTAAGAAGATACCTGATAATAATATTAAAAGTACAATAGTATCATACTGTTTTCCAACTTTTCCTCATGAATCCTCATTGAAGAGCAGAAGAGTTTAAAATTTACGTGCCAAACAGAGCCTCAGGATTGGTGTGAGGATGGTGGAGTTGTGAGTTCAGTGATGGGGTTTGGTGTCCAGGAGTAACACTACAGCTCCGTGAGATGGGCAGAGCTTGGACGTGAAACACAGCGTTTCAAACTGTTTACTTCGATCGTGCTCTGAATTAAGAACCAATGAGAGCTCCTGTAATAAAGAGCGTGAAATTTTGTACACAAGTGCAAACGCAGTTGTATGCTCACCTGCTAGAGTGCACAAGAATCATCAAAACACACTCTTATCCTATTATCAGTTGATTGTCCTCAACAGTTGTGACAGAAGTGTATTAATTGTAAATACACACTGAATACAGTAAGTACTATAAAACGTAAGTTCGCAAGATTGTTGGAGGAGCAAAGAGTGATTATTTGTCAATGCCACTATTGACAGGACTACAGCCAATCTCAAAGGCAAGCAGAAATCGTTCCATGATTCACAAATTCAATCCTTATTACTACGAAAAGTTAAATTGGCTCTGCAGAAAAGAGACAATATACCCCTCGAGGTTTCAGGGCAAGAGCTGCCACTGGCTCGTTGCACATATCTTCAAATACTGTAGAGATAAGTATAATTCCGTTTCATGGAGCTCTTGTTGCTGAATGAGTTCAGGACTTCTGCCTCATTCTTCATTTGATTGGGTTTTCTGTGTACAATGTACACAAACTCACTGAACTCCACTCCCAATTCCTCAACAAACCAAGAAGATATAGTCGAGCCATGGAATATCTTTCTGATCTAGAGCGTATGTATCACACTTACTCAAAAAGTGAAGTTAATGTGCCCTTATTTAGTTGTCACTGCACAAAGCTCATCTGCAGTGTGATTACCTACCACTGATTTAACTGACGTCAACGACCGTGAGATGGAGATTGCGGATATTTAGGAATCTGTCGTGGATTAGCGTTCTACCATATAGAAAAACTTCTCTAGTCAATCACAAATATCAGTGGTAGTAACTATTGAAATAATCTATAATGAGTGACACAATATTTGTATGATGCATATTATTGAAACGAGTTGAATTCATATTGATTTGTAAAATCCAATCACCGAGAGGGAAAGTTGGGATATATAATTATTTAAAAAAATTTCAAAACTTCAGATATATATATTCATGAAAAACAAGGGTATGATTCTTCATCAGTCACTAGAAAATCTCAGAGAATGCAAAAGAAAATGCAGTACCACTTAACCAAGGAAATAAATGATGTATAGAGGTACCATGCATAAACAACTACTTCTATCAGACTGTAGTTCTGTACTTATGAAGTAAATAATCTCAATTTTAGCCTAAATATGAATAGAAAAATACATTTATTTCAGAAAGAGAGTTTCTTCAATGTAAAAAAATTGTGCAAACAGGAGTAAACTAAAACAAAGTGAATAATTTTGGAATATTGGCAGTTCTTGCCAACCGAACATAGTTATTGGGCATTAAATCTTGGCAGAGTTCTTGAAGGAAAACCAGATGACGTTAATTTTACCAGAGTAGAAGTTGAAGACTTTACTGGAATAGAACTCTCATGTCTGGAGGTGATGGGGGGCGGGTTTCAAGATATTTCTGGACATCTGGGTTGGCCTGGATGGTGGAGTAGATACCCAGCAAGGTGGGGTATGCAGACAAGAGATCGGTGCCAGAGGTGTGTAGGATTTCGCTGAGATACAGAATGTAAGCAAAGAGCATCACATCAGCCCAAGTCAACTGGAACAAAAGTATCGCAAATCCAAATGTGAGTATCAATTTTGGCAACAAACAAAGCAGTAGCTATGGCTCCAAAAAGTTAAAAAACCAAACTATCGAAATTGTTTTTGATAGAAATCTAAATACATATTTAAGCAAGAGTGTATTGGAGCATTTCTGTGCTGAACTGGAGCGAAAGCAGAAGCTTCACTTCCTTTGTGAACAATGGAATAGCTGAACCTATGGATTAAGCTTTAGAATGCTTACAACGTAAAGGCTGCTTGAATTGGACAAATAATAGTTCTCTGCTGTTTACTCATGTCTAGGTTATCCATCTTCTATCACAGATGCCTACGTCTACACACCCTTTTGAATTAGGGAGAGCAATCCTTAATGACATCACCTGATCAGGAATTCAATCTGGCAAGTCAACCGTGCAACACCAGATGCTGACTCTATCAGACACTAGTTATCACGGAGAGACTGGATAACGCAGTTAATTCATATACCCAATGTGTCTACTGAATTCTTGGCTACCGTGCATCTGTGTACTTGTAAAAGAAATTATGGTCCTTTCAATTCACTAGAACGAGGAGTCGATAAGAGAAAACCAGCACATACATCCTCTACGGGTAGGTATGATTACACGTCAACCATAACAAGAGATGGGCAATGGGAGAACAAATGCTGCCCCAATGACATCATCTGGTTCACAGATGGATCTAAAATGGAAGCAGGAACTGGCGCGGGAGTACATGGGGCTAAACCCAGGTGGAACGTTTCAATTCCACTAGGGGAACACACCTCTGTATTCCAAGCAGAAATGGTGGCAATCGAGGCAGCAGCTGCTGAGAGCCTTAGGAGGGGACACAAAAAAGCCCACGTCCGCATCCTCTCAGATAGCCAAGCCTCGATAAAAGCATTAATGTCACCAACCATCTCTTCACGAGTGGTCTGGGGCTGCATGCAAACCCTTAATAGCCTGGCCAAACACAACCGGGTTCGCCTGGAATGGGTGCCCAGGCATAAAGGAATACCTGGTAACGAGAAGGCTGACGAGCTTGCAAGAAGGGGCTCCCGAACTCCATTTGTAGGCCCTGAGCCGGCAGTTGGTATACCAAAAACTGCCTTCAGAGGGACCATCAACATGTGGGTCAACCAACAAACCACAAGTAGATGGCTCAATATCGAAGGACATGTCCACAGTAAACTTATGGTGGCGAAACCCAACACCAAAATTACTGATTGGCTACTAGGCAAAAACCGTAGGGAACTGAAAACAATGGTCGGCCTCATAACCGGCTTTGTACCCCTAAGGTTCCACCTACACCGCATTGGGGTCACACAAAGTACAACTCTGTGCAGGCTATGTGAGGAGACTGACGAAATGACATCCCACATAATATTTGAGTGCCCAGCACTCGCATCTCGCAGATTTGAACTCTTTGGGGCACAAACCCCAATGAGGTCCATTCAGAGCAAACAACTAATCAAGGGTCTCAAACCCCTCACCAAGGGGCTGAATCTCCTTGATTAGAAGCAAAACTCCCAGGAAAGTACAATAAGCCAACAGGTTTCAGTGCTGGGGCTCCCAAACCCCCACCCTGAGAGTTTTAGTTATCATCTACATCTACGGGTAGGTAGCTTCTTCCTCCATCAACACGAATTTATCAAGTGGGTGGATCTCGATGGTTATTCAAGTCCTTCAATATTGCAGATGATAATTATGGATGTTTGGGGTATGTAATGCAGGCTGTTGGACGAATCCTATGTCGTATTACTGACACGAAATGCAGAAGAGGATGAAAAAAGTGGGAAGCAGATGTTGGAATCTAAACATTATCTCTTCTAACCAAGAAATGTCAACTGCAATTTGGCGTGTATAAACATAGTTTTCCATTTTGGAGTAGATGCCAGTGATGAAACCAGGAGGGAGCCAAATCATGATTGATAGACAATACTGACTGCAGGGGGACAAGCCGAATGGAGAGGAATCCAATAACATCTGGGTCACAACCTTCACCAACATCTGGGTTACTGTCCTTCTGTGCTCTTTTTTAGCAGGTGCATTGTCATCCAGCGGCTGGGATGTGGAGAGAGAGAGACTGTATCATATGCCAAGTGACCAGGGCAAGAAGCCAGATATCGTTGCCATTAAGCCTGAAGGGTCTGCCATAATCCTGGATGTCCAAGTTGTCAGTGGCAGCGTGGACATGGAGCAGACCTGGAGGGCTAAGATAAGCAAATATGATAGGAACGACCTGCGGCAAGCGGTATCTGAGCTAAAAGGAGTGGCGCTTAACAACATCAAGGTTATGGCTGCGACCGTGTCATGGCGCAGAGTGTGGTGCGGGAAAAGTGCCACGGAGTTACTTGAGCTGGGCATCTTGTCAGGAGTACTTCGTGGTATCACCACCCTCGTCATCCGAGGCTCGTACTTGAATTGGTGGTCATTTTATAGGGGCACTTCCTTTCATCCCTCCCTTCCTCCCACATCATCCTCAACTTCCCATATCCCAAGGGCCGGCGTCGGGTAAACCTGGGCGTCCTCCCCACTTTTATTTCATTTAGTTTTTTTTTCATTTTTATTTAATGGCGTGCCCCCTCCGTCTTTAAGGGGAGATTATTAAAAACAAAATTTAAAAAAAAAAAAAAAATTTAAAAAAACCCACTGACTTCCACAATATTAGCAGTAGGTATACAACTTATGTGCTGGACATATATCCATTCCCTTTTTCATGGAACTGATAGGCTTTTGGACTATTGTTCCAATTCGTGCAACGGATGAAACCACCTCCTTCATGCTAATTAAGGAGAAACGTGCCACACAAATAAATAAAATTAGTTTAGTTCTAAATGGTGTATGTAACCTTTAGAATGTAAGTACATGAAATATTTGACATTTTTCCTGTTAATTAATTAGTTTATTCCACAATTCTGATTGTCTTTCATTCATTTTTTATATCATTCATTGTTTTATTCATTTCGTTTCAGATTTTTTTCTAAAAACCATAATTTTGATTTACTAAACAAGGAAAAGAAACAGTATTTCTGCTGTGACTTACCTGTCCAAGTTGTTCGAAAAACTCCTCCAAAAGAGACATTTTTCAAGCATCAATTCGGTTTTAGGAAGGACCAAGTAAATAACTAGTATTATTGAGAGAGCCCATCTGCTTCACTTCCTTGATGTGACAAATTTGACAATGTTTGGCATGAAGGTCTTATTCACAAGCTTCGTAAAATGCTACCAGAACGTTTCGTCCTACATATCCAGCAGATATTTCTGTATAAAACAGGATGGTGCTTTTCAGAGCCAAAAAAGATAGAAGGAAAAGGCAGCGATCTTTACACCTCCGACTTTTTGAAGGTAATACCCGTTGCTACTTTGCGGACGATACTGCAATTATAGCGACTGGGGAAACTAATAGTGAATCAGTTACCAAGTTGAATCGTTCACTCCCGATCATGATTGGACAGTGAGATGGAGAGTCAGAATGAATGAGACAAAGTCAACGTTTCACTACAAAAGGATCAACTATGTGCACAAACAAGCCGATAATATGCCAATGAAGCATACCTTGGAATGACACATGCCAAACTAAGGTGGAAGTCCCACGTAAGAAAAAAAAAGCTGAGCTTATGATCAAATACAGAAAAATGTACTGGCTGATGGGCCGACGGTTCAGTCCAAATAAGTTGTTATTGTACAAGCAAGTCCTAAAGCCTGTCTGGACAAACTGTGGGGGTGCAAAAGAGCAACCGTGACATTATTCAGCAAATAATGTCCTAAGAAGCTTAGACGCATACAGATATTTTAGAAATGACAGACTTCACTACGAGCTGCAGATTGAATCTGTCAATGAGGTCATTCGAAAAGCCATTCACCTCTTGAGGCTACAAGATCATGCAAATGAGGATGTCGTCCAGCTTCTCAACACAGAGGATCTGCTCAGAAGACTGAAGAGAACCAAGCCACACGATTTAATTCATCTAGTGTGAGCATCATAAAGTGCAAATATCAGGACAATGATAAGTGATGTATCTTAGGTTTATTAATGTACGACAACTATATATCAGAATAATGTTGCTTATAAGTTTATAACTTGGTGCAATAAAATAAATTTAAAAAAAAAAAAAAAATTCATTTTTTATATCATCCATTGTTTTATTAATTTCGTTTCAGATTTTTTTCTAAACAACCATAATTTTGATTTACTAAACAAGGAAAAGAAACAGTATTTCTGCTGTGACTTACCTCATTTTCAACAAGGAACTTGGACCCATCCTTCACCAAAAGGCGCTCAAATTTCGACAGCACCTCAGGAAGATCCACGTTTTTAAGTTTCTCCAAATTTTTCGTCCTTTCCTCAGAATCAGGTTGATAGTACCAACGCACGATCACTTTGAAAACAAACAACGTTTACGTTACACAACAAAGATAATTGAAACATCATCACAATTTTAAATTAGTTACAAAAAACGTCATGTGTGCAAATATATCTAGATCATCTCAAATTCTTTCACTGGGGTTTATGAAATTCAATTTATACTGAGCTTTGGATCGTTCACATCACCTTATTGAATGAAACACAGCACGCACACTGTTCTTAAGCTTAGTTCGGATAAATTGAAATCAAATTCAATGATCACCTGCAAGCCAATTAATAATAAAATCATGACCCCAGTGAAAGAATTTGCAGCGTTTTTGTTCATTACTGTCAATAATAAACCACCTTCTGTTAGAATCGACAGCGTTTTTCTTTAATACACATTCCTTCTAACTTTTTCGGCGGTCCAATTTAATGTTTCAGATTTCAAACTTGAACAATTTTTGTTTTGTCAGTTTACAGAGATTGTCGTCAAAACTCCTTTTTGTTTATTGGGAACGGAAAAACATGAGAAAACTTGAGAACATAACATGTAAGTCAGTTGGTAAGATTCTGAGTTAACTTAAATTTATATGTGTAAGTTAACTCACAATCCATGACCTCTATGGATTCCTTACAGTTAAAAAAAAAAAAAAATTTGTTAAAGCCTATTGATTTGTGTAGCCAATTGTTTCCAGCCTTCCAAAATAAGAAAAACCATGATGAACCACATGTACTCTTCTTTTGAAATCCCTAACTTGCATTCAGTGGAATAAAACACGCGTGAACAACATCAAGAAAGTAACATTGTGGGTACCCCTATGAAGTATGAGGGGATTCTCGGTAGAGAATTGGTACAAGATCGGGCGATATCTTGATGATTTCATAAGAGATTTCAATGAATCTACAAATTAAAGGTATGCTCTACTTACTTGACCTGACGTCATCCCAAGTGTCAACCCACATGTCGGCCAGGGCAGCGGCTTTGTCGGTCTTCCCGCGGAGGTTCAATTTTCCAGCAATGTAACGACAGATGGCTCGGGATTGGTAGAGCTCTAAACCATCAATCTTCAGGCGCGGCAACTGTCCAAATTTCGTCTCTGAGAAGGTAAACAAGATATCGAAGTTTCAGAAAGGTGCAGGACGAATTTGGGCGAAAGAGGTGCAAATTCAAGGTCAATATAATGATACATAAGGTAGTTCTGTCAAAACATGAATAGTGCTCACGCGGACAACGGAGGCCATCATGATGTATGGTGCGGAAATCTGGGCAGAGGTGTTGAGATATAAAAAGTACGCCTCTAGGATGGAGGCGGTCCAAAGGAGGGGTGCGTTGCGCATCTGTAGTGCCTATCGGACTGTGTCTGGACCAGCAGCCCAGGTTATTGCGGGTGTTGTACCAATCGACCTTTTGGCTGATGAGAGGAAGTGGGTTCATGCCAGAAAGCAAGAACATGCGGCCAAAGAAGTAAAAAAAAGAGGAGAGAGCAGAGTCCCTGCAAAAATGGCAGCAGAGATGGGCAGCTGAACCCCGGGGAAGGTGGACAGCACGTCTGATCGGGGAAGTGCAAAAATGGACGGAGAGGAAATAGGGCGACGTTAATTACTATTTAACTCAGTTCCTGACGAGGCATGGTTATTATCGGTCGTTCCTAAAGAAAATAGGGAAGGCTTCCGAGGCAAGGTGTGTGTACCACCATATGGGGGACGATGATGTAGAGCACACATTCTTTATATGCCCAAAATGGCAGCAGCTAAGGCAGGAATTGGCTGGAGTAATAGGTGATTTCAGCCCAGAAACAGTAATAGAAAAGATGATACAATCTGCGGAGAACTGGAGTACAGTCAGCACGTATATCACTATGGTGCTCAAAGAGAAGGAAGTGAACAGAAGCTGGGAATGAGCCAGGGTAGAAGTAGTGAAGACCAGGAGGAACCCTCACGAGGTTAAAAAGGGGACTGTCCCGAAGTAATGCCAAAAAGCAGTCCCGGGACAGTCCTAAAAGACGAGAGCAACGGTGTTTTTTAGTTGGTATGCCACGATGAAGACCCCGACACAATGGGTTTCTACGTCATATTATGGAATAGTTGCCATTAAATTGATCATTCATTGCCCTTCAAAATACTTAGAAGTATTAATTTTAAACAATACAAAATTTTGAATCTTGCATAAATGACGATTAATAACAAGAAAATTAAATTTGTATATTGAAGAATGATCCTTAATGAACTCTACTGGGTGGGTTGCAATAAGGAGACGATGGAATGAGTAGTCAACCTTCAAAGGACTGAGCCTTCAACACCCACAGGATCTCCACATTTTCCACACAGTAACACAATTAAATAAAAATGTGTTCGTTGATCTTCAAATGTCAGATCACGTCAAGAGTTTACTCTGCAAAGACGCAATGAATATGCTTACAAATAAAATTGAAAAAATCCGCCTTCCTTACAATAAATTGGGCTCAGTAGCCTTTCACACTCTCAACGCTGGGCCTGAAGTTGGCTGACGCGTTCGTTTTGTATTGGCGTTAGGCTGTAGGAGCTTCGCTCAATTACTTCAAATGCTGAGAGCTCAGAATGAACTTCTGTAAGCATCTTTATCATGAATCTATCACGTATCAACAATGAAATGAAGTGAAAATAATGAAAAACTTACTTGAAAAGCGATATCCGTCTGTAACCAAGGAATGGACCACCTTCCACTTTGTACACTACTTTGTGACTCACAGAAATGAGCTATCCGACAACGGCGCACTCTCTGGCATTGGTGGGGAACTACTGAACAAAGACATTACCTCACCTAGCCCCTAAAACGCTTCCTGGAATGTGTGCTTGCTCCTGAAGTGAACTCAAGCTTTTAGGATGAGATGTTGTCTTCAGACAACACCAGCACGGCGCGTATCTCAGCGTGTCGTCTTAAGACAACACCAGCATCTAGAGTGTTAAAATGCCATTCATTGAGGAAATTCTCAAAGAAATTTATGAACTTACCACTTTTAAGGGAGGCCCAATCTTCTTTCTTAATTCTGTTGTCGGTGAAAGGAATACCGCCATAGCTGAGCATGATGCGCACCGGCTCTCCGAGACCAGTCATGGCGAAGTAAGTCAACTCCGTAGCCATGTTACTATGGAAGAAAAGAAATTCGTGATTATCATGTAGATTTAAGAAAGTGGATTGAACGTGGCTATAGGTATTTGTGATATTCAAGATCAGATGACAGTGTGTTTTATGTCAGGAGTACAATCAAGTGCTATGTTGAAAATGAACCACTTATTAGGAAGTGTTATGGCCCAAAAATATTGGCACTTCGGATTGTATTCGAACTCGTGTCCTTACTGGTAAGGGGACATTTTCCTTTAGTTGCTACCCTTAAACCTGAGCTGCGAGTTAACACTTACATAATCAGTCTAACAGCACTATTACGATAGATATATTTTAGTCAGTACGGAAGCCTGGAAAACTCTCTTTCAGGGCCGCCGTTTCCTCATCTACCCTCTATGGTAGTGAATCGTGGGGTTTTTGTTAAGTGGAAGTGCTTGAAAGGGTCCAAGTAAGAGCTTTCAAAGCTCTAATAGGTTTGAGGTAGTCAACGCCAGACAGCCTGGTAAGGCCTGACATGGCCTCACCCATCTGAAATGGGATGTTGCGAAGAGTATATTTGGGTGGTGGGCAAAAATCTGTTAAGATAGGTAATGAAAGGCTTCCCAAAAAGTGCTTCGACCGTCTGGTGGAACTGGCTCCCAATTCTTCCGATATAAGGTACAACTGGGCACTTCAACTGCAGTCCCTCTGAAATGGAACCAACTGTGGATCCTGTCTGGAAACTGAAATCAGGAACCTCAGGGAAGTGGGTGCGATTTTTGCCGAGCTAATGGGGTCGGCTCTCAAGGGGAAGGACATGGAGGATGCTGCTAGGTCAAACTTCAACCACTTGCCACATAACCCTGACTCTGTTACTGGAAAATGCGCCGGTTACCTGCTATCGGATCTCCGATTCTATGTCAAGCGCACCCTTGCTCAGGTGCGTACTGCCAGTGACAGGTTCCCGCATCACTCTCGACCGAATGACATACACCTTTGCCAGCGTTAACTCCTGTCAAGTGTGTAACCTCGGATCCCCTGACACCATTGGCCACCTGATTAGGGATGCGCTGTGTTTCGTTGAGAGAATCGCTCTTGGAGACTTCCTCCAGATGTGCTCCCTTGCCTCTCCCAATCGGTTGTTGGGTTTCTTGAGGAGCTGCCTTCGCCTTCGAATGTGTGTCATGAGCGAGGGCTCAACTTTTTGACTCCATGGTGTTACGCTGAAATATTATGTATTTTTCCTTTTTCTCCTTAATCAATTTTCACATAAGGAAGATTTGATGTTATTTTCTTTTTTTTTTTCTGTCTCTTGCTTGAATTACATACCAATCTATGCCCATCTTGTAACGGCCTTAACGCTTTATACAAATAAATCATTCATTCATTCACACTCATACTTTAGTCAGTAGACCACGGAGATCAGTAATTTTGAGACACATCCGTCACATAGGTAAAGCCGAAATAGCAGACACGAAAATAGCAAATATAAATCAGCAGAATGATAAGAAATTAGCGACAGGAAAACCGCAAGAATAGCACAATAGGCTCTGAGCAGTAAGCATCCGGAAGTCCAGGGGCTTGCCCCCTGGCGAGGCGAGCAGCGTCGGATTTTCTGCACAATTTTTGATAAATAAGGGATTATTTCCGTTATAATTCTTTTGAGACGAGGAGAGCATTTTAAATATTGACTCAAAGGGCTTATGATCCGTCCACATTTTAATGTACGAAAATTTACCTATTTTTTGGCTGTTTACAAATTTTTCATTTCAAAGTTAGCTTTCCCAAGTTTTTGTGACTTCCACAAAACTTGATATACCCCACGTTTGGTTGGTCAACAGAAGTTGATGTATCCACCACTTCATTCATACTCGACAGAGTAAAAACGCAGCAAATTCTTTCACTGGGGTTTATTTTTCAATTGGCTTGCGTTCATGATTTGAATTTCTACTAACCTTTGGAGTGTGCGTGTTTCACAGGTGATAGAGCGATTATTGAATTTTAGGAGGCACACAAATATGATCAACTGATCAATCCAAATAGATATTTTGGTCGAGAACAGATTTACGTGCTCTATGCATATCTCCTGATTGATAGACTGATAGATAGATTGATATCTGTTGATTTTTACCATTCATTCGATTTTTCAATACATTCTTTGAACACCTACAGCAGTTTTTTGGATATCCAGAAAGTTCCTTGAAATGGATTTATGATGTTTTCTAAAAAAAAAAGCTCCTCAATTGTCAACTGCAATGTGCAGATCGCTGGGATGCAAACCTGAGAATTTAAGAGATGACAAATAACCGGATTTTCAATCCCTCATTTATCGGAAATTCCGCCTTATGGGTCAAGTCAAGTTATCCTCGTACTCCACAGAACGTGCGAATGAAACATTTCTGTAGGACTATTATTCAGAAATTATGGAAGAAAAAGTTGAAAATGTTCAATTACCAATCTTTGTGAGGCCTGCATTTTGAATTGCACGCATCATACAACTATTTACAACCCCATGAGGTGAGTGACATCAGTTTGTTGTAGTATGTCACACTAAAATGTTAAAAAGGTTGTCAAGTTTTGGTCTTGGGCCCATGGATAAAAGAGATCGGACTCGATTAAAGTGAATAGTTCCCAGATTGATATCTCCAGTTATTTCAATTAAGTGTAATGCTGATTGATAAATCACGAACAGTTTATTTTACAGATTCTAACTTACTTTGAAAGTGTGATGTTTGAAATAGCGTACTGTCGATAGTATTGTTCCTCAGGGCACTGGGAATCTCTTGACGTGCGGAGCAGAGGAAGCCGGTAATTGAAGACACCGCCTACCAAACGAGATAGCAACAAGTGGGGAAGAACCCAAGGTCACAACAAAAAAGGCTCATCCTATTTTTAAACTGCTATCTTTCAAGTTGGGATGCACTTATGAATTGATTGAGTGGGTACCTATTATCGAGAAATTACTCAGAATCAATCGTATCACAGTTTTTTTAAAAAAGAATTTGAATATTATCGAGGGGTCATAAAACAGTAATAAGCACGTAGTAACAGATAACAGTGATAATTTAGTTCTGTACGTCACAATGGGAACACTTCAATCGAATTTCTAAATTTACCATGGTAGTACCCATTTCCCATCAGATATTAAATTTCCTTTTGACCTTCAAATCCATCCAAACATCATAGAATCAATTGAACACTCATCTGACTAGGGAAGGCCGATAGTCGATGGTACTATCAATATATCGATAGTTTCACACTATCGATAGGACTATGGCTGACTATCGATGATTGGGAATACGAAAAAACTTTGCCCGCTTATCTTGAAATTTAAAGCTTCACTTGAAGGAAAGTTAATTCATTCTAAGAATTGAAAGGCATCTACAATAGATCTATGGTTCCTCCTATTCACAACTCAAATTCATTGAATGGGAACAACAGTGGATAGGTCAGGGGGGTGTCAAAAGCCTGGTTTTAATAAAGATTTAACAAGATCTTATTTAATTCTTATTTTGAACAAGATATTAAGGCGTTAAATCTTTATTAAAGGTGTTAAAATGCCTTGGTGTTAAAGGGTTTAATGCCTTTTTTTTAACCTCTCAAGTTTCCATTCAAATTAGCACATATCTATTCCATTTCCTACTAGTTAAATTTTAACAACTTTTAAATTTGTCCGTATTGAAAAAGGACATTTTTCCATATTTCATTTTTTCCTACTTGAAAATATTTATGATTTACGTAACTCATGTATATCTTAGGAACCTACTCAATATTTGATTAAATTAAATGATAATGATAATTATTTGACTCTAAACAATAATTATTATTGAGCTGCGTTAATGTAGAAAGGTACAGGTGTTTTATACAGGAGGGTGGAGCCCATCCTCATTGAACGTGCGAATAGATGCACGTTTGAAGAGGCTGATCTATTTTGCCAAAAATGGGGATGGGGTCCAAGCATTCCTTTTAATATTCTGTGTTATCGATACTATCAATAGTTAGTCACCGATAGTATCGAACTATCGGTAGTGCCTCACTATCGACTATCGCCCTTCCCTACATCTGACTCTTCTTGCTTTATCAGTGCCACTATCAACAAAACAATACAGTACAAAGTAGGTATGGCAACGATATATCGATAACATCGGTATTTTTGGTCCGATATATCGGTGGAACGGAGGATGGTATTGAAAACGTCATAACCAGGGTTACCAAACGTCCTCTTTTTGGAGGACATGTCCTCCTTCTCTAGGCTTTGTCCTCCGTCCTCCATCCAAAACAAAAAATCCCCAATTGTCCTCCATTCGATAGCATTCTTCCCAGCATCTTCTACGTTCAGAAACGGGGACTACATTTAAGAAAATCTACTGTTCGATCAGTTTCAAGCCTTGAAAAAATTTGTAGATAGATCTATCAACGCGGATGCCGATTTCTCTAATCAGATGATTCATCAAAAATGGGTCAAGTTTTTTCAACAATGCCGTTCTCCTGATTACTTCAGTGAACTGTTGAAATTATGTGAATTTTTCTTCTGCCTTCCTGGGTCTAATAGTAACGTTGAACGTGTATTTTCGTTGATAAATGTTCAATGGAGCGATGAGAGGAATAGACTTACTGTTGATACCGTTAAGGGCATTGTTCTTACGAAATTCAATTTTAAAGGAATGTCTTGCAAAGAATTTTACGACCATATAAGAAAAGATGAGAAAATTTTGAAAGAAATAGCCTCGCATGAAAAGTATTTCCAATAAATTATGACACCAATTCGATTTTCAATATTTTTTCATTTGGTCCTCCATTTTCCTTAATTGTCCTCCATTTCATCCGAAATTTTCCTCCAAAATGAATATTCCATATGGTAACCCTGGTCATAACCCATATTTTGTATGTTTAATTTGAAAGAAAAGTGTTTTCTTGTATCTTTAATTTCACTAACGTCTGTATTATTGTAAACTTTGCCTACCGACCTATGATTTAAGTACCTTTTTTTGTATAGAATATTGAACTTAATTTCACTAAAGGAATTGGTTTAGAACAGGTGTTCTCAACCATTTAGTAACCACGTACCACTTGAAATTTTCAGGGATTTTGATGTACCACCAGAAGGAATTGAGTCACTCGTGTTGTTTGTGTAGGGTGAAGGTCAGCGTCAGACTGCCACTATTCTGTGTAAAACACAGATGGAGGAATTTCATTCTTAACGCGGAAATGTTAAGCCGGGTTCCCACAGTGCATGTTGAGACGTGCTGCACCACAAACTCGACGACCCTCGCGCCGTGGGACCAAAGAAGCCCAGGTTGGCGCAGGCAGGCCCAAGGTGGTGCGACCAGGCGCGTCTTCTTCCCAAGGTGTTCAAAGGGGCCATGGGTTCACTTTAGTTGCATTCCGACTGCCTGGGGTTGAATTTCCTCGTGCTGTCAACTAGGTGCCACTTGCTTTTTGGAATTTTTGAAGAAATTGGAGAGATCCACCTCTGGGATGAATACGTTGTTTCATTATTCAGGGAATAATTGATCAAAATTTTGATCGCTGAGTAAATATTGTACCTACCAACCTTTCTCGACAATTTGGTCATCCACCAACGCCTTTTCCGGGTTTCCTTCCTCCGTCCTCGTTCGTTGCAATAATTTATAATCACATAAGCCACAAGGGCACACACATAATCATCTTCACTATCCGTCATGGCACTACAGATTTGGCCGTACTAGCGGCAGTGATGCATCACCCACGGACGACAATGGACTGGACGTGCCTCTACAAGCTTCTATGGGCCTTCTCTACGAGCCTATACAGGCCATGAGCCTACTAAATCCACACGTTGTGGGACTGGTGGTGGATTGTGAAACTGACGAGCAATGACAAATTACCTCTCACCACAGGCGCTTGGTGCGGCTCGTGTTAACACAGGCTGTGGGAACCCATCTTTACATCGTAGCTGTAAATTAATGTTATTCACATTCAACGTTTTTTTTTATAATTACTTAATACATGACTGCGTACCACCTGAAATGTTGAGAACCGCTGGTTTAGAATAAATAGCTAACCTCAGTCAAATTCCTTGTTTTTAAATAAAATTTCCTACTTCAAAATAAATTATATCGATGGCATCGATATAACGGAAATATCGATATTTTTTGGCCAATATATCGGTGTCATCGATATGTTCCATTCAATATAACAGAAAACCGATTTATCGATATGTTGAAAATTGTTGCCATCATGAAGAAGTAAGAAATGTGAAAATTCACATCCTCCATGGAAGAACAGAACACTTCATCCATGATGTCCGCTACAGAAACCATGGACAACAATAAAAGTATTACTATCATGGATACTAGTGAAATATGTTTCTGAGTTTAGTATCCATTATGCGCTGTTTTGTGGGATTGTAACTTGTAAATTGCAGTAGTATTTATCTGTCTGTTGTTCTCGTTCAGATCTGTTTAGGAAAATACCGTTTCCGTGTGTGGTAAGTACTATTCCCAATACTGTTCGTCATAAGTGTTCTAGTTGTTCATTCTAAAATTTCAAACTAATATTCATTCAACTATTTTCTTGCAATCGAATCGGCGTCCGGGATACCCGACAGCAGGGAAGGTGCTCTATTAGTATGCGCCCCACAACCCTTGGTTTCTATGGTAGTATGCGCCATACAGTGCTACGTAGGATATATATGTCGAGAAAAAGGTACTCGTACATAGGAAGCTTTGTGGAAGGTACTTACAAGAAATCCTCATTGAAAGGTGCTTCGTCGAGGCTCTATCACAGTTCAGGGTCGGTATACTTCTTTCACGTCCTTCGGGAAAGCGACGAACAGGTCTGCACCATTCTACCCCGATTACGCTTACCAGCAAACTAGGATTCGTCAATCTGAATAGGGTGGTCGCAAGTGCCTATCATTTGCGGACGTTTGTGGACGATTGAACAAACTTCAGGACACATATTGGACCAGTCCGTGATGGTGTTAGTTGATTTTCCGGTCAAATCAGCGGTGGTGGTTAGCGATAGGTCAAGAACAAACATAAACCCAGAGCATTTCCGTGAAGGTAGGTACCTAGTTCGTTTGAGAAGTTTCGTTCGACTGAAGGACAAGATGGGATAGGTTGATCATAATGGAACATTCGACTTTGTTCTAGCGATAAGCCGCTTGTCTTGCAACAGTTGTCTAAGATGAAACACAACTTCGCGATTATGTACGAAACAAACACCGCTGAGGGGTACTTGCGAGCAGTGTTGCCAAATGACTCCAACCAAAACCCCCTGCAGTGCTGTAAAAAACCCCAAATATCCCTAAAAAAAGTAAATCCCCTGAAAATGTGTGAGTGAAAAGGAGGAACATAAATAGATAGATGCAAAGCGTTTTACTTCAGGCATGCTCAAAAGTAGAAAAATGGACTAGGTACACCACAGCTCAAGTAACAACTTATTAAAAACAACAACAAAAAACGAATATTTGGAAAAAAACTACTTTTTACATTTTGCAACCTAAGCCTGCCAGAATATCATCCATTGCTTTCACTTCCACCTCTTCCTCCGGTTGATTATTAACATGGTCGTAAATGTGAGAAGTAAATAGGGACAGCATGTTTTCAGAGGGAGAAAATTGGACGCAGGAAATGCCTTCGTTTCGAAGATGGTACGTAACCATCAGAATACATTCAATTAATTCAATGGAGGTACGGATTCCCAAATTAGTTTCAATAGTACACTGAGTTGGGAAGGCTCTCTTAACTACAGCGTTTGAAATTGGAAGTGACAATAGCGAAAGAGCAAATTGCCCTACATTTTTGAGTCCTAGCACTGTCCACATTGCTGAAAACGTCAGCCCAAAATCTATTGGTGGTTTTGACGCTATTTCCCCAATTCTTGTTGGACAAATTCGCCCACTCTTCTTCAACCTCCGTTACATTAAATCTTTTAAACTGGCTCACAATGTCAGATATTCTGGGTTTTTCTTGCAAAGTGCAAATTTCGGGCCAGAGGCTATCCATTTTCTGTAAAATATCTATGTCGGAGGGTATTGGCATTTGCAATGTGCTGAAAAACCCTAACTTAACTAATTGAATCTTTGCTAATCAAATCGGTTGAATCAGTATTTTTCGGATATGTTCGTCAATCTCTGATTTCCCCCCAAAATTCCCCCATTAGAGTGGTATCCCCCTGAAAAAAACCCTCGAAAAAGTTCCCCCTGAATTTCCCCCTTCACAAAAAAAAAAAAAAAAAAAAAAACCCTGAATCTGGCGGGAAAAACCCCCTATTTGGCAACACTGCTTGCGAGTACGTAGGTGTACTCGGAAGTGTGGGGCGCGTACTAATAAAGAAACGCGACTGGGGCGCAAACTAATATAGCACCAGCTTCTTAAGTATTACGAATTTATTCTTTCCTCTCTTTAGTAATATGGTGGGATAAAGAATGATGATTGGGTAAAAGATGATTTGAGTTGATTATGATTTTCATCTGGTGCTACTTTTCCATTAGAAACTTCGTTACAAAGTTTTCGGTTACTAAGGGATGTAGTGTACTGTAACTTGGGATATGTAACAGCAGCATTTCCAATTGTTCTATTCTGGTTTCTACTGGGCTGTTCAGGCCAAAATCGAATGCCGCTGTGGTAGATTTACCATTAACCTAATTGCAATGACAAAGAGCAAGTAGTTACGTAGTTGAAAGCTTCAAATTCAAGCAAGTTCGATTCAAGTACTACAATATCAGTTGTTTCTATATTTTCCAGGTGTTGATCTAGATCCTATTCCCTCGAGAAAACTTTATACATGGCTACCAAATTTGCCAAGTTGGGTCCCAAAAGGGAGAACGCAGGGCCTGGCGGTGGAGCGCCGCTCGAATCGTTCGTGCGAGTCGAAGACCACGACAAACCGGTAGATCGAGAGAAGACGTGTCCCCTCCTACTCCGCTTGTTCGTTTCTACGGGGCGGCACAACATCCCAAATGATTTCAGGTAGGTTGGATAAACGAGTTGCTCTTCGAAAGGTCACAGTAAGAAGAAGAGACACACAACACAGCCAAGTGATCTATTCAGTCATGAGATCGATTACAGTCAACGAATCTGTTGCTAGAGAGCTGAACTAATTAGTTCCACAAATTGCTAATAGAGCGCATTGGTCATCGATCATTAATTACTCATTCCCGTACCAGATATTTAATTTTATCGTGTAACAAGGGGGGGAGAGAAAGTTCAGCAACTTACTCCCCAATATTCACTGTAGTGCAGCTCACAGCAGTACTATTTATGCGTAATTAGTAACAGTAGTTTACTATTAGTAACAGTAGCTTAAAGACAAGTAGGTTTTCCAATTATAGGTGCTCTGGTTGTGCTTCTTAGTAGAGGTAACGTAAAGAGGTCACGTTAATAGTTTATAACTAAAATCAATATCTAAAGAATAAAAGGTAATGTAATAAGTTCACCAGTTTAACTGTGGATAAATTTTTTTTTTTTTTAACACCTTTTTGAATAGTTTACAACTTCATTTGCCTATGAATGGGACTCTGCAGTTCTTCTTCTCTATTCAAAAAAAAACGAATCACCACCATTTTTTGTTCACTTGCTAGAACGTGGATAGCTAGATGACCGTCAACCTCTATTATCTTTGTCATCCGTAGAATTTTTCTGGTAAATTTGACAGTCATCTACTGTTCTCTTTTCCTACTAGCTAATGATTTTTCTAGTCATTTTTCGATTGAAAAAAACATTTTCATAAAATAAAGTTTGAAAGAATTATAGTAAATGGCCTTTTTGATAATCGACTTTTGTGATGAGTTATGTAACATTCGACCAGTATAGTATGTAGTATATCGATAAATTTTTTTGAAAATGTGTTTTTTGACTCGGTAGGTTTTAGTTCTTTTGTTGACTAGAAGAAGAGTGAAAAACACAGCTAAGATGATCATTGAAAAAGCAAGTGAACTGCAGATCGCGACTTTGTGAAGAACTCTTTGGCGCGAGTCTCCGAGTAGTTCCAAACATCGGATAAAGCCGCAGATGTCATGTTCATTAATTACCATTCCCGTACCAGTATTTAATCTGACCTGCAGGTCTTTTCCAACTTAGTTTTGTGCAAGAGAAGTGCCCACCAGTCCATGTAGTTTGAACGTAATTAATAGGGTTTATGCTATTAGAAACGTCTTGTGATGAACTGCAGGTTTTCCATTTTATAGCAGGTCATGGGTAAAACATTCTTAGTTCAATTGAAACGGTCAGAACTACCGCTCTAGTCGATACATCTCACTGGAGACAAAATTGATCAATCCTTAAACACTCTAAGAGTGATTCCAGTTTAAGTTACCATAACTTTTGAAAGCTGATATCAAGATAATTGCTGATTTTAGATTCTTTGAGACAAGGTGTACTTTGGTATTTGGGCTGAGGTTCAATTATAGTTACACTGAAATTTGTTTTTTCCCTTTCACATCCTTAAATTTATAGATTTATTACATCCAGTGGCGAAGCTTGTGGTCATCTGTGGATTTGGCGATGACCAGGCGATTTAATAAATTTAAAGAACTAGTTAATACTAATGTTAAACATACAATTTCCTCTTTCAATAAAAGAAATGTTCATGCTTGTAGTTGGCGCAATTACCGCCTCATCAACAACATTAGCGCTTGTGTCATTCTGTGTATCTCATACACCCCCCCCCCCCTACACCCACCGCAGAGGGCCCCCTCATCTTACTCCCTCCAAAACATCAACCAATCAAATCGCTTTAAGACTCGTGCTCAACACGCAACTTCGAGCGAGTCCGGCAAACTTTGGGAGCTCTCATGACTTCTCGGTGGCGTCCATGGAATTTTGGTTTAAAGTCACAACGACAGGGTTACTGTAGCAAGCGATTTTCAACCTTAGGGTGGGGTTTGTGAATTTCATACGTCAAAAACATCTTAGATTGGCGTTTTTGATAGGCAATTTTTCAAAATTTCCCAGCGGAGGACCCGCTTCTTTGCTGAGGAGAGTGCCCCCCCTCCAGACCCCCCCCCCCACTTCTGGCTACTAATCGCCTCCACTGGCGATGACCTAGCAAAAATGTCACGCCTCGCCACTGATTACATCATTACATTTATTACCTCCTCTCCTCAATATTTTGTTGTCAACGTTGGGGTATCTATGGAAGAAGCGACAATCATTCTGTCTCACGAACATTATTTTGATTCTAGGGGTTCGAACCTTCCATCCAACGAACTTCAAATTTACACTTGGCTGGATGCGACACTGAGAGAGATCACTGGACTGATCAAAGAAGTGAACGAAGAAGCTCGAGCAAGAGGTGAATAATGTTAATGTGTACAGTATCGAAATCAAAACAGCTCATTACAGGAAACATGCTGGGCTGAAGATGGTTAAACGAGTTTATTATTGCGTGAGAATGATGGTGAATGCCTCTTTCAGGGGTTGAAAACGGCATGTATTGTTTGACCTGCTCCGATTGAAACCGAAGTTTTGAAACAAAAATATGCGGATTCCCAACGGATTACTTACTCCATTTCAGTTTGAATCCGATAAGGATGATTATTTTCTCTCCAGAGTGGCCTGTTCTGTTTACTTTGAAACTGTTAGTTGTGGGAATCAATCCATCTCATAACCAGAGTCGTTTCTGAGTACTAATGAGAGAGAGAAAAAACATTTATTGATCATTATATGGGGTGGAATGTTGGGTTAGTTGGGATTTGTGAAAAGTATAAATTGATATGCCAAAAGCTCGAAGTGGTATGCCAGAAGTAGAAATTGAGTCGCCGAAAGTTTAAATTGAGATGCCAAAAATATTAAAATTGATTTGTGCCAAAGGTTCAAATTCATTTGCCAAAATTTTCAATTTGATAATATGCCAAAAATTCAAATTGATTTTGCCAAACTAATCTGATTTTATTTATTTTTCCTAACTGTGTGTGTGATTTCATTCTTCTGGTAGCCAAATTGCTGCTCCGTCCTCCAGTCCAAGTCCTCGCACGTGTTTCCTCAGGCCCCTTAGCCTCATGGAAACTGCTCGGTGAACTGAGAACTGAGTTTTCACTCGTGCCCACATCATCACCTGGGAGTAGGATTTCGACCACTTGTTGGCGAGGCGTAAGGAAACGTTCTTGAGGAAGGCTTCGTATTCTTTATGTAATGCGCCATCGCATGAAACGACGAGTGGCGTGAAAGACCCTCTCAGGTCTTCAGCGACTCTATCGTATTTCGCGTGTTTGGCTTGGGCTGCATGCCGGGAGATGGTAGGCCAATCCATGGAGGAGTAAGAGACTGCGTCAGCGTTTATAACGCGGGTATCGAAAAACGCAGGTCTCTCACGGTCCCACACGCCATGGACCTTCATGTCCGCTACCAAGCCGGGGCTGCCATCAGCACTGTCACGTAAAACTGGTTCTGTGACGACGCCGTTCCATGCAAAATGCATTTCCAAAGAAAATGAAGGTATTGCAATGGCAATAAAGTGGGGTCTACTAGTTCATTTGTTCATAATCCAGATGAGAAAAAACATCCATGCATTATAGACCCGTGAATAACTTCCATCAGATCCATGCTATCGTTGATAATTTAGATTTTTAGGAAGAGGACTAATTCTGCTGTGTTCTGCATGAATTTATAGCTTCTTTACTTTCGATTGTGAGGAAACAAGAATAGCTATTATTGGTCGAATGAAATAAGTAATTGAAGGGGGTTACCTATGAATCAACCCAAACAATATCTGAAAAGTATCGACATTTCATCAAAATTAGAAATAATTTTGTTTATTTGTGCATGGAACTGGATATTAACCATCCGCAGGCTTTACAAATTTTAAAAACAACTGATATTTAGATTTTTGGAAGAGTACTAATTTTTCTGTATTCAGCATGCATTTGTAGCCCCTTTACTTTCGGTTGTGAGGAAACAAGAATAGCTATTATTGGTCGAATGAAATAAGTAATTAAAGGGGATTACTTATGAATCAACCCAAACAGTATCTGAAAAGTATCAAGAAATCATCAAAATTACTCAGCATTTCGTTTAATTAGACATGGGACTAGATATTAACCATCTGCAGGCAGAATCAACATTTTACTGAAATCTATAAAACTCGTAAAACCAACTGATAATTAAGATTTTCGGAAGGGGAATAATTTTTCTGTATTCCGCTTGAATTTATAGCTTCTTTACTTTCGGTTAAATCCTTTCTTTTTGTTTCGTAGGCACTGTGTTTGACTTCTCCTTGGTCTACCCTCTCCCAGCAAGCCCGGGATTTCGTATGAAGAGCATAGGAACAACATACTCTGGGCAGCCGTCACCTGACGATAACAGGACTCTGGCATCTGTCAGGTAAGTTCGCACCTATTTGATTGACATAACTGTATTCTTGAACTTCGAAGGCTTGGTATAACTAATTGAACTCGTTGAAGGACAAAATAGCCTTTAGGCATGCACTAGTAGTTAAGGGCCTACAGCTTCATCATCCTACATTACAAAAGGAGTTCATAGATGTTGAGTACAAATGTTTTTGTATTGTTTGTAAACTGGTATGCGTTTCAGATCTGTATAAATTCACCCTAAGCGAATATTAGCAATTTCTGAACCTCAAAGTGACCCCCGAAACCAGGGACGTAACTAGGGGGGCGGCTGCCCAGGGCGCCAAAGTTAGAGGGGTGCCAAATAGGCCTACCAAGGCTTACCAAGTTATTTTAAATATTATGACCGTTTGGAATAAATTTGAAAATATTTACTAAAAGGAAAAATAATATAAATAAGGAATGCAATAGGCCTACAAAAAAGGACAAAGGATATAGAAAACGCATACTTCGCGAGGCGAGAACTAGCCTTGAGCGGCCGTATGCAGGGCAGTTGACGAGGCGAGCCTACTCCATTCGAACTTATTGGTTTACTATTTAATGATCCAAAACCAGTGAAAAAAGTAGGTGAATATCCTAAAAACCTGACACAATATAACCACAGTTTAATAATTTTTAAAGAAAAACCTAGTGTATGTGTAAATCGAATGATAGAAGCATTTTGATAACCATTAACTGAAAATATAAAACTCATTTCACTGGATTATTGATATTTGCTTGACAGGATGACAATTTCTACTAAGCTTTGGATGTGCGAATGATCAATTAGAGCGATTATTGAATTTCAGGAGACTATCTTGATCAATCTGATCAACCAAAATACATTGAGAACAATTTATCATTTATGCATATCTGCTGAAATTCAATAATTTTCTATCACTTGTGAAAGTTTGTTTACGCACATTTCTTAGTACAAAGATTTAAATCATGAGTCGCAGTCAATTAGACATAATTTTGCCAGTTGAAAGAATTTGTAAACTTCCTTTTTGAATATGTTGTTAGGTTTGATTGATAGTACGAATCTAGAATCCAGGCCTTTTTCTAAACCGCGAGCGAGGGAGTTACATCAAAAACCACGCTTAGCCTGCCCAGTCACCTGCCTGGCCTACCTCAGCATAGTGTGGATCCTGCTTAACGTACACCGATCAGCTATCCTTGACTGTAGGAATTTCGAGATCTTTATGAATTGCCTCGTTACGTACATACCAGTCTGCTCCTGAGATAAGCTGGAAGGCTCTGTTTTGTAGGACTTGAACTTTATTTATTGGGGAGTCGGATCTAGACACCATCAGCCTTGCACCTAGAGCCCCATTATGGGTTTGACCATAGTTTTATAATATTTTTAGTGTGAGTGTTATTTTTCATGTATTATTTCTGCATGTGAAATACCATCAACTCCTTATAACTTTTTGTCAAATTATTTATAATTTATGTCATCGACAAGACTCCTGCTAAGCTGTTGGTCTAAGGCCATGCCTAAATATTTAATGTGGGGATTCATGTTGGAGTCCCTGGACCTAGCTACATAGTTTTACACAAATAACTCAACATTTATTCAACTTTTCCTTGTAGGTTTTACTTATTTTGGTTTTCTGATTTGAAAAAAATCTATTAGATACAGGTCCTCCGATGGTCTTAAAAGCAACGAATTAAATGTCCTACTAGCTTTATATCGGTTGTTGTTTACTGCAGAATGACTATTTACACAGATATATTACAGGTCTAAATAGACCAAAAAGTTAAAATTTTCATCTTTTAAAAATTTGTCAATATTTGCAGACTGAATCTCTGGAAAATCAATGGAAACAGAGTCCAATTACGTCTCAAATTGTACAAATTTTATCTAGTTTAACAAAGGATAAACACCTTTCTCACACATTTTTGGATTATTTTTTCGAAAAACTGAAAACAGTATTTAAATTATCGTGGTTTTTCGATTTAATCACCGTCGCTTGCGGTTTTCAAGCTTTGTCACTTTTGGCTAGATTTCAAGGTGCAACATATTCTAAATTTGCAATATCTTTTTACAGGTCATAATATTAAAACATCCTTTCTATTTGGGGTTTGTTAAATTTAATAGAAATTATATGGTATTTTACATTGAGTCAAAAACTTGGTTTTAGTAAAAGAGTTTATACATTGAATAAATCAAATTAATTATATTTATATTTTGGTTCATTGGTATATTAAGATGGTATGAGTCATGAGTATAAATTCACCCTAAGCGAATATTAGCAATTTCTGAACCTAAAAGTGACTCCAGAAACCCCACAATTGACACGAGCAATCACGCATTATTCAGAAAATAATAAACCCCTTTGTTAGAATTGGTGGTGTTTTTGGGAAAAAGGTTGAAATTCAAGTATTTTCTGTTTAAACTGCGATCAGGGTCTTTACTAGTTAATTTTTGATTATGAAAATGCACTAAGTGTAGAAAATCTGGAGAGAAATCTGAAAATGTGGTCAACATTTAAGAAAAATCGTTTTTAAGCAGAGAAATGTGGGTTTTTATAGAACAAAACGTGATTTTGAGAAAACCTTTAAGAAATCATATCTCAAGGACAGGTTGAGGTAGAAAATTAAGGTTTCTGCCGTTACAATCCATTTTTGGTTCAGTTTCACCCAATTTTGGTTTTTCACGTCAAGTTTGGGACACCATACAGTTTTTGGAATGCTTGCCTCTATCGTTAAATGTAAATCCCTATTTCTCTCCTTTATACTTATAGATATTATCATGATTCTTGACCATCCTCTGCAGGTTCAACATAGGGGAGTACATAGACGTCTGCATAACTCCGCCGTCCAGAGTGACACCGATGATCATGCGTCGAGGCGGAGGACCTCGCTATTGATGACCAGTACGAACACGTGAGCCATCTGCTCTCAGTGTTGCCAACCACTCA
Organism: Creontiades dilutus; assembly: GCA_031894815.1. NCBI lineage: Eukaryota > Metazoa > Arthropoda > Insecta > Hemiptera > Miridae > Creontiades > Creontiades dilutus. Next base: position 736,197 of record JAVIWC010008809.1, on the reverse strand, counting down.
ACATGGTAGCATTACCAAAACCTTTATTGATGGACGATTTTTTAAAAAACAAACCTTGCATTCATTAACTAATAAATACTGCCTCCATTTATCAGAATCTATACAACAAGTGTGAATGTAAAACGAGTTTTGTGTCATTTTTATTACAAAGCTAAGTAATTTGATGTGTACTATACGCGTAGTACATAGTACAATATTCTAGAGATTGTAGCAAATTCAAATTTTATTGAATCATTCATAAAATACATCTAGATTCTTAAGTTTACCTTTTATTTAGAACTAAATAAACATCCTGTCAACTTAAACATAACATAATTAATCTCACCCAACCAATCAGAGTATACTATACATGAATGACTCTTTATTCATTGAAGGCAGCCATTTGTTCCTGTATTTTGTATCTGTACGCGTGACGTAGGTTTTTCACAGCCTTCATGATCAGTGGATTTTGTCATTGCAGTCAACATTGGTTGTCCATCAATGTGAATTGTTTGATTTCTTCTTCAGATAGTGCCTAAAGACTGTTAGCAAAGGGTAATTAGGTCTTTTTTCTTTGTTGTTCCTATCAATTTTAGCACATTGTTAATACTACTCTTGTAGAGGATGCCAGGCGCATTACAAAGAAGAAAATATTGTTAAGAAATATTGAGAAGGTAAGAAGCAAATAAGCACAGTTATAGTATTCTAAGTATTCTGTAGTATCTTGTTTCTTAGGGTCGTTTTATGGTGATTTAATTAATTCCTTTACCTTCTTTGTTAGACCTTGAAGAATCATCGTTTTCACATCCTTTAGCGTTTTATGTTGGCTGGGTAACCGACTAAACTCATTTGTTTCAATTTTCTAATATCCGTTTGCATCCCACTATCCATGGATTCCATTTTCTTTCCAGCTTGTATCGACAGAGATCTCACTGCCGCACTCTTTTTCCTGATTAATGCTTCGCTCCCTACACGAATGAGGGTTAATGTATCAAAACTTTCTGATTTCACTAATCTTGAGAAAGATTGTGTCTAGTTTAGAAGCAAAACCACTGTAGGAAATTGAGGGGTTTGAATGAAAATTTGCTATTGAAACAATTCGTGAGAAGAGTTCATTATTAAAAATATAACAGGAATGTTTGGGATTTGTATATTTTCAGTCAACCTAACCTCATGGAGTCCAGAACATTCCTGTTGTTATTAACCAGTCAAGAAATTCATCATATTTCATTACAAATATAATTGATTCATTAACCGCTTAAATCCTACATCCCAGTTATCTTGTCTTTCAATAACAGGGTGAGACCCTACGCCCGAGTTATCTCGTCATCTAAGTTTTTGTCCAGCCGATCTAAAGACGAGTTAACTCGTCATGCAACTGCGTTCTTCCGTCGAACTTCAAAAGCTTTTATTTCTCATAAATCTTACTAGTTAGTGACGCCATGCACCTCATAGTATTGTTAAGAGCCCGAATGAGCTCCATATCGCCTGTTATCAAGCACCTTTGTCCCCTCCTTGCGTTCGTTCTTCTGCTAGTGTTATTGTTTGTAATTATTATCATAACGTAATATGGTTAAGGTTATAGGGAAGAGTGGTTCAGGCCAGTAGGCTACTATGGGGCTTGCAGATTCAGGAGATAAAGGGTTAATGAAATACAGGAAGTATACCTACCTACCCACATTGTAAGCTCTTCTTGGTTGGTCTTTCCAACCTTAAATGATTCTGACAGATCAAAGTAAGAGTTTTGAAAAGAAGGAAGTTAATAAGAAGTTTGAAGAAGCTTGGTTTATTGCATTTGAAACAGAATTATGCATTGAGACGGCAAGAATCTTTAAGGTTGACTCAACCAACTCATGGATGCTGTGGTAACGTCATCGAACAATTCGTGCCTCATACGAGCAAAATAAGTAGGTACATCAATTCATCTTTCAAATGAATTTTTGTTAAATATTTGGGAAACAAGCATTGAGTTTATCTACATGTGGTTTAAAACAGAATTGAGAATGTTACCAAGAATTTCTCACCTCCGTGCTTGGCCACGATTTTGTTGAAATACCCACAGTTTATCAGGTAGGGTGGTCTGTAGTGCTTGGGATTTTCAACCATCCACAATACGTATCTTTCAAGCATCCTGAAATGAGAGACTCCCATTAGTTGAAACCCATAACTTAATTTATCACGGATAACAATTATGCACCTATTTAATATTGATCCGAAATCTGCAGAAATGATACACCACCCATATGCCTAGACGATTCTCCTTTGATGTCAATAAACTTATTTTCATGTTTTAAACCTAATTTTAGAAAAGACTAAGTTTCTGTAAGCCTTGGGAATTATGGTGATATTTTTTGGCTTTTTAGACAAAATATTCCTAAATACTAGTCTTGACTTGTTTTGGTTGAATGGAAGCTAATTTTGATATTGCGAGTTGCAATAATTATTTAATTTCCTGAATTTGTCAGTCTTCAATTAGGCTCTTAACCTAGGTGTAAACCACCATTTTGCACGATGGTCAAATTACTATAAGCTGTTCTATTACACGTACACATTGAAACGTGCATTAAGAGCTGAGTAGTGTAAGCAACTCACGCTAGTGAATTTATACGTGTACAATACATATTTAAGAACGTGTTTGCACATTGAGGGGATAGTCTAGTTGGAATATATACGTATGATCAGGGAACTATTTTCGATATATTGGCTGTTTCGAAGTATTGTTTGTGTTTGTTCAACTAAGGATAATCGTTAAACCCATGGGTAATGTAAGCAACAATCACGCTAAGGAATTTATACGTGCATAATACATTTTTAAGAACGTGGATGCACATTGAGGGGATAGTCTATTTGGAATATACAGGGTGTACAGCGTATGATCCGAAAATCTTCTCACACGTATTCTACAACTAGTTTCCAACAAAAAGTGCCTCGTAAAGATTTTTTTTTAGAGGCTTCGTTTTTGAGTTATTTCGCTTTTAAGATTTTTTTTCGTGTTTTCGGACTTACGTCACTACAACAGCCGTAACTCCGGCGTTTGCAAAGTATTTGCAATTCTAAGTATGCCGTTGGAAAGAACATAAAATTATCTATCGTCTCAGTCTTTAATACTAATTTTTTAAAAGGAACTAAAGGGTAAAAATGAGCCTGAAAAGTAAATTTTGTCAAATTTTGAAAAAAACTTATTTTTTTAATGGCTCATTAGTCCCCCTTAATTTTGATGATACGTTTGAGCCTGTAAGCTTAAAAAATGCGCAAAAGTCTCAGCTTTCCAATGGTATATTTAATTTTTAGGTTTTAGAGGAAACTTTTTTGAGAAAATTGAGATTTTATGCAAAAAAACGTGTATTTTCAAGCACATTTGATGTGATCGAACGGGTGTGTGGATCTACCTTTGACCGTTAATCACATTATCATACTCAACATTTTGCTCGTGACGATGTTTCTATCAACGAGAAGACGAGAGAAATCATAACAAACAACGGGATCAAACCTCACGATATCAGCAAGAACGGGAGACATTCAACAGTTGATTTACATCAATTCATTCCGCGGATGCCCTCACTCAAACTTAAATTTTTTAGGTAATGCCGTTGACATGATACATTCTACACCCAGAAAAAGAAAAAAGTTTTAATTATGTAGGTTTTATTCCCTTTAAAAAAAAAAAATCCTCAAATGTACTTGAAAATACACGTTTTTTTGCATAAAATCTCAATTTCCTCAAAAAAGTTCCCTCTAAAACCTAAAAATTAAATATACCACTGGAAAGCTGAGACTTTTGCGCATTTTTTAAGCTTACAGGCTCAAACGTATCATTAAAATTAAGGGGGACTAATGAGCCATTAAAAAAAGAAGTTTTTTCAAAATTTGACAAAATTTACTTTTCAGGCTCATTTTAACCCCTTAGTTCCTTTTAAAAAATTATTATTAAAGACTGAGACGATAGATAATTTTATGCTCTTTCCAACGGCATACTTAGATTTGCAAATACTTCGCAAACGCCGGAGTTACAGCTGTTTTAGTGACGTAAGTTCGAAAACACGAAAAAAATTTTGAAAGTGAAATAACTCAAAAACGAAGCCTCTAAAAAAAAATCTCCACGAGGCACTTTTTGTTGGAAACTAGTTGTAGAATACGTGTGCGAAGATTTTCGGATCATACGCTGTACACCCTGTATACGTATTATCAGGGAACTATTTTCGATATGTTGGCTGTTTCGAAGTATTATTTGTATTTGTTCAACTAAGGATAATCGTTAAACCCATGGGTTTTACGTGCGTAGTACATATTTAAGAACGTGTTTGCACATTGAGGGGATAGTCTAGTTGGAATAAATACGTATAATCAGGGAACTATTTTCGATGTATTGGCTGTTTCGAAGTTTTGCTTTGTGTGTACTAAGGATAATCGTTAAAACCGTAGGTAGTGTAAGCAACAATCACGCTAGTGAATTTATACGTGCATAAAACATGTTTAAGAACGTGTTTGCACATTGAGGGGATAGTATAGTTGGAATAAATACGTATAATCAGGGGACTATTTTCGATATGTTGGCTGTTTCGAAGTGTTACTTTGTGTGTGTTCGACTAAGGATAATCGTTAAACTCATACGGTAGCATGTTTGCACATTGTGGTAATAGTCTAGTTAGAGTTTTTGGGGGCCTAAAACATCGGAAACAGGAACTTTTCGGGCTCCGCGGCGACCGCCTATGTATCCCTCCGCCAGCCACCTCATCGGAGAGCGGCAGGCCTCGACCAGTCTATTCCGGTCGGTGGTTCGGGCGTGGTCGTCTCGGGCAGTCTAGTTCGTTTCGCGTTCGTGCAAAAAGCGTTCCGTCTTCATTTTCCATCTATCCGGAACACGAATCTCCATGGATTGATACAATGGAATGCGGGAACACGCGAAGACATCGGTAAGTACCACGTATTTTCCTACAAAATCTCTAATAACTAATCACATAGGCCGAGATTAGGTAGGTGCCGCATGTTTAGGAAGTCCCATGCAATGATCAATAGAATCATTATAATTGGTCAAGGGAAGGTTGTAGGACCAGCTAAGCCCAAGAGGATTAAATAACACGATACAAATCCGTTTCAGACTTTTCTCAGACCAAATTCCTGGCAAAAACCAAAGGTTTTTCTTTAGTCTGATAGTACTCCTATTTTCTCTCGAACCATCTCCGTTCTTCAAGTTTTATTATGCACGTATAAATTCGCTAGTGTGATTGTAGCTTACACTGCCTATGAGTTTAACGATTATCCTTAGTCGAACACACACACGGAACACTTCGAAACGGCCAATATATCGAAAATAGTACCCTGATCATACGCATATATTCCAACTAGCCTATGCACTCAATATGCAAACACGTACTTAAATACTTATGTATTATGCACGTATAAATTCGCTAGTGTGATTGTAGCTTACACTGCCTATGAGTTTAACGATTATCCTTAGTCGAACAAACACAAATAACACTTCGAAACAGCCAACACATCGAAAATAGTTCCCTGATTATACGTATATATTTCAACTAGCCTCCAATGTGCAAACACGTTCTTAAATATGTATTTTGCACGTATAAATTCACTAGCGTTATTGATGCTTACACTAGTCATGACTCTCTAGCAACAGTTCGGCTGACTGAATAGATTTCATGACCTACTGCACTCCTGCGTAGTTAAATGAAGTTTTAACGCGCTTTTCAATTCAACTTGAACTTCGCTAGATTTAGAAACTTTTCTAAATATAATTAAATATTTAAACACTTGTTAGCCGTTTTAAGTGTTTTTTGAGCTCTTAATCGCAAGAGTGTTGATATCCTAAATATCTGGCTTGTGAAGGTAAAATTCGTAATGCTTCAATGTGGATTCAAATATAGGAAGCACTGGAACATTTTGATCTTTAATAATTTCAATGATTTCATTATCTTTGAAAATTCATTAAAAGGTTATTATTGTAATCTTGTCATTCACCAAAAAAGTAAATATATTTCTATTTAAAGTTAGAAAATCAGATATTTTGTTTCAAGCACCCATTCAAAATTACGCGGGCAATTTTAATGTCATTGATCCATTATATCACTTCTCTTTGGCAATATAACCTAGCAAACCCTTCGTGAAGGTAATAACCCCCTTTTTTGTTTTGTTATTTGTTTTCGTACACCTTCGCCAAAAATAAATTTCACCCCACCTCTGTACCACCCCCACGTTATTCTTGTATTTTTAAAAAAATCATTGAAACACTCACGACATTTGTGGTGGTGACCTTTATGTTTTTCCCTTGAAGTTAGACTCGTTGTAGTTGAAATGATCTCTCAGTTCCTGGTTTTCTAGTCCGTTCATCGTCGTTTCCGCATTGCTGTGTGCGTTACCACATCCACGAGGCCAATTATAACGGGTGATTTGAAGAATAACTGGGTAAGCGAGTGATTATTCGTTTTACGCATTTGATGGTCCTTTTGAAACGCTTCGATTTGTTTAAAAGGAAATGTACGCACGATTTGGAGTCGAGTGAGCCTTTTTTTTCATCGGCTATGAGACTTGAAAGATTTAATGGGTTTTGTTGGGGGAGTTACTCGATGCTGCGGTTCCTCTTCCGCTCGCTCCGCGAACGCTTCTTTTACCGGGTTTCGCTTCGGAGTCGTCCTAATAACTTTGATGATCTCATCCCACTTTCTGAGCTCTTCTGGAATGTTTTCTTCCCCTACCAACCGCCTGGTAGCTGTCACGTCAAACACCGTTGTACAAAGTATCGTTACTCCGCGAAGTTTAGCTCCGCCGAACCCCTCTTCTATTCAACACTTTTGAAGGGTATTTCAATCAGTAAAAACTAGTTTCACAAGTTCCTCCGCTGTCAATTTTCCTACAAAACTGCCACCTTCTAGACAAATCGTGTAAGACCTTGGAATTTCCGTTCAAATCCATCGGGCAATTCATCACTGCATCAATATTAAACCATTCGAATAATTTTTCTTAATTCTTAACTTGAATCGTTCATTGTTATTTGCCGAATAGATATTTACATGGAAGAAGAAGGTAAAAGCGTGAGTATCCTGAAAATCTTTCATATTTGTGTACAAAACCTCTCAATCAATTCGTAATGTATCACGAATCACTGAGAAATTTTCTGTATTATCTTTATTGACACTGTCTGCACCGAACCAACACGTGGATAGCGGTCGAAATATCGATTTTACAAACTGTAAAATTGTATTATACACAGCTTTAATCGATTAAGATTCCATGATTTTCTTGTTCTAAATGGTTAGAAATTGTATTCATGTTCAAACAATAACGTTTATTTTCTGAACAATAGTCGTTGTAAATTCGTTCCGGCGTTGCTTGCATTTAGGGAAGGGGGTTCGTTTTATCCCAGACATCTTTAATTTGCTTTTTTAAATCGAACCATTTATGACAATTTTACGTCATTCCTCTCTATTGCGTTCTTCAAGCTTATATTTCATCAGAAGTGAGTCCCACAGTTCTACCACAGGTAGCCAAAAACATGTACCGTGTGCTTCAATAGTTGCGCCTCCTCTCCTCTTCCGAGGATTACAATAAGCGATCCTCATTGTCTCGAAATGTAAGAACAAGGACTTATCGCTTTGTTATTGGATTTTGAAACGAGCGGGCGCATGGTGGTACCTTATTTGTTTGTAAAACCAGAGTGACGCTAGCGGGACTCGTGCAGACGATGGGGAAGTAGCTCAGAAATCAGAGCTGTGATCCTCTACCTTATAAATAGTTGATTCTCAGCTCAAACCTGATTTGTAGCTGTTCTCCTCTAGTCCTTGCCGCTTTAACATCTCCTTACAACCTCATCATCAGTTTTTACAAAGTCTTGTACTATGAAACATGTACATATGAAGAGGGTTGGTGATCTGCCTCTCGTATCACCCGCAAATTCTCATAATTTTCTCGTTCCTTTTTCTTTGATATGCATTCCAGTCAAGTCTTTTTGCATTGGGTGCATTGTTTGTGTAGTGTGGTTGAGAGAGCTTCACCCATGTCTCACAAATCCAAAGTGGTTGACCACTCCCAAATGGACTGGTCTAACATACCCCAGAACATGTAAGAGTAGATACCAATGTGTATTGAGTAACTGTATATATTTTAGTAGACCTGGGGATGATGGAACTTAGAATATTTTTGGCATGCAAATACAAAAATCGGTACCTACCGTCATGGATTCGAACCTACAACCCCTCCTCACACATTCAGATAACTATGACCATGGTCAGGTGTAATCTAGATAGTTCTTCTTTTTACCTCTCAAGTCCTAAAGAAAGTTTATGTTTATTCGTGCACTTTCGGAATTGTCAAACATTTCCGATGATGATTTCCAAAGATGTCATCTCATTGAAACTTTTAAATCATATTTTCTCCAATTGCTAACTTGCCCCAAAGGTCTAACCTACCCCAGAACATGTACGAGTGGATAATAATGTGTATTAGTATACATGCAGATAATGAAACTTAGGTTCTTTTTGGCTTACTAATAAAAAATCTTTACCTACCATCATGGATTCGAACATAGAACCTCTCCTCATCCGTTCAGATAACTAAGCCTATGGACAGGTGTAATCTCAGTATTTTACCTCCCAAGTTCTAAAGAAGGTGTATGGTATGGTGCTATCACTTTTCACCTATTGCTAACTTGACGCTCCTCGTTGTGCACATGTCCCTGAATACTCAAGATCTTTACTTGATTGCACAATGAGTGCAAGATTTCTGAAGAAAATATAGCATTTTCTTTTCTGGATATCACACTGTAGAGGCAATGGTGTTCTGGTTTGGACGTTAAGGGTGGCTGCATGCTTTGAATGTAATTCCTCACCGAATATGTGCCCTGGTAAGTTCACTCAGATTTGAGGGCCCCTGGATAAGGAATACTATTCTCTCTAAGATCAGACTGTGGTCAGTGGTTGAGCCACAATTCAGCGGCACTCCTTGTTAGTTTTAAAATCACCACCTCTTTCATTTTGTATTATTTTCATGTTTAAAATTTACTTTCTTTGTGTTTGATATGTAAAAGATACTTAAAATCTTCTTTTGTGTACGTTTTCTTTACTATTTTGTTCTGGTATTTGTAACTCTGAATTTCCCCACCACGTTTTGGCGAATGAGCGGAGATTCTTAACCTCTTTTCAAAGATACTTACTTCTTTTGTGTACGTTTTCTTTACTATTTTGTTCTGGTTGTATGCAATGCTAACTCTGCAGGCTACTCCCCTTGTTAATAGTGCATCTACAAAATCTATCTGAGACAATATTATCAAAAACACCAGACGAAAGTTGGAAAGTCCACCCTTCCCCACCACGTTTTGGCGAATGAGAGGAGATTCTTAACCTCTCCCGTTTTAATAACCCGATGATCAGTGGAAGCCTGTCCCCAGGTTAGAAAACGCTGTCTTGCCAGCACATGGCAATGACAGATCACATGACACGCAGTCTCATCCTCTGCCCCACAGAACTGGCAGAGGGTGGTGTCAGATTTGCCCATTTTGTGGAGATGGTATCTAAGTGGACAGTGGCCTGTTAAGAGCCCCGTTACTATACGTATCTCCCTTCTTCCTAGGCTGAGCCTTCTTCCTTGGAGAAGTCAACAAATTGCTTTGCCTACCTCTGTCCCCTGGCACAGAGCCAGCAGGCAGTAATTCTTGTGTCATCAACTTCCGTTTGTTCTATTGAATGGAACCACCACGAGGAACTTAGCTTGTTTCCTTAGTATAGTTGTCTGAACCCGTAATTATTCCACATAAACGTAGAAACCGTAACCGATGGAAATTATTCTTGTGCAGGCTACTCCCCTTGTTAATAGTGCATCTACAAAATCTATCTGAGACAATATTATCAAAAACACCAGACGAAAGTTGGAAAGTCCACCCTTCCCCACCACGTTTTGGCGAATGAGAGGAGATTCTTAACCTCTCCCGTTTTAGTAACCCGAGGATCAGTGGAAGCCTGTCCCCAGGTTAGAAAACGCTGTTTTGCCAGCACAGGGCAATGACAGATCACATGACACGCAGTCTCATCCTCTGCCCCACAGAACTGGCAGAGGGTGGTGTCAGATTTGCCCGTTTTGTGGAGATGGTATCTAAGTGGACAGTGGCCTGTTAAGAGCCCCGTTACTATACGTATCTCCCTTCTTCCTAGGCTGAGCCTTCTTCCTTGGAGAAGTCAATAAATTGCTTTGCCTACCTCTGCCCCCTGGCACGGAGCCAGCAGGCAGTAATCCTTGTGTCATCAACTTCCGTTTGTTCTATTGAATGGAACCACCACGAGGAACTTAGCTTGTTTTCTTAGTATAATTGTCTGAACCCATAATTATTCCACATAAACGTAGAAACCGTAACCGATGGCAATTATTCTTGCGCAGGCTAGCTCCGCTATGGCGGCTAGCATCCAGGAGTACGACCCACCTAGCTCTGCCAGCAGCGAGAGCGACCCTTGCGACTACAGAGAGTATGAGGATGTGTTCGGGAAAGACTTCAACATCATGGCGCCGTCAGAAGACGGGGATATCGTCCCGTCAAAAATCATTACGCCTCCGCAGAGTCCAAGACCACCTTCTGCTGGCTCCAACCAGAAATCCCCCAGGTGACCTAACTGACCATTAGATTTGATTTGTTGTTTCATAAAGTTAATAATGAAGCATTTGTTAGTATTTCGCAAGGTTAAGCAATCATAATGAATAAAAATTAATCTGAAAATAAAATATATCTATTTTCACGTGTTAGAGTTAACATGTTACAACCTAGCCAGAACTTGGAGTATTTTTCACTTGGCTACAACACTTTTATACTGCAATTGCAAGATGGTCTTTGGAATGATCAACATTGCCTGCAAACTCACCAAGTATGAAACATACCTTATACATAATTTTGTGATTCATCATGGATCTTAAAATCTTGGAACAAAGCTTTTTTCCAGAGTTTATCCAAAACAATCCTTTTTAGAGTCATCAATATTAAACTGTGTGTTTCTAATAACACTTTCGCTACTACTAACCATCACAAAAATTTGTTTACAAACTTGTGATATTTTTTTTTGCAAATGTATGAGCTTTTATGAGTTTACTCGACAAATTTGCTTGATAGTCCACAATTCCGTTACCCACAATACATAATGTTCTCATTTTATTTTGATGTGATATTCGAGGATTTTGCGGATTCAACTCTCGTAATTGGGTTTGCGAAATTCTCCACTTGTCTGGTCTTACTAGCGCTGGACGAAGCTGATGTGCTGCTCTCATTTGGCAGAAATGTTGATACTTTCCAATAGGACTGATGTCATTTGGGCAAACCATAAGGCGCAATGTGAAAGTGTTTTCAAAATTGTTTTATTCTTAACTGACTTTCAGGAAGCGTGCTATTTGGTCTCTGAATCTTTGATGTTTATTAACTTTGGAATTTCTTTAGAAACTATGTTGAATTCACTCTTGAATGATAGTTGTTGATTGTTGTACAGAGCTCGCAGGCAGCGAACAACATCTATAAGTAAAACAGTAGCTCTCAAAAGTCAGAATCCGTGTTGAGGAGCAACCATAGAACGATTTACACCGCCGGTCGACCTCCTTGGTACAATTGCGCTGGGCAGCAAGTCAAACCTTTTGTGATCGGTAAGCCCAATCATGTTGACAATTATATGATTGCCTCGTACAATCTTCTTATCTCTGACTGCTTTACGATTCTCTTACTCTCTATGTTAAATGCTGCTCCCTCATTCATCAAGTTATCTTAATTTCGAAACCATCATCTTTCCGATTGATTTGAGATCTGTTTTCAGAATTGTCAAATTTTCCCCAATAAAGGATGATAGGGATCCCTGGTCATTGATACCTCGATGGTCTATTGCGATACTCCACATTTTAGTTCAGGACCCTCTTGGAAACATGAGGTTTTCAGGCGTTTCCTCGGCTGTATCAGTGAGAGTTGCGGCAACCTCCGAAATGCTGGAATCTAAGGGCGGAATTCGTAGACAAAGCCTGAGTGTGAATGTGCACTCGCACTCAGCTCCCTGTATTAAATACTGCTACCTCATGCATCAAGTTATCGTAATTTCGAAACCATCGTCTTTCCGATTGATTTGAGATCTGGTTTCAGAATTTTTGAATTTTCCCCAATCCCTGGTCATTGATACCTCGATGGTCTATTGCGATACTCCACATTTTAGTTCAGGACAAGGAAGTATTTATCTATCTATCTATCTATCTTATCCATGTGGTTCTAGACTTGAATGGGTAAGTTAGGTATCCGATTCCGGAGTGTTCCAGGGTTGCAAGTTTTCTTGTAATGGGCATATGGTAGAAACGAATTGCAATGTCTTGGATTTTTAAAACGTAGTACTCGGAAATTTCACAACACTAACGCCGTGTCCTACGTGAGCGGGAACTGAGCGATACCAGCGGGTCGGGTGGTTCAGCGTTTTTTGCGGGGCGGGCGATTTTCCGATCAAACTATGATGACAGAGTTGTGCGTCCTGCGTGCACACGCTCTATCGCTAACACGCACACGCTACACGTGGCCTGAAATCAAATCGGTTTGATTTTTTCTCGCTACTCCCGCTACAATCAAGCGATTGTTTACATCTGTTGTCAAGGTTATTGGAGTTGTCCAAGTCTGTAGGAGTCCAAATCATTTCTCGAGTGCTTGCGAGGTTAGTCAGAACAATGTTGTTGTCACTTATCAACGAAATAAGAAAACAAGAATAGGCTGAAGAGTTATAAATTCCCCGAATTAGTTCTTTAATTTATAAATTTCATGAGATGGTTGCCTCTGCAAACGTTTATTAGAAATGTAATTGAACAGAGCTGGACTACTTCAGGCCAACGCAAATCGTATCTCTCTGTAAGAAATTCAGAAAAAAAACACTCATCGTATTGATTGAAAAGGTAGGTACGGAACTAACCTAACTAAAACGCGCTCTCCTCCATTCGCGGCATCGCTCGCACATAGGACACTAGTGGCGTTTCCCGCTGTAAACGCTTGCACTCGCGTAAATCGCCGTTATCGCCAGTAATCGCCCGACGCTGAAATCGCCCGACTCCCGCTCACGTAGGACGAGGCCTGAAGCTATTTCAGCGTTCTAGAAAGCCCCCGAATGACCTCTGAGAGCTTGCTTTATAAGTGTATAAATTGAAAGAATTATTCCAAATGAATATTACTTTTCATCCATTTTGATCAACCCCCATAAACTTCATCTTGATCTCTGAATAGAAAGGTTACTTCTACTACCCATTAAGACCTAGGTGACTATTTTTTCATGAAATATTTCAGTTCCCTTCAAACATTTTTGACATCTTCTCTCAGAATAGCGTGGCATATTGTGCTATTGGTGTATTGGTTCAGTTACATAATAGTCATCTTTTTAACTTATTTTTTTCCGTTCAGGAATATGTGGTGGAAGTGCTTCAGGAAAAACCACCGTTGCTACCAAAATCATCGAAGCTTTGGACATACCTTGGGTCACCCTGCTCAGCATGGATTCTTTCTACAAAGTTTTGAACGAGAAACAACATGATATCGCTTCCAACAATGAGTACAATTTCGATCATCCAGATGCTTTCGATTTCGATTTGTTAATCCCCACGCTCAGACGCTTGAAAGAAGGTAAAAAAGTCGATGTTCCTATTTATAATTTTGTGACTCACGGGCGGGAGAGCAAAACGAAAACCATGTACGGGGCCAACGTCGTGATATTCGAAGGGATATTGGCGTTTTACCACCCAGAAGTCGTCAAGATGTGCGACATGAAAATTTTCGTGGACACCGACCCGGATATTAGGCTGGCGCGAAGGTTGAAGAGAGACATCTGCGAAAGAGGTCGGGATCTGGAGGGTGTGTTGAAACAGTACATCACCATGGTGAAGCCAGCCTTCTGTCATTACATAGCACCAGCCATGGTACATGCGGACATCATAGTTCCTCGTGGTGGCGATAACACTGTGGCGATTGAACTGATCGTTCACCACGTTCACACCCAACTCACCAAAAGAGGCTTCAAAGTCCGTGAAAAGTTGGCTAATTCTTACGTCGGGCAGCCGCTGCCTTCTTCGATATACTTGTTACCCACTTCACCCCAAGTATCAGGTCTTCACACGTTTATAAGAAACAAAGATACGTCGAGAGACGAGTTTGTTTTTTATTCCAAACGTCTCATCAGGTTGGTGATTGAATACGCTTTGTCCTTACTACCTTTCAAAGAGGTTACCGTCGAGACTCCTCAAGGGGTCACATATATTGGAAAGAGATGCGCCGCTGACAAGATTTGTGGAGTGTCCATCCTTCGAGCTGGTGAGACCATGGAGCAAGCTGTGTGCGACGTTTGCAAAGATATCAGAATCGGCAAAATCCTCATACAAACCAACTTGACCACGGGAGAACCTGAATTGTATTATCTCCGCCTTCCCAAAGATATAAAAGATTACCTAGTCATACTCATGGATGCGACTGTAGCTACAGGTGCTGCCGCCATGATGGCAATTCGAGTCCTTCTAGACCACGATGTTCCTGAAGAAAATATTCTGATAGTTTCGCTCCTCATGGCTGAATCTGGAGTCCAAACCATTGCCTATGCATTCCCTCAAGTGCGTATCGTCACATCAGCCGTTGATCCCGAAATAAACGACAAATTCTACGTCTTGCCTGGAATTGGCAATTTCGGTGACCGATATTTTGGAACGGAACCTTCAGATGCCCCTTTCCCAGAAGGATCTTAATCCTTTCTTTATCCCTCAACAGGGATAACCCCTGATCCTCTTTGTACTATTATTGTATATCATAATTTACGTAGAGTTCCTGTTATGTTCTCTTGGTATTTATTTGGGCTTGCCATGAAATGAAATTTCCAGAGAGGTCTGGTTTATGTTCTAACAGTATAATTTCTTCTTTACCAGATATGTGTTAGGTTATGGTAGATTATCACGCTACTTAGTCAAAAACCAACACAGCCCCAACTATTTCATCCAAAGTTGCCGAAATATCCAGGAATTGTGGAAGTTGTTTTGTTACAGCTCTGTATTGGTTTCTAATACTTGTGAATCAGGGATAGCCACAACTCCAACGCAAAAAGAATGAAATAACAGTCCTTGTGACCCTTTCCACAGAAAATGAACATAGTAATGCTACTATCAGTTCATGAAATAGTTGTTGGTTGGGCTGTAGATGGTCCCCTATGAATTATAGCTCTTACAGAGTGTCACCAGCCTCTGCACTTGTGTTGATAAATCTAAATAACACCCGATCATTTAATAATTCAACAATCTTCCTGGCTACTATTGATTGGACATGAATAGATCTCAGTTGGTGGATATATGTTTATAGGAGAACTTACCTACAGTTGTTGTACTTAAATGTGTAGGCAAAATTTGTACTTTGAACTTTCATCCTTCGGTTTCTTAAGTATTTTTGTTGGCGAATTATTTTTAAAATAACCTTGTACCAATTTCTAATGAGGTTCTGTAGACCTTAATTGTTATTTTATTACCAAATTGAAAATGCCAATTTTTCTTTCCAAACTGTAATTCAGTTTCCTATTCGGTATTATGGTTCATCCTAATTGGTTAGATTCTAATTGGTTTCAAAGCCTGTCAAGTCATAAGTCTAGATATTAATTTTCGCAATCACCATGAAATTTTAAAATAATTCCCGCGTTTTTAGTTATTAAAAAGATCTGGTAGCCAATGATTAGAAAATATTGTAAGCCCTCAACTCCCGTGTAAGAAGAACAATGTCTTAATTTGTTTGACTTGCCTAAATCTTTATTTGTGGGAAGAAATTTTGAAGTTGTGGCGCATGGAATTATTACACTCAAGGTCCATATGGTTGATATTTTGTAAAAAGCTGCAAACGTTTTTGAACAGAATGAAATTATTTCAGTTTTTGAACTTCAGTCAGCATTTTAAATTGAAGTGTGTAAAAAAAAGTTCAAATTTTTGGTTTAAGGTTGATCTGATCTCAGAATTTAGTGAACACAAATCAAATTCCCATAATTATGTTTCCCATTTCATTATCTTGGTTATTTTAGTTTCAGTTTTTGATTATCAAATTAACGAAAATCGATGATGTATCCCAGTTAAACTATGTAGTTTTGTTAAATTTCGTTGAACAATTTTCTCTTGGTTCATTTTGAGATCTGATGTTTGTGAATGTCAGCCAGGCCATTGATGTAGGAGTGGATTAGCTATTGAGGTTCAGAACGAATCGGAATATTTTGAAATCTGATTTTAAGGGACAAGCAGGGTATCTCTGTCGGAACGTTTATAAGCCTTGGGACTAGTTTGGGTTGTGGATTTCGATGAGATTGCAAATGTCATTAGAAGGATAGATGGAGGTTGAGATGTAAACCGTGTGCTAATTCTAACCTGCTTGCCCAAAATCAGAGCTGCTTTTGCTAATTCCTTTCCCTTACTTTAGGGAATGAGCATTCCCTAGGGATGGTAGGACAAGAAGGTTTGCTTGGAGCAAGTTCTGTGGATCAGTGAAGCTCGTTTCACACTTTTGCAGTTTCACCTGACTTGGCTTAGATTCGATATGGTTTCCCTTGATACCTGGTGAGTGTGAAGCTAGAAATTGGCACCTGGGAATCTGGTCGAAACCGCATAGCACCGAATGTCCCCTTGACACGAATCAGTTCCTTTTGATTTTGAAGTAGCAACACTTAGCGTCCAGGGCACATAAAAGGAATGGAGCCACTATACTCGTATGGTTCAGTTTCGGTGAGCCTTCTTGCTATAGTAGATACTTATGAAATTTTGAGGTTCGGACAAATGTGAAGAAGTCTTTTATGTTTCATGTGTTGACTGAAACCCAATCGAATCTAAACCGTGCAGGATGGAACTGTTCAAGTGTATAGCGAACCCAAGTGGTTATTACATTCACAAATCCGTACACATTGAAGCTGCACCAACATGCGGTTTTTGGCAAACATCGAGCAAGGTTCGCCAAATCTCCGAATGTGTGGTCTGGCGTTGTTGTATTTTCCGAACATTTGTCAAGCCAGTTGCCTCGGAGGCGGTTTCATTCACACATCAAAGGAGACAAATATCTGTCCAAATCCGATCATCACTCGTTGAGTGTCTGTCAAATCTGTGTGGAGTTTTGCGGGTTTGTAAGCTGGAATGCTCCTTCCTCCATTTTGTATGTTTCTTCCCAGTTAGCGGTTCAATATCCCCAGCAAGAGATTGAAATCTTCCTTGGACTTCTGGCAGAAGTTCTTGCACTTTCCAAAACCTTCATCCTTCCCAAAATCAGCCAACATGTCTGATCTCATCATAGCTCCAAATGGGCTTACTTTCTTAAGGGTTCTTAATTAGATTAATTAAATGCTTCTGTTTACGGGCAGCATCCGTCATTTCCGTCTCCTTGGTTCCTTTATCTTTCTTGAAGGAGGAGAGTCCTGGACAATTCCTTCATATGCAATCCACAACAACTCCTTGTTCAGTATCCTTGATCAATACACACCGTTGTCACATATTTCAAATATTTGTCCGTGCTCGGTCTATGTTCGATATTTGGCGAACCCAAATGTTAGGATAGGATGTCTTTTAAAGGCAAATGATCGGTATTTCACAAATATTCGGTTCTTACCAAAAAACGCATGTGTGGCAGCTGCTCCAATTAATGTCAAAATCCCTAAAACCGGATTTATAAACACGACTTCCTACCTCACCAATGTTCTGGCTGATTCACTAACATTGAAAATGTTGAACATTTCCTTTTTTTTGTCATTACACCGAAAATGCAAATTTCATTGATGAGTTTAGTGGAATTATAAGGTAAGGAGGTGTGGCATCGGGTCAGTCTGGGTTCACAATATCAAGACAGTGTATTTATATAATGCCCTCTTAAACCTCTTAATTTAAAAAGCTCTTAATTTAATCGTTCCGTGAAGGAAATCAATTATATCGGCTAGAAGGTGAGCTCTGTTCAGCCTTTGATTTTGTCATGAAACAACTTAAGACTTCAGTAATTTAAATTGGAACATACCCAGAATTTATTGTAAATTGATCACTATGAACATTAAAATTAACTTAAACTTTACAAAAGCCGGTTCATTCTATGAAAGGTGATCGATTTGACTTATCAAAGGTGTGAAATAGTTTCCTCACAGTTTAAGAAAAACTGCTGGCGCTTTCCGATGCCGAAAGATTCCTAGTTTAGATAAGGGTTTTTTAATAACGCGATAATCTCAAATGGATTTAATTATTGAGCGTTGAATCGTCAAATAATTTGTCTTATCAAAACTTCAGTATCCATTGTATGGAAACTAACAATATTGTAATATGGACGAAATTCGGTTTTTTTCAATACTGTAGGGCATAGGCACTCTGGTTAGTCTTTACAATTATGAAATTTCTTTGTAAAAATTGTCTTGAAAAGCCGTTTCTTTATTTATTATCAATTTATCAGAAATATGCCTCAAATTCGCATGGAGAATAGAGAGTTCCTAGGAGATCCGCCAACAGCAGTACGAATCCGTATCGCGATACGTACGCGCGACTGCGCATGCGCCGCCAATACGATTGTTCGTATTGCAATACGACGGTGGTATCTTTACGGAAGTTACGATGCCACCGATGCGATCCGAACGAACGTATCTTTCGTCCTTATCACAAAGTAACCTGCCATCGGGGTAACCTCGTTGTAAACCGCTTCGCATCAACATTTTCAACATTTATACCTAAAAATTTGATTTATGAATTGCTAAATTGAAATTTCATGCCAAGAGATAGCAGAATTTTCATTTTAATAGTGGGTGTGGGTAGTGGAGTGACCACATTCATTCCGAATCTCTTAATTTGGAGCGTTATATCTGTTTATTCATGTAGAGACGTTTCGTCCCAACTATGTGTAACAACTAGCATACTTGAGGCTTTGACATGTTGGTGGCACCACACATATATTGTTGTTGGTTACTCTTAGCTCTGTATTTGTCCTTAAGCTTTCCACTCCTGCCTGTCCATGTATTCAAGTTGGTCATAGTATCTGTTGCTCAGTTGCTAATTCTCAACTGCGTCAATTACATAAATAAATTGTTCTGTTTTAAAATCAAAAAGGGAGAGGAGCTGCAGCATAAACTAAAGCAGTAAAATTAATTTATGCTGCAGCTCCTGTCCCTTTTTGATTTTAAAACAGAACAATTTATTTATGTAATTGACAGCAACAGATACTATGACCAACTTTACATGGACAGGCACTTAAGGACAAATACAGAGCTAAGAGTAACCAACAACAATATATGTGTGGTGCCACCAACATGTCAAAGCCTCAAGTATGCTAGTTGTTACACATAGTTAGACTGAGGAAGTCCCCGCTGCGGGACGAAACGTCTCTACATGAATAAACAGATGTAACGCTCCAAATTAAGAGATTCTGAATTTTCTTTTTGATTCAACATCATTTTATTAAGTACTAGAAAACACTAAGATTTCGATATTTAGTACCTACAAACTAACAACTTGTTTTGAGTGAGCCTCTCTGCCAACTGTGTGTTTTTAAAGAGCCTAACAGCTTCATTTAGGAATTCGCTATTATAAAAACTGCAACCCCAGAATCCCTGCTGTACATTCCTTTTGTGGAGTATGTACTTCCCAAGTCGCTAAGTAAGAAGTTACAAACAAATCAATTTTGATTCCAAGCGTACTTATCTGTCGTAACTTCTGCGGGAATTTGAAGGAGCCTCTGGAGTAAATGTACATGTTCTCTATTAAATCGGAACGAAAATAGTACATCATCCTCGCTCATGTCATCCAGGGAAAATCTCCCATAGAGCAGGCTTAATCGTCGAGGTGCTTCCCTTACACTCTCCCGCTCCGAATACGTTCGAAAAATCAACAGCAACTCCTCAGTTGAAATCAATCCGTTAACATAATATTCAAAAAAGTCTTCCACCCCCTGCATTTTTGGTTAAAAAAAAAAGAAAGAACGAGTGATCTTGTAAAGCATCAAAAAGACTGCTCGTTTTCTTATAGTGACGTGAAAGCAAAACGTATGTGACTCTTAGATACGGATCAGAGATACCACTAGTTCAGCTGAGTTGGTGGTAACGCCACCATTTTTGCTAACCAGAGCTGTGCTCGCCCTAGATACCACCACCGACTAGATACGATACCACGGTGTCCGAATCTCCTAGGAATTCTCTATTTATCGCTGGAGGTACCAATTCAGAAAAAAAATTTTGTTCATAGAATGGCCCGGCTATTTGATTGTACTTAAGGCGTAGTATTTAATCTTAAGGAATATCCTTTTTTCCCCTGTTGGAATCATCGAGTTGTTGCTAAATTGAGGTGGAGAAATTATTTATTGTTGTGAAATAAAAAGAGTTGGTTCAAGAATTCGCCTTTCACATGTCTATAGCACTCCCTAAATAATACGTAAATTAAATTTTATGACTAGACATACTTGGCAAGGGCAGTATTCAGTGATTAATAAAGATAAATGTAGAATATCCGATCCGTTATCCTGATGTGACCAAAAATTGGCCGCTGTGTAATGACGCGACCAACTTTAACTTTGTTTTTCGTAATGGAAACCCACAATTTCTTGAATTTTTTGGAAAGAAAATTTTGAGCGAGCGCTCAAAGATGCTCAATCCCAAGGTTTTAATCCTAAAATGCGGTTTTAGGAAGTACCCAAGTGTGGCATATGAAATTTCGGTATTCTTTACGCCGGATCACGTGGTAATGCCCGTTCCCTGATTTGCCTGCATTTTAATCAAATTATCCACGAAAAACCAACTTTAAACCGAATAAGACAAACCGTCCTGTCTAGTTGATAGCATCTTCAGTAAATTTCAGAATGTTTATAATGGGAAGAACCGTCGGTAACTGCCAAAGAAAAGTTTTAGTGAGTAAGACCAACCCAAATGGCGATTGAATGAGCAGGTACGAATGATGATTATTGTTTACCATCCCTGCATTACCTAATTTTAATTTCTCGCGGAATCTTATATAAGAGGAGCAATAACCTCAAATCAAAATAATTTATTTGTATTAATCATAGTAAAATGATTGTTACAATGAGCTCGGGCTCTTTGCCTGCCAAATAGAAAGGGTACTTCAGTATGCTTTTAATATTTCAATATAAAATAAATAAAAAATAAAAGAAATAGTATCTTCGTTGAGGTGCGTGTGGGACCACATTATAGGGACGAAAGGCACTGTTAAGATCAAGACCAATAACCTCTGAAAGGGGTTTTCAAGTAGTAAGGTGTTATGCTTAAAAAGTCAGTTTCTCTTTAAAAATAAAACTTGATGCTTCATTTATCAATTGAAGAGAATGGAGAGCGAATCCAAAAATGGCCATTACCACGTGATTCTGCAAAAAAATTTAAAAAAAATAAAATATCGTGTGTCATACTACTGTTTTTTAATTTATTTTTTATAAATACAATGAAAATGTTGCGTTTGCCTACCAACTGTCCGAATACATTCTGATAACTTGGGTATCCCTTCAAATAGTTACTCAAAGTTTTGGTGTATTTTGGAAATACTAGGTATTTTGGGACTCGTTTTGTGAGCAAATTGTGGACATAGTGTATCCCTTTGTACTAAATGGTTCATACCTTTCGAATAAAGTTGGTGTGTTCATTATCCAATTTTACATTTAAAATATTGGAAAATACTTCATTAATTTTCAGTTGATTGGGTGATAATATGAGAAAACAGTAATCAGTTTGTACAGGCTGTATGTACTCTTAATTGCAACTGTAGACTTTGAAATATTATTTCCTATGATACTCTTGGCCGCTGGAATGACTCTTGGTACCAAACTAAAGTGGAGAGAAGATTGTAGGAAGAACTGAAGACGGGATGAGGTACTAGCAAGTTTTGAAACGTTTGAGGTCATATGGTAGCTCTTTGCACGAAGAATACTTATTCTAAGATGATTCTCGAGTTTTCAGAAAGAGGTGCTAAGGAGTATCGTCAATTCCCCTGGTATATTCGTATTGGTGACCTTAATTTGGAAACAATGAACAAAGCGATTGACCAGCATGCAATCAAAACAGGAACTTCATGCGCACTTGAACCTTGAAGTGCTTCACCCAGACAACAGCAAAGTCATCCGACAACAGGATAAAATCTTTTAACTTTGTAATGACACGTGATTAGGGATGCATTGTAGACAATGGGTGCTATCTGGAATGCATCCTTGGGACCATCAACTCTACAAAGTTAAATTTAAGAGTATTTATTAACTTGAGAGACCTAAATTTAATTGTTATATTAATGACATTCTTGTATAAGTGTATCGGTATGATTTCAAGTATGAGAAATCCATGTAGTGAAGCTTAGGTAAGAGTATTATTGTATCTCATTAATTTTCAGTTAGTTGTGGGATAGTGGCAGACCACTGGCTATACATCCTGGTCTGTAAGTACCCAGATTTCCACTATAGACTTTGAAATGATATTCCCTAAGTGATACTAACTTCGATTCTTCTGATCGATTCTTACGTTACAGGAAATGAAGAGGATTTGATAAATGAGAATCGTAAAAACCATAGTGACAGTTGCTCTAACAAATTTATGTACGCTTAACATTAGGTACAGGTACTTAGTTATTGATTCTGAATATTGAATCCAATTTGTCATTATGCAAAGTGTCATCGTTATCATACAATATTGTACTGACATGCTGTCGTTTTCGATGAGAGTGCGATATAGCAGTTCCCCAGTGGCGAGCGTCTCTGGCACGAAACCTGATTTGGTCCATGTTGGCAAAGGCTGGTTAGGAGGTCGTTTGTACGGTTTCGGGTCGGGCTTTCCAAATGCCATGCATCTCTCGGTTCTCCAGTAAGCCATTTCATCGAAGAGAACTTGCCTGTACATAGCCGCTCTCTCTTCCAACTGGTTGAAGAAAATTCTTAGTTAAATTTCATTGAAAAACCATATTGGAAAGTAAAGGATGTTTTACAAGGACGTCCTTGTTTGGTTTTTAGTAAAAAACGTGAATGGGTGTATAACTGTGATAGATAATTCAAGTTTTTCCATTTGAATCTATTTCAAAACCATGAAATACTAGTTTTATCCAGCTTGAACGAGTTTTAATCCTCTCAAGAAAACTTGAGGGCTATGATGATAATCAATGTTTGCAAAGTTGTTCTTGAACATAAACTTGACAACCGTTCTAACAGTTGAGACAACTAAACAGCAAATTTCCTTACAGTGGTCTACTATTCATAGGGTAGCATACGTTTTTTTAGAAATCAGTAGGCAGGGTTGCCACTACAACATAAGACATCATAAGTTGCAGGTAAGAACAATTCAACAATTCAAATCTCCAAAACGGGACGTTTTCCATAAAAATTAATTAGGTAATTGATGTATTACAATAATTGAAATCAGATAAAAATACTGAAGATATTACAATGTATAGTTTTTTCCAGAGAAATTCGTGCACCCCTGGGGTTTTAAGGCAGGATACCTTGTGGCAGGTACCTTCACTCGGGAGGATAACTTAAGTTCTGGTTACGCCTTTTTCTCGAAAACGCAATAGGTAAACCCAATACAGATACCAGCCCTTAGTGGACAAAGCTGGGGTAAGCATATCTTGGCAGGGAAGGAGCCCCCACCCTTGCTCCATCAATTTCTATGTGCATAATGACTCCTTCTTCCATTCCAGAGTTAATTAGGTGTAGTGTACTGAATCCCTATGAAATACGAAGGCATATCCAGGCACGGAACTTACTTCTGGGAGCTTCCCTTTACTTATGAGTTCTGGGACTATTATCAGTTCTTTGATTTCAACAGCGATGGAATTCGCAGCTGTGTCCATCGTACCAAACTGGAACAATTCTTTGACGACGTCTCTTTCAACGGCTTCGGGTTTCACGCCGTTCTCTTTCGCCCATTCCCCAAACTCCGAGGCTATCTGAAAGGAAATTGATCAAATGTACTCAAAAGTCCCCTTACAAACGTGTAAGATGTTCAAAAATTTAGTATCATTCGTTGCTTCAAAGAATTTTCTGTTAAATTTGAGCTAATGCAATCACTCTAACATTTTAGGAAATCATGTTTTCCTTCGGTGACGCTCATCTGTAACGTGTAGGCTTTGGAAATATTCTCTAGCGTTTATTTCCTCATTGTATCTTTGTTCAGGGGTGTTTGAAGAAAGAGTATATATTTTTTAAGTTTGAAATATGTTTCGGGTGTCGTTGATTGGTTGAGCATGGATGTGGAACAAGCAGTTCTTGCAGCCTCCACTTTCATGGTTTTGTTGGCTCAAGCGCTTGGGTGCATATGTGGAATACTTGTGCAATACATCAATTTCAAATCTTGGATCCATTTCATACTTGACACTTGACATACTTGTGTTTATGCGGGGCAGGGGCCAATCAATGCTTGGTGTTGGGTCTAGCACCGTAAGTAAAGTAAATGAGGAATTTCACCTTGGATTATCGTCTGACTACCCGGAGGTGTCGCGGACGTCGCCAGCCGTCCTCTAGAGAGGATCGGAACTAGGTCTGACGATTTCGCTCGTGGCTTCCCATTGCCTCACGCCCCTGGGTTGAGAGCGTTTTGGATTCATGTGATATCGAGATCAGAGGTGAATTGTCTAACTACAGGACAGGTATACAAAACTAGATAGGATTTTGGCCCTACTCATTGGTGCCAGCCGGATTCGAACCGGGGCAATCAGTACTCCCACTGAAAGTAAACAGCCAAAGGACTGATGCCTCAGCTCGCTCGGACAAACTGTCCCCAGGGAGGTCTGATGCGATCCACGTGTCAATCAGTGTGTAATCAGAATTATACTTCAACATATTCACTGCACACCGTATTCTTTTTAAAATTCGGGATCTTGTTTCATCAAGGGATCCGAGCATAGCATCCAGAGTTCAAACCGGTATACTTCTTGATTCAAAATTCGTCTTCATCTTACTAGTGATTGTATCTACTTGACAACCATACTACGGAGTAGGATTTGGCACACGACTCCTCGAAGAGTCAGGCACTACAGTTTGCATTTACTTTAGCACAGAATGCTGACTCCAAGAACAACTTATCCTCGATTCATAAAACGTGAATTGCCGATTGTCTTTGACATATTTTGCACTCTGAAGTTCTGAATTTCGGGGAGGTCTGGTGCGATCCACGTGTCACGTAGTCAGCAATGACATGAGACAAAATGAATTCAGTTAATGATACAAGTAACCCAGCTATGAATATAGTGATAGGGTCCAGCACCGTATGTGTGGAACCAGCTTAAGTAGTTAGGACACGTGTTCAAACTCAATCAGAGGTATCAATATTTTTGAGCCATAATAAGCAATCAGTAGGACCGAAATAATACGAAACATCAATTAATTAAATCTATCTCGATCCAAAACTCTGTAAACATCACATTCCCTGACGTAGTACCTTTCACTTCCTCACTGACTTGATCCATAACAGACCGTGACCTTCTTCTGAACTTATTCCAGCGAGCACCAGCAGCTACCAGTTCCATTTCGTCCAATCCCAAACCGAGCAACTGGTATTTGACTCCCGGGAAATGTTACATTAAAGGAAAATAATCCACTGTCGAAGAGGTTTGATTAAATCTGCCTAATCAACCCATTAGAACTCCAATTTGCCCCAAGAGCTGTATCATAATGTGGAGGTGGTGGGGCGGGCCAACAGGGGGCTCCGGGGCGCTAGTTCCCCAGCTGAAAGGGGATCTGGGGAAAATTATGAAAATAGTGTTTTTAAGCACTCCTAGACGAATTTGACAAATTCAAAGTTATTTATTTATTTATAAAACGGGCGGAGCCCAATTACAAATTACAGAAAAAAAGGAAAGTTGTTCCTGTGGAGTGTTGAGGTGCAATAAACGTTCGTATTTACAAGAAGAAATTGGAAGCAATTTCACATAAAACAATTAATTTAACTGGTGGGAGTGAGAGACCTCCGCACGAAAGGACTGCAGGGTTCCTGGAAAAAGTCTAGGGCAGGATTGCACTGGGTTAGGTGGTTTGCCAGCCGAGGAATCCGGTTTAGTGGTTGGTTTTGCAGGTAGTTGGTTGCGAAGAACTGAACTTGGAAAGTCGGATGATTACGGGAGTAAAAGGCTGGTACGTGTAGGCGAATTTGAGAGAGGAGTTCCGCGCAGTCTATCCGACCATTCAACAAGCTGAAGAGGAATACCAAGTCGGCGACGCCGCGACGCACTTCAAGGGTCAGCAAGCCACAACGATGAGTTAGGCCTAATAGGCAAAACAAATAAGTTTTTAGTGATTGTAAGGCGGAGGGAAGTACAGGCACCTTTCGCTGGGTCACTTGGCTGACTTATCTTTCTGTTCTAGGCCTAATTTTTCCATTGGTACCCGCGGGCCGTAGTTTGGAGACCCCTGCATTAGAGTGTTGCAACTAAAGTTCCCCTTAGTAGTAAAGACACGAGTTCGAACTCACTTAGGGGTATACATATTTTTGGGATATAGCAACTTCGTCACAAAAGGCTCACTGGGTCACGTCAAATCGGCCTATCGTTGCAGGTGACCCTTCTCGGATTTTGATCAAACTTGGCATAGATGTTTGTTTTTATGAGAAAAAAATATTTGCCGAGTGGTTTTGCGAAATGTCGCCGGGTTGCCTAGGTAGGGTATAGGCCTTAATTCCGAAATTGACAAAACTTGCATGTAGTTTTTTGGACATAACTCCGTTGTTTTTTGACTTACAGAGCTCCCAAAAAAACTATTTTGAAGCTAATAGAACAGGCTTTAACAATTTAGGGCCAAAAAAGTCTTTTTTTTTTAAATTTCAATTTCTTTTAAATTTTGAAAATTTTAAAATATTTTTTGAATGTCATCCTCAATTTTCAAAAATTTTTTGGGGGTGTTTTTATGTTCTTTGATATGTAATCAAACTGAGAAAAAATTTTGGTGAGGGCAATATTTCTTATAAGGGAGATATTTAGCGTCAAAGTTACTGACTTTTGTCTTATGCGTTACTAACTTCTGCCATACCTATGCACAGGGTCTCCCATATGCACAGTTTGGTCGGCCCTGTACACAGTTCTTAAATTTTTCTATGTTATCAATGTTTGGAAGTTGCCAATGGGTGAGACAGAGTCTTTAATCATACCCCCCCCCCACCACCAAATGTATGTAATTAGCATCAAAGTTATTATTTAAGATTAAGTTTGTGGCTTACAAGGAATGTTCGCATATATCAACATGGAATTGTAGGGAACAGGTGAAATAAGTAGAAATATTATGTAGTCTGTGCACAGTTTGTTATAGCACGACTGAATTTATTTTGTTAAAACTTATTTCAAGCGAAATTTTAGTGAAAATAGTAAAACTGGTCAAAATGACAAACTGGGTAAACATATGGCACTCCGCCGGCTGTGGATTTTCGACCGTTGCCGTTTACCGGTCTACTATAAAAATGGCAAACCAATCTCAATTTCAGTAATACATTTTATACTATGTAAGTCGTATAAATGTTACAAGACTTATCAATTAAATCCAAATGTGCAGCCCTTTAGGAGAGGGAGTTCGTACACGCTTGTTTCTTAGGGGAGCCAGAATCTTGCCCCTGGGCCCGTAGTCTCTCTACACGGTCTTGGATATTTGGTATATGTTATTCATTCATTGGTATATGATTCATGTTTGCTGCACTACTATCCGAACTGTAACTCACCTTGTCAATTATGATTTCCTCCAAATTGGAATCCGTTATGTTGTAAGTGGTTTTGAGTCTATCAGCTGGATCCCGGTCCGCGAACATTTTGTGATGGTAGTTCAGGAAGGGGGCATTCTTCGTTCGGATTTTTCGACGCTTTTCTGGCCTGCAACACTCCGTGGAAATAACCTCCATGATTGTAAATAACAAAAAGAACGTAATTATTCACTACTTTTTGCTTCCGAGTCTACCAAGGTAGCGGAAGCATTGTTTTCACTTTCGGAATGTGAAAATTTTTTTGTCTCCAAAATCAAAAATTCCACTCGCATTTTGCGTTTTAGACCTTTCTGAACAATTTTGGTTCCGTGTCTGTCTGTGAAAATCCAATTTATCCGAGAGTTATGAAACTCATACTGGACCCTAACCCACGTCAGCAAATCCTTGTTACGGGCAAAACTACACGAAGTTATAGTCCGATTTTGATGAAATTTTCAGGGATTGTGCGGGGTGGGATGTATATGGTCCCCTATAGGTTTCATGACCCCCGGATCAATAGTAGCCTCTGCGCATGCGCAAACGTGAAATCCTTGTTACGCGCATAACTCCGGGAGTTCTTGACCAATTTCGATGAAATTTTCAGGGATTGTTCGGTTTGATGTGTAGATGGTCCCCTATAAGTTTCATGACCCCCGGATCAATAGTAGTCTCTGCGCATGCGCAAACGTGAAATCCTTGTTACGCGCATAACTCCGGGAGTTCTTGACCAATTTCGATGAAATTTTCAGGGATTGTTCGGTTTGATGTGTAGATGGTCCCCTATAAGTTTCATGACCCCCGGATCAATAGTAGCCTCTGCGCATGCGCAAACGAAATCCTTGTTACGCGCATAACTCCGGGAGTTCTTGACCAATTTCGATGAAATTTTCAGGGATTGTTCGGTTTGATGTGTAGATGATCCCCTGTGAGTTTCATGACCCCCGGATCAATAGTAGCCTCTGCGCATGCAAACGTGAAATATATACAGCATAACTGTGTGGTTCGGACCATTTTACTTTGCAACGATGAAATTTTTGAATTGAACGATGCCTTATTTAGAAATTTCTCAAATAATTATGCTCCTGCATAACAATAAATTTACCCTGATTCAATATTTACTTCAGTAGTTGAACCTAATTGAACGAAACAATTTTACTTTTTACTTCGTCAATAATAATTTTCAATGATCTATACAGTCATGTTATGGATACGAGGAAACTATGTGCCACACCCACTTGGCAGACTTTTTTTTTTCTTCAAAAACAAAATTATTATGATCTGTATTGCTCAAGGTTTGTCTGGAGGCACCATATCGGAATTGAAACGAATAGAACTGAAAAGGGGTGGATACATATGTTCAGGGCTGCCTTAACAATTCCAGCTGTCCGAACGATATTTCGTCACAACACATGGATTTTCATGATTCTTATTTCGTACGAACCCTATTCATGTCTAGTTGTGCAACGAACCTGCTACTTTGACTTTTCTGTTGAGAAGGGGAAAGGAGGGGGTAATAGACAATCCTTTCAACTCACATTTAAAAAAAATTCTTAATTTACGCAAAAAGAGGTCAACTAGTTAAGAGACAAACATCGGGATAAGTGAAACATTTGACAATTTTTAAGCACTTCAATCAGCCCTTTTCAAACCACCTATATCAAATCCAGATATTTTCCCTTCCCTGATCCAAATGTTGAAATTCGACGCATTGGCCAACAAGATCAAAAAGTGAGCAGAACAAGAAGAAAACCAGAACTGGTTGTATTTCAACGATTTTGGAGGCATCGCAATAGTTTCTTAGAAAGTCAAAGTACGAAGTTATCGAATAAATTATGATTCTATGTCATGTAGGAACTCATTCACAAAAAAATAGTGTGGAATCTTTCTTAGAAAATTAAGAAATCTGCGAAAGATACCTAAGTAGGCACATGTACCAGTTAGATATGCTTTTAGATCTTACGAGAGAGCTTTATCCAAATTGACTCTTAAACTGATTTCAGACGAGGAAGAAATTATTTCAGTCGGAGACGATGAACTTGCGCTCAGGTTATATTCGTCACTTTCGACGGACAAATCGATCTGGAATCAAATAAATTCATAATTATCACTGTTTGACATAATATGTCGGATAATATAGGATGTTATTAACTGCTTTAGTCAACCAAAATCTGCCTTGAATTGGCATACGAAAGAAAAAGGCAGTTTTCTAACCTTTTGCCGAATTATCTGGGGAAACGTAACTACTAAAAACTATTTTACCCAAATTTTCTTCGTGGAAATCTACTTCGAGGTGTCTTATAGTGCAATCATTATACTGGGTCATTGGCATGGAACTCCTTCAGTCGATACAAATCACCCTTGAAATTGGCACACTAAAGTAAAAGGCAGTTTTCTAACCTTTTCCGAATTGTCTAAGAAAATTTAACTATTATAAAATGTTTTTCCACAAATTTTCTTCGTGGAAATCTGTTTCGAGGTGTCTTATATTACAATCATTATACTGGGTCATTGGCATGGAACTCTTTCAGATCAAATCACCCTTGAAATACACACAAATTAAAGTGGCAGTTTTCTAATTGTCTAAGAAAATTCAACTATTACCCACAAATTTTCTTCGTGGAAATTGGAGGGTGCTTATAGTACACTAAAGTAAAAGGCAGTTTTCAGTTTTCTAACCTTTTCCCGAATTGTCTAAGAAAATTTTACTATTATAAAATGTTTTTCCACAAATTTTCTTCGTGGAAATCTGTTTCGAGGTGTCTTATAGTACAATCATTATACTGGGTCATTGGCATGGAACTGCTTTAGTCGATACAAATCACCCTTGAAATTGGCACACTAAAGTAAAAGGCAGTTTTCTAACCTTTTCCCGAATTGTCTAAGAAAATTTAACTATTATAAAATGTTTTTCCACAAATTTTCTTCGTGGAAATCTGTTTCGAGGTGTCTTATAGTACAATCATTATACTGGGTCATTGGCATGGAACTGCTTTAGTCGATACAAATCACCCTTGAAATTGGCACACAAAAGTAAAAGGCAGTTTTCTAACCTTTTCCCGAATTGTCTAAGAAAATTTAACTATTATAAAATGTTTTTTCCACAAATTTTCTTCGTGGAAATCTGTTTCAAGGTTCATCAGCCACAGGGGCTTTCAGCTGATCGTCGTTATCATTACTTTGTAGTTGACTTCTTCATGTCTCAAAGACACTTGGATGTCTTTGCCTTAACCCATTCCCTGCAGGGCGGTTAACGTGATTAATTTTAGCTGAGTTGGTTGATTTCTCTCTTCAGAGGGTTCGCAGTTCCTTCAGGGAGAAAAAAAAAACGCTGCAAATTCTTTCACTGGGGTTTATTATTCAATTGGCTTGCGTTCATGATTTGAATTTCTACTAAGCTTTGGAGTGTGCGTGTTTCACAGGTGATAGAGCGATTATTGAATTTCAGGAGATATGCATAGAGCACGTAAATCTGTTCTCAACCAAAATACCTATTTGGATTGATCAGTTGATCATATTTGTGTGCCTCCTGAAATTCAATAATCGCTCTATCACTTGTGAAACACACACACTCCAAAGCTTAGTAGAAATTCGAATCAGGAACGCAAGCCAGTTGAATAATAAACCCCAGTGAAAGAATTTGCAGCGTTTTTTTTTTTTTTGGTTATCAGAATGCTTCAACCCGTGTATCGGCTACAAAGCCTTTTAGGAGTTCACTCCAGTATCCACATTACTACATCACTACGTCACTAGGTTACTGATATCAACACAAAAACAATAATCAACCAAAATAACGCGAATGTTGGCACCATAAATCGGGCCATAGATCGGAAACGGTTTGACCTACGGACCTGGAGAAGGGCTCATTCGATTCCTCGTGGAGTGTTCTTCAAAAAGAGCACAAATTTAGGCCGCCTTGACTTTTTTTTGAGGTTTTTAGGGATTTTACAAAACTTTGACAACCCTTAAAGGGCACTTTAAATTGAGTGAGAGAGCTGGCTCAAGAATTGGGGCGTCGCCGGACCAACATGGATTTTTCCTGAAAATTTCAGTTTTTTTGCTCCAGCCGTTTGGGAGAAATCGTGCGTACGCCGGACGGACGGAAATTTTTTTATTGCAGATTCGGGAAGAGCATGAAAAGGATTCCAGGGACAGCAAAGGTGATTCTGCCTTTGCAAGTCATCTGAATGAATCCAATCATAGATTCAGTTTTGATCTGACAAACAAGCAATATGTAGAATTTCCATTTTGCCCAAAGTTAGGTATGTTGGATGTGCTAGAAAAATTCGAAATTGTTAAAAGTGATAGGTCAGGAAAATGTTTAAATGATGTCATTCCTCAAAATATTTCACCATTATTGGGTTCTTTCTTGCAATAAGTTTGGCTCCGCCTCTCCATAATGATACTGTTTGTGCCCCTTTCACTTCCTTGAGCCAATAGGATTCAATCTCCTCTCACTTGATCCTATATAAGATATGCTTTCTGTGATGTTTTTTCAGTTCGTGTTTGTTACTGATGATGACCTAACCGTCGAAATCGATTTAACAGTGACATCTTGTGAAGTCATAAATCATGGGGAGGACTACAGTTAAGCAAAACCTGCAATACCCCATGATATTCCAGTTGAAGGATTATTCAAAACTGGTTGTAGGATTGATAATATGGCCGACTCCTACAAACGAACATATTGTGAAGTTAGAGAAAGGGGTACAGAAGGGGAAGCTTTCCAGAATAGGATTTGAGACCCACCTAAAGGCGTTGCGGAAGGTTCAAAGTAAACCAGGTACTTTTGGGGGTCTTGAATTCATATGCAGTCGCTTGATGGAGAGAAAGATGCACTTTGGCCTCTTAAGAAGTCATCCGCATTGGAGGGGTACAATATAACTCAGCGAACACCAGCCTTTACTAGACTCTTTGTATTAAACAGAAGCTGATATCAAAACTTATAGCTCACGAAGCTCTGTATGGCAGACCGTGGGTCATTCCATATCCTTTGCGTTGGAAAGCCCTTGATTTATCTCAGACATGCTATGTGTCAGTTTTCTAATGTAACAAATAACAACGTCAATCACCTCATGAAAAGCGGAGTCCCTCGTGATGACAGTTTGTACATTGGTTTTGCTGACCATACTGTTGTCTTTCCTCAATTGGATCTTTTCTTCTAGCCCACTGGAGCTTGGAGTAGGTGGTTTCGCCTCGTCTGACATTGGTGTTGGGGGCTTCTGTACTGAAACACCCGTCACTGTACACAAGTTAAGTAGAATTTTAATGGATTGATCTTTTGACGAAATAATCCACGTGTTACAAGACATCTACAGAATGAGGAAAGTCAATAATAATCGATTTGTACTGCAAATATGGACTGGAAAATCAGCTATACACTTTACAAATTGTCTCAAAACTAATTTATTTGGATCACTCCTCTCAATAGTGAAGGATGGTGCCCTACTCAGGTTGATTCAACAACTAGGGTGCTATCCAACAGCTGGTGACAATAGCACATGGCCTTCTAGATTACTGTTCACACCCGTGAACTGTGAATAAAATTTTGCTGGAACATTCATTTAACCTTAAAAACCACTAGTAGTTTCAATCCCTTTTCAGCATTCTTAGTTAACTGCAAGGGCGTCCATTCTTCATAAACGAGCTTACCTTTGTTTTACTTGACGCTTTGACGAGAGAATTTCGTTTGGACTGGATTCGTTATTCAGGGTATTGCGATATGAAATCCACCTTTCCAATTTTAGCATTGAAGGTACCCAGAATCATCGTGATGACGTACCTTTGCACTTGTCCAACTTTCTTAATGAGTAGGTCATAGAAGACATTATTGAACTTACCCTTGACCGTTAATTTACACATCCGGTCACTTATCGCCTCGAAACCAGGGAAGGACTTCCCGATTTTGACAGATATAAAAAATCAAAGTATGTATAAAAAATGAACCAGTGAGCTGGTCAACTGTTGAAGAAAGAAAACATGCTGAATTTAGTAAGATTTTTACTGGGACAGATTGTTAGCCATGAACTCTGTGAATTGTATTTTAAAACCAACTTGTGATGTTCTACAGTTTGAGATAAGGAATATGAAAAATCAATAAATTCGTGGAATTTAAAAAAAAGTTTGAGTGTGTCCTTCCTCTTGAAAATACCTTAAAAAATACTTGTACTCTATAGAGTTTAGGCATACATGGCACAGAATTCTGAACGAGAATACTGGCAGTCTGATAGATAAGTTAGTTAGTGCTTTTGTACTGTCGTAAACATGGCTTGTGGTAGGAGAAGGATGAGATATTACTTTTCATGCCTCCTTATGTTTCTTAAGCAGTAACAGTTTATCGTTTAAAGATCATGCGAAATAGAAAACGTTTGGACACTCCAAGAACAATCAGTCATTCGTTCAGTATTATTCTCCTGCCTTCATTCAAGTCACACCGGCATCATTGGGAATTCAGTTGTTGTATTGTATTGTGGATGTACGTTAAAATAAAATCTACATCTAAGTCAAACATCAGGACCTCATATATCGGAATGACGAATTTCGAGGTAGCAAGATATTATCTCAAAAAGAAGAACTAACTCGCGTTTTTTCCCATTCTGTCAATGGATTTATTGAAAAAAGTATTTTCCCCCTTAGAATACCACATAGACTTTAAAATATACTTTTGTCCCAAAAGAAGGTGTTTTGAATGCCCCAGTAAATTTGGAAATAATTAACAGCGATAAGGCTGGTAAATGTAGAATTTGAATATTCTTGGATACATTCTCCCATCAATCAGTTCATTTCTGAAATAGCTCAGCATTTTTTATTTATGCC
Source organism: Creontiades dilutus (assembly GCA_031894815.1). Lineage (NCBI taxonomy): Eukaryota > Metazoa > Arthropoda > Insecta > Hemiptera > Miridae > Creontiades > Creontiades dilutus. The sequence continues at coordinate 701,761 of JAVIWC010008809.1, read as the reverse complement.
TATTTTGGTTGTATTACGTTCATCTGCTTTTCCCACCCTCCATTCCCTACCATCATGTCCTATTCCGCCCTTTCACTTTCCTGACCAATAGAATTGCATCTCCTGTCACTCAGGAACCACATGATTGGATGTTTCCCCCACACCTCTTGACCAATCGGCTTGAAGCTCCCTTGCACCCATCACCATATAAATACTGATTTCTGGAATACATTCAGTTATTGATCTGATACTGATAATAACTCTTTAATTCTGTTTAAATGGACTACATTTTTCTACAAACGCTGCGTATTTTCTGTTCCCCGCTGTAGTTACTTAACGTGCAAAATAAATTTAATGAACAAAAATCCTCACTTATTGATAGCTGAGAAGGATTTCCTCTTGCGTAATCTTCATACATGTCAGGGATGTGGCAGATGGTCTGAATTGTTTCGTAGACCCCTTCTTTTTTCAAGTCCTTCTTCAAATTTTTGGGCTTCAACCTTTGTTTTTTCTAACAAACGCAAACATGAAAAATAAGATTAGAAAAACTTTGATATGTGTAATACACAAAGACTCTCATTGTCAACACTCATGTAGGACGTACAGATATCACTTGAAATAATCTGACAAATTAATTAGTATTATTCGTATCATTGAAAAAAATCTATTACCAGCTGAACGTTTATCAAGTGTGACAGATATCATACGTTTCAGAATTATCTTGGACATATACAACCAAAGTTGATGCATCCCTCAGAGAATCTGACCAGAAATCCTGTTTAAGTCATCTTTTGGTGTCTAAAATGCTAGCGAAGAAAACATCCTTACTTCAATTTCAGATATTTCCATTTGCTCCAGCTCCTTGACAAATGCATCTCTGGCCGCTCTGTCTTTCCTCTCAAACGGACTTCTATCCACAGTTTTGATTTTCGGACGTGGGTTTTGATCAACCGTCTTCCATCTTCAAATAAATGCATTCTTATAAATAAAACGCAAGATACAATGTTAATATTACATCATACAGGATATGTACAAGGTTGTTTACTCAGGGCTTTTTCTGAAGGAGTCAAAATCGAATGTCTTGTCAGGGATTTCATCTTCTTCCAAGACCTCAGATTCGGGACAGTCACAGTACTTGAGCCTTTCCTTCAACAGTTCTTCGTCGTGTTGAAGAGCTTTCGTTTCAACCTTCTGGGCGCTGATCTCTTTGGATCTAATCACACTAGTTAAAGATCTCTGTTCGGACGAATGTTTATTAAGAGGTCTTATGGATGGTTTACTTCTGAAGCATGTTGCTGCGCCTGCATAAAATATGAATCAATAATTACTGAATAATTATAATTAGCGCAGATCATACTACAGACATATCGGAATAAACAAGATGATAGATAATTAACTAAAAAGACTGCAAAATCATTAGAATCTAATGCTCCCTTAGGTAGTTTTCTGTTATCTCCCCCCCTCCCACCAATTATGTTCAGTTTGCTGGTCTTTATATTCACAGTGCTCGCATTTCAAAAATTACAAAATATCCTAAATCAATACTTTTAGTGAAATATTAATTAGAGAAATACATCGGAATCCATGATCAGAATAAGTGTTCGTGTTATTGTCTGTGGCAATTAGTCGAAAGTCGCTTAGGAATTTATAGATAAATAGATAGCCAGATAGTCTTTCCTTGCACTCACCATTGTCTATCTACTCGCCCGAACTGTTATCTATTAAACCAACTAATCTACAACTAGTTTTTCACGCAATCAAGCTCAAACGTTGGAAAAACATCCTAAATCAATCCTTTTAGTATATTTTTTTTCTTACATCAAGTTCAAATGTTGAAAAACATCCTAAATCAATCCTTTTAGTAATTTTTTTCTTACTAAAATGATCGATTTAGGATGTTTTTCAACTTTTGAGCTTGATTGCACGAAAAACTACAGTTTCCTCGAATAATAACACGAAATGAAGAGCTGAAAATTGAAATGGAGCCTTCTAGGGAGTTGCTACGAGACACAGTAGTCATTTTACACCATCTGGCTCGCAAAAAGTTGAGATTTTCGTTTTTGGTTCAAGTTAGTTAGCTTTCAGTCAAAATCTTCTCACAGACTTATAGGAAAGGCAGTCTCAAGTCTTTTATAAAATGAAAGAGTTAAGCGAATATAGACCCATGTACCAACGGGCACTTTTCCCTTATAACCAAACCGTTAGGGGATATGAAATTTAACTCTTACAAACGGTATAATTAAAATTAAAGTTACTTCTTCAATTAAGGGAGTTATTATCATCTTAGTGAGTTAAAAGTCGATAACACGAAACAAATCTTATAACTTTCAAAAATTGTAGACTAAGCTAGGTAAAACAAAATGTTAGGGGTTAACTGTTGTGACACATTAGTTGTCAAACCGATCCGTGGTTTGTGGCAGGTATCAAAAGTTGACATCACGTGCAGCGCAAAGACAACAGCTGTTCAATTCACTAAAACCCCCTTGGAATATCTGTAGAAATGTAAAAGATCTACCTTTTCTTAAAATTCGGTTTAAATACGAAATATTTCATCTATTTTGTCGATACATCTGCTAGGGGCATTTCCGTTCAGTTCAATAGACTCAAGAAGAAGTTGAAAGTTTTCCATGAGTGCTCCTAAGAAAATATTTGATAAAATATACGTTTCTATCGCTCTCTAAATATCTGAATTTAAAGATATTGAGAGATGTATTGTTAGTGTGACGAAACATCAACAGTCATGGTTTATATCACCTATACATTTGCAGGATTTATTGCAAAGAAATTAGATCTATACAAAGGACGATTGTCCAAATGCATGAACCGTGCAATGTTTATTACTAACATTAATATCTCCTGAGTATAAAAGTATTTAATTCAACTTACTAGAAGCTGCCTGAAACAATTGCTTGGGAGTAATGTGATGGGGCTTTTTCAGCGAATTCTTTTTCAGCTTCTGCATAAGGTCAAACTGTAAAGAGTCAAGCTTGCACACGGACTCTTTTGACTTGATACTCTTCCAAAGAGAGGAGAAGCTATCGCTTACATGTCCTGAAAAAGTCGGTGTCATCAATACGTATCTTTCCGTAACAAACCTAATGGTCAAATATCTAAGGATCGATCTAGAAGTAATTTCCAACAGAAAATTCCTCTTATACTTTTTCTTTTGAAGGCCACGTTCCCGATTTTGAGTTCCAAAAATCGGCTAAACTCACCTAAACTTCTCTCTAAAATAAATTTTGATTTAACGTGGTCAAAATGCGGACTAAGTCACTCGCGACGAAGTTGTGGAAACCCATTTCAAATAAAAACGGAGTAAGATGGAACGTTGTCTATATTTCCACGAAAGTAAAGAGTTACACTGTTAAATCGATTTCGACGGTTAGGTCATCATCAGTAACAAACATGAACTGAAAGTATTTTTTGATTTGAAAAAAAAAAAAAATCAACAATTTGGATCGTTTCATCAAATTCACCCTTGAATTGGGTGGAAATAAGTTAAATTTTCTTGCTTGTCTATCTCATTGATTAACAAAAGGCATGATTTCTCCATTTATAGAAAAAATACCTACAGTGATATAACTATTCATAGCACTTCAAATCATCCTTTAGTTCATAAACATGCCGCCTTCCATAGTATGATCAATAGGGCACTGTCCATACCAATGAATGATCAAAATTTATTGAAAGAAAAATCTGTTATTAAAAGTATAGCCGTAAGTAATGGATATGGGGGAGAACTTGTTGATTCTATTTGGAATAAGGTTCTTATGAAAAAGAGTAGGGAAGGGGTGTGTAATTTAGTGAGAGAAATTGAGTTGGAAGAGAAAAAGTGGATTAGTATACCTTATTATGGGAAAATTTCGGATAAACTCGGTAAAATTCTGTCGTCCAGGGGTTTCAACGTTGGGTTTAAGAATAAAAATAATCTCAAATCTTCTTTGGGTTCGGTTAAGGATAAAATTAACGTTCAGGATAAAAGTGGGGTTTATAAACTAAAATGTTCATGTGGGCTTGAGTACTGTGGTCAAACTGGTAGGAAATTTAGGGAACGAATAAAAGAGCATGAAAAGGATTTCAGGGACAACAAAGGTGATTCTGCCTTTGCAAGTCATCTGAATGAATCCAATCATAGCTTTAGTTTTGATCTGACAAACAGGCAGTATGTAGAATTTCCTCACTTTTGCCCCAAGGGAGGTATGTTGGATGTGCTAGAAAAATTCGAAATTGTTAAGAGTGATAGGTCAGGAAAATGTTTAATATTTCACCAAAATATCTCACCATTATTGGGTTCTTTCTTGCAATAAGTTTGGCTCCGCCTCTCCATAATGATGCTATTTGTGCCCCTTTCACTTTGTAAGCCTTGAGTGGCATTGGTTGGTCCTCCCCGCCCCTTTCACTTCCTTGAGCCAATAGGATTCAATCTCCTCTCACTTGATCCTATATAAGATATGTACTTTCAGTTCATGTTTGTTACTGATGATGACCTTTAACAGTGTAACTCTTTACTTTCGCGGAAATATAGACAACGTTCCATCTTACTCCGTTTTTATTTGTGGTCAAAATGTGTTGTCCACCGAACTTATTCTTCCTTTTGGTCTTGATTTTTGGGGAAAGTACTAAGTACTATCTCAACCCTATAATAACACTTGATATATTGATTATTTATACTCATAAAAAGCCTTTAAATCCGGGAATCGTTTCAGAATACCACAAAACGGAACTCCGTGGGCCCCCAATTTTGTTTAAAATTATTGTTCACATTTCAGTAGCTTCATTTTCTAGGAAAAGTCGCTAAAATGTACTATAAATCCATTAAAATATTCTTTAAACCGACCAAATTTGGTGATAAATTCTAAATCTTTGGTTGAATAGTAGAATATTGTTAAGAAAAAAGTTGTATTCACTAAAATTAATAGTTGAAAAATGTCTTTACTCGCAAAGTATTCAACTGTCTATCCAAAATAAGCTCATATTGTACTTGCAAGTACCTGTCTGGACATGAGGTGCTCAATTGTGTGGGTGCACTGAACAGGCAACCTCAACGTTATCCAGTACTTTCAGAATTACGTTCTGATTGTAGGTGGTTTCAGTTGGCAGTTGTCCAATGGATGGGAACCCTTTACAAGCCTATGTCAAAAACATCTACCCAAACTGCCACCTGCAGCATTACTGGCAGACTATTCGATGTTTGCAGGACAGACTTTACTATCTACTTCCACCCTCCCCTGGCCTGTTGTGCTGCGCTGGGCCAAAGTGCCAGCAATGCCTATACCTGCTGCAACCCCTATAGATGCTTCAGAAATGATAGATGGCACAAGTCGTTGAATCCCCCAATGAGGTTATCCATAAATAAGCAGTCAACTGACGATCAGACATCATTTCAACAACGATATCATCCAGCTCCTCAGCTCCCAAGATCTTCCTTGGAAGACTTGAAAGAACAAAACAACATGATCTAAGTAAAATAAAGTGAACGACAGGGCAGATGACTTAATTATCAAAGTAGGAACCTTAGATCTTAAATAAAGTACGTCTATTAATGTATCACCTAATTGCCTATAAACCGTTATTATTTGGCGCAGTCAAACTTGTGCCCCAATTTCAAAACAATTCAACATAAATAAAACAGTACAGGAAAATTCGATCACTCGTTCAAGTTGCCATTGGTTTTACAGAATTTTCTTAGAAAATGAAGCTATTGCAATGGATCCAAAAATTATAAAACAATTTTCTTCATGAAAATCCGTTTTGAGGTAGATATTCTGAAACTATTCCTGTATTTTAACGCTTTTGTATTCGTCTTTATACACACAGGGTGGTTCTTAGTGAGTTTATATTTATTTTACTTTCCTTAGTGTTACAGAATTTGCAGAAACACTGCTTACCTATTTTTATAGCTTGTATTCTACTACAAAATTTAAAATTGTTTCCAACAGGAGCAAGTTGCCTACTGCACACAAACTTCGTTTTTCCGAATGGGAACCCCTATTTTTAATCTTAGATTCGGATTCTATGTCAAATTTCATGAAAATTTGAACCATCAATCGATTTTGGTTTATTATTCAATAATAAACCATTGTAATCGCTCTTGAAAAAATGAAAATTTTTAACCCCCCTGAAAATTTCATGGTTTACGTTTCAAAGGGTGTAGAATCCAAATCTGCAATAAAAATTTTTCCGTCCGTCCGCCGTACGCACGATTTTTCCAAACGGCTGGAGCAAAAAATCTGAAATTTTCAGGAAAAATCAATATTGGACCGACAACGCCCCAATTCTTTAGCCAGCACTCTCACTTAATTTAAATTGCACTTTAAGGGTTGACAAAGTTTTGTAAAATCCCTTAAAACCTCAAAAAAAGTCAAGGCGCCCTAAATTTGGACTTTTTTTCAAGAACTTTCCATGAGGAATCGAATGAGCCCTCCCCAGGTCCGTAGCTCTAACCATTCCCGATGTATAGAACGATTTATGGTGCCAACATTTGCGTTATTTTGGTTTATTATTGTTTTGATTGCAGTAACCTAGTGTCGTAGTGAACGTGGATACTGGAGTGAACTCCCAAAAGGGCTTATAGCCGATACACGGGTTGAAGTATTCTGATAACCATAAAAAAACGCTGCAAATTCATTCACTGGGGTTTATTATTTAATTGGCTTACGTTCATGATTTGAATTTCTACTAAGCTTTGGAGTGTGCGTGTTTCACAAGTGATAGAGCGATTATTGTATTTCAGGAGGCACACAAATATGATCAACTGATCAATCCAAATAGGTATTTTGGTTGAGAACAGATTTACGTGCTCTATGCATATCTCCTGAAATTCAATAATCGCTCCATCACCTGTGAAACAGGGACACTCCATAGCTTAGTAGAAATTCAAATCATGAACTCAAGCCAATTGAATAATAAACCGCAGTGAAAGAATTTGCAGCGTTTTTTGATAGCCCGCAACCCACTCAGTGAGATCTCAAAGATGCTCAACCCCCAGGTTTTTGCTGAAATACAGATGCACGATTTGTTTAAGTGTGACACATGATATTCCAGTTGTCCCTGTCTTAATATGACTGCATTTTGATGCAGAAGTACGATTTTTACCTACCGTGTCCATGTTCTTTTGGCTTTTGCGAATTCCGGTGAGACGGTGCTCCTGAAACATTGAACGACTTCACTGCGACGTTACTCATTTGGGAACTGAGGGCGGTTTCTTTCGATGTAGCAGCAGACATTTGTATGGAGACCGATTTCCGTATACTAGAAGTTGCGATTGTCGGGCTTGAGGCTGTAGTCGATATACTCGTGGTTTTATTGGAGTTCAAATGCATTGTTTTAGATTCAGAACTAATACCTGTAGAGTTCGACCTCTTAGCTTTCGATGGCACAATCGAATTGCCAGAACTCGGTGCGGCACTCACGTTTGTAATAGTAGGTTGTTTGGACAATATAGACGAGGAGTCGCGAGTAAGTTTCGATTTGCTCCCTGTACTTTTAAAACTGGCCGCTTGGTTTGAAATGTTTTGTTTAGACAGCGAATGGTCCGGTTTAGAGCTGCTCTGCAATTTTTCAGTGTCCAGTTGAGACTTTGAAGGCGGTATAATTTGACGGACTAGCGAAAATCGTTGAGACGACAAAAACTTGGAACGAGTGTTCATAGGGTTTATTTTGAAATTCGTGGAGCTAGCCTGGATTGACGTCTCACGCAATTTCCTCCCCGAAGGAGTAATACGCGACATCGTGACAGGGGGAGGTGTACTGTTATCCGCTGTTTCTATAACTTTCTCTGATGATATTTTAATTCGATTATTGTTAAGATCAATATTTTTATACGAAGGTATCGAGTGAGTTCCAGCTGAAGTCCGTGGTACTGAATGCCCTTTGCTGAGTCGCAGCATAGTGTGGTTTTGTAAGTTTTTCAAATAATTGGCGCTTGGGCGGTTTGGTGCGGCTTCTACTATCAATCTTCTCACCTGTTCGTGAAACGATGTTTTGATCTGGATAGAAGGACGAATTATTTTGTTGTTTGTCGAACGATTCTCTGTATTCACCGAGTTTTGCATGGCAGTTGACCCTCTGCTCTCTTTGACAGAGGTGCCGTTCGGGGGTTGTGCGACATTTCCCTCGGAATGACTTCGAACGAGTAGAGTTGACATTCCTCAGATTATAACTGCTGGAAAGTGGAGGAATCCGGCTTTTCTTGTTTCCTGAATAATATCAACTTTTGAATTTCTCGATTTATTAAACAAGCCTATCTACACAATCATTGCTTATGTTATTTACCTATTGCTTCCGAGTCTACCAAGGTAGCGGAAGCATTGTTTTCACTTTCGGAATGTGAAATTTTTTTGTCTCCAAAATCAAAAATTCCACTCGCATTTTGCGTTTTAGACCTTTCTGAACAATTTTGGTTCCGTGTCTGTCTGTCTGTCAGCAAATCCTTGTTACGGGCAAAACTACACGAAGTTATAGTCCGATTTTGATGAAATTTTCAGGGATTGTGCGGGTTGGGGTGTAGATGGTCCCCTATGAGTTTCATGACCCCCGGATCAATAATAGCCTCTGCGCATGCGCAAACGTGAAATCCTTGCCACAAGCATAACTCCGGGAGTTCTTGGCCGATTTCTTTAGAAATGTCATAATAATTATTCATCACTTCAGTCATTTATCCATTCAGCGTCAATGTCAATTTTTATTATTAGGTATATTTTATAGTTTGTTCAATAGTTGAACATGCCTACCTTTATTTTCTCAAGTTATGCTCCTGCATAACAATAAATTTACCCTAATTCAATATTTACTTCGCCTAATTGAACGAAGTTCTTTAGTCAATAATAATTTTCAATGATCTATACAGTCATGTTATGGATACGAGGAAGCTATGTGCCACACCCACTTGGCAGAGGTTTTTTTTAGGACGTACCTGTGAAACATGGCTATATCGATAGAGGGCCTATTAGAATCGATCCAGGGATGGGCGGTATAGCCCACACACGAGACAAAAAATCACTAAATACAAATCCAATACCCAGGGCAAATCGGTGCAAAAAACGACAGGAGTATGTCTGTGTATTTGACATATTTCAATCAGTTGCACCAATTCTCTACCAAAATTTAATAATTTGCAGCTTTTTAAAAAAATTTATCATCAATATTTAAATGTGCTATTGAGGTGTTAGGAGTTCGTTTTAAACATGTTCACTGCTAAAGCGTGAATTCTTTTGAGATTTAGTCGGTATTTACATATATTTTGGAACTTCCAATTTTAATTATGAAATGAGGTGCATGGAGGGGGTAATACTGATGAACCGTTTCATCTCCACTACTTTCATTTGATTTTCTGATGCATTTTCGCAACATGATTTAAGAAATCAATTAATTCATTTTCATTTTTGGTTAATCACTTTCAATAATTAGCCTTTTCAATAGAAAAATCGTTGTACAACCAACTTCAAAATTATTCAATTTACGTTTCAATGTGCGTTCAAAATCTGCAGTGTCCGTCCGCCATAAGGGCATAAAAAGTCTTGGGGTTTATGTAAATAAATTCGTTCTTTCGCACATAGGCTATTTTTGGTCTAGTTGGTCCAAAATTTCCAGCCAGCCCGAGCCAAAAATGGCTCAAAACCGCGGTTTTTCCTGGTTTAGGCGAGAGGGGTTTCATTTTCAAGTATTCGTGGACGTAATATAGATTCATATGGCTCCCAGACCAGTCCGAGCTCATTTGACTTATAAAAAATCTAATTTTAAGGGTGACAATTTAAATTTTTGGCAGTCTAGAAGATTTGTGGTGGGCGATAACAAATAATGGACCCTTGGTGAATTATTTTGCACAATTTCAGCTCTAGGTACTCATTGCATTTATTATCATCTTTAGATGAATCGCACAACCTAATTATTCACTGTGACTATGTAGGAGATAGTGAATCGAGAATAATTCATATTTACTAACACAAATCAAACATAGGGTTGCCCCTGTAATGCATGAATTATATCATGAATATTACTCTCAGGAAAAACCTATCTGATCTTTTAAGATGTCGAATGTACATTATACTGTTTTTTCCCTCGAAGTGAAGCAACTGATTTGAAATCTCAATCCAGTAAAGATTTTTGTCTATTAGATACCAAAATCCTCTACTTGAGCTCAATATGTAAGCCTTAAGATTTGACATAAAACGAAGTAATATAATTTGTACTTACCTCAAACGTTTGAAATGTTTGTTTTCATGGAACTCTCGAATTCTCTCTACTGATTACTACACTTGGTAGCTCTTGAAAAAAATAGCTTACCTCTATTTTTAATGGCTGATCTATAATAACATTATATAATCAATATTCTGACTTAACTTAATGAGGATAACATCCTATCTATCACGATTGTTTGAAACCTAGGAAGATGTTATTTATGGTTTCTATGAACCGGATTTGTAATGAAAAATGGATGGATATGATGTACAGGAGTTATGAATATGAATGATCATTGGTGATTGAAGATAAAATTTGATCGATTCACCTACCTAGCAGGGTGGCCACTGGGAGCATGTACACCCCAGCCAATTGACCAATAATATAAGGAATAATGTCTTTAAATCCCTCCATTCTCATTTGAACAGCAGGTTGGGTAGTTTCATAAAACTGGATAACGCTTGTAAAAAAACTCAAAATAGTCTTCCCTGGGTTAGGTGGTTGGGATGGGGAAGTACACACAAAATTACTAATCAGCAGTGAGGAGGACTGCTCTTTTGAGTATCTTGAATTATGAATTGCTGATCAGGGGAAATTAAAGGTTAAGATACAAAACTAGCAGGGGCAGCAACCGGAAGCATGTGCAACCTTAGTTAATTAACCAGCAAAAAATAATGTTTCAAAATCCCTACTTCATCATTTGCAGAGGATAGATTCAGAAGAGAGGATAAAGCAAGTAAAACACCTCATAACAGTCCTCCCTGGGATACGTGGTTGGTATGGGTCAAGTTCACCCAATCAGCAGTGAGAAGGAGCAATTGCTCTTCCTTGAGTATCTCGAGTTATGAATTCGGTAATCACTGGTAATTGAAGATAAAGTTTGACCAAGTTAAGTAACTAGCAGGGGTGGCAACTGCAATCCCAACCAATTAACCAACAAAATAAAAAATAATGTTTTAAAATCCCTCCATCATCATTTGAAGAGGATAGATTCAGAAGAGTGGATAAAGCGAGTAAAACAACTCATAACAGTCCTCCTTGGGCTACGTGGTTGGGATGGGTCAAGTTCACCCAATCAGCAGTGAGGAGAAGCTTGCTCTTCCTTGAGCATCTTGAGTTATGAATTCGGTATTCACTGGTAATATAAGATAACATTTGATCAAGTTACCTAACTAGCAGGGGCAGCAACTGGAAACATGTACACCCCAGCCAATTAACCGAAAATTTAAAAAAAATGTTTTAAAATCCCTCCATACTCTCCAAAGTTTGAAGAGTAAGTTGGCTAGTTTCAGAAAATTGGATAGCGCTAGTAAAACAGCACAGAAGTGAGGAGGAGCAATTGCTCTTCCTCAAACTAAGTAATAATGGTATTCTATGTTCTGGACTGAGGATTTTTAGTTTGAATTGAAATGGGCTTGACCAATCAGAGAACACAAGAAGTAAAATAATGGAATGGAATCAGAGAGAAGTTAAAGAATGTGCAGGCTCTTCCTTGAGTATCTTGAATTATGAATTTATGATCACTGGTAATTGAAGGTTAAGATACATAACTAGCAGGGGCAGCAACTAGGAAGCATGTGCAACATTAGCCAATGAACCAGAAAAATAAAAAATAATCTTTTAAAATCCCTACATCATCATTTGAAGAGGATAGATTCAGAAGAGTGGATAAAACAAGTAAAACAACTCATAACAGTCCTCCCTGGGCTACGTGGTTGGGATTGATTAAGTTCATCCAACCTGACCAATCAGCAGTGAGGAGGAGCAATTGCTCTTCCTTGAGCATCTTGAGTTATGAATTCGGCAGTCACTGGTAATAGAAGATAAAATTTGATCAAGTTACCTACCTAGCAGGAGCAGCAACTGGAAGCATGAGCAACTATAGCCAATTAACCAGCAAAATAAAAATAGATATAGATAGATAGATTCAGAAAAGTGAATAAAGCAAGTAAAACACCTCATAACAGTCCTTCCTGGGCAACGTGGTTGGGATGGATTAAGTTCACCCAATCAGCAATGAGGAGGAGCAACTAGCAGGGGTGGCATCTGGGAGCATGTACACCCCAGCCAATTGACCAACAATTTAAAAAATGTTTTAAAATCCCTCCATACTCTTCAAAGTTTGAAGAGTAAGTTGGCTAGTTTAAGAAAATTGGATAACGCTGGTAAAACCCCTGAAAGTTGTCCTCCCTGGGCTCTGTAGTTGGGTTAGGTCAAGTTTCACCCAACCTGACCAATCAGAAATGAGGAGAAGCAATTGCTCTTCCTTGAGTTATGAATTCAATATTCACTGGTAATAGAAGATAAAATTTGATCAAGTTACCTAACTAGCAGGGGTGGCATCTGGGAGCATGTGCAATCCCAACCAAGTAACCAACAAAATAAAAATTATGTTTTAAAATCCCTCCATTCTCATTTGAACAGTAAGTTGGATAGGTTCAGAAAACTGGATAACGCTGGTAAAACACCACAAAACTTATGGCAGGACTAAGAATATTATTATAATATGATATAATTAAACATTTTGGCTAAGAAGTTCAGTTGATAGACACTTCAAATTGTTCAGCAATATGAAAATGACTCACTGTGTGGTGGAAGCTGTTTAAATGACACTTCATTGTTTTGCCCCCAACAATTTTAGTACATTGAAATATGTTGTTTAAAGTGAAAAATGTTTATTATCCCAATTCCTCCTTCATCTTCAAATAAATTTGAAGTTCCTACATTTTATTCTTCAAATAAGTGTATAACTTGTTGTCATTTTCAAGAGAGAGAACAACCTTTAATATAAAAAATGGGAAATTATGACTTCCAGCGGTGACTACTATTATATTTAGACTGACAAATTGTATTAAAAAAGAGACTGGAATACAATAGTAACGATTTTGTCACTTATTTAAGCATCTTTGGGGCAAGAGAATGGATTCTTCAAAAAGTACATTAGGACACTTGATTATGAGGCAACAGGGCTGTGAAACCTAATCACTTCTGTACCCTAACAGACGGTTTAGGCCACTAAAACAGAGTTTTTAGAATTATTAATTTTGTGATTAGAGTTTTGTCTAGCTAAATTCGGAGGAGGAAAAACACAGTGGCACTGGGAGAGGTCCCCTATTTATTTTTTGTTGATTTCGATGTCATAGTTTTGTAGTTCCTTTTCTGTTCAGTCTGTTTTCTGCTTCTCCTGTAATTTTGTAGTCCTTTTACAGACAAATTTTCCTGAATATTGTAGGTACAACTTCTGTATCGAAAACAAAAAAGTTAACCAGATTTATTCTATTTGTATTTTGTCTAAATTACTTGTTGATCTATGAGGATACCATGGAGCTTCACTGAAGGAGGCATCACACTGCTTCAATGTAAATTGTATTAAGCATATTGTACCACAGGTTACCACCATCTGCGTACCAAATTTAAGAGCAGCACCACAATAGTAGCACTTCATGTGTTAATAGCACAGACACAATCCTATTTGTCAGAGCGAAATGTTTATTATCTCAATTCCTCCTTCATCTTCAAATACATTTGAAGTTCCTACATTCTATTCTTCAAATAATTGTATAACTTGTCATTTTCAAGAGAGAGAACAACCTTTAATATAAAAAATGGGAAATTATGACTTCCAGCGGTGACTACTATTATATTTAGACCGACAAGTTGTATTAAACAAGAGGCTGGAATACAATAGTAACGATTTTGTCACTTATTTAAGCACCTTTGGGGCAAGAGAATGGATTCTTCAAAAAGTACATTAGAACACTTGATTATGAGGCAACATGACAGTGAAACCCAATCACTTCTGTACCCTAACACACAGTTTAGGCCAATAAAACAGAGTTTTAGGGTTGGAACAAATTATTAATTTTGTGATTAGAGTTTTGTCTAGCTAAATTCGGAGGAGGAAAAACACAGTGGCACTGGGAGAGGTCCCCTATTTATTTTTTGTTGATTTCGATGTCAGAGTTTTGTTAGCTACTACTCATTTTCTGTTCAGTCTGTTTTCTGCTTCTCCTGTAATTTTGGAGTCCTTTTACAGAAAAATTTTCCTGAATATGATAGGTACAACTTCTGTGTTGAAAACTAAAAAGTTAACCAGATTTATCCTATTTGTATTTTGTCTAAATCACTTGTTGATCTATGAGGATACCATGGAGCTTCAGGGGAGGAGGCATCACACTGCTTCAATGTAAATTGTATTAAGCATATTGTACCACAGGTTACCACCATCTGCGAACCAAATTTAAGAGCAGCACCACAATAGTAGCACTTCGTGTGTTGATAGCACAGACACAATCCTATTTGTCAGAGCGAAATGCTTATTATCTCAAGTTCCCCCTTCATCTTCAAATAAATTGGAAGTTCCTACACTTCATTCTTCCAATATGTATATAATTTTGCATTATTTCCAAGAGACCAACCTTTAATATAAAAAATGGGGAAGTGCAACTTTCAATGGTGACTACTATAGTGAATTAAACAACTTTTCCTTCTGATTTCGAAAAACTTGATAGATTACCCAAGAAACTGCAATAAAATAGGAACCATTTTTTCAGGCATTTTGTCATTTATTTAGGCATCTTTGGGGCAGGAGAATGGCTTCTATTCAAAAAGTGCATTAGAACACATGATTTTGAGGCAACAGGGCTGTGGAACCTAATAATAACCTCTGGAGCCAAACTAAATTGACATTTAGTCAACTTAAACAGAGAATTTTAGGGTTGAAACGAATTATTAATTTTGTGATTAGAGTTTTGTCTAGCTAAATTTGGAGGAAGAATAACACATGATTTTGAGGCAACAGGGCTGTGGAACCTAATAATCACTTCTGTAGCCAAAAGAGTTGGTAACAAAACTAAATCGACATTTAGTCAACTTAAACAGAGAGTTTTAGGGTTGGAACGAATTTTTAATTTTGTGATTAGAGTTTTGTCTAGCTAAATTTGGAGGAAGAATAACACAGGAGGAGTCCCCAACTTCTTTTGGTTTATTATTCAATAATAAACCATTGTAATCGCTCTTGAAAAAAAATGTCTAACAAAATTTCATGGTTTACGTTTCAAAGGGTAGAATCCAAATCTGCAATAACAATTTTTCCGTCCGTACGCCCGTTTTCTCCCAAACGGCTGGAGCAAAAAATCTGAAATTTTCAGGAAAAATCAATATTGGTCCGACAACTCCCAAATTCTAAAGTGCCCTTTAAGGGTTGTCAATTTTTGTAAAATCCCTAAAAACCTCCAAAAAAGAACCAAGGAGGCCTAAATGTGGACTTTTTTTGAAGAACTTTCCATGAGGAATCGAATAAGCCCCTCCCCAGGTCTGTAGATCAAACCATTCCTGATGTATGGCATGATCTTATGCTGCCAACATTTGCATCCACATTCACTACATCACTAGGTTACTGCGATCAAAACAAAAACAACAGCATTTTTTTTTTTTTTAATCACAGTAACCTAGTGATGTAGTGAATGTGGATACTGGAGTGAACTCCTAAAAGGGTTTATAGCCGATACATGGGTTGAAGCATTCTGATATGCATGAAACAAAATTCTTTCACTGGGTTATTCAATTTTATTCATTTGGCTTGCATTCATGATTTGAATTTCTACTAAGCTCGAGTGTGCGTGTTTCACAGTGATAGAGCGATTATTGAATTTCAGGAGGAGATCAACTGATCAATCCAAATAGGGATTTTGGTTGAGAACCGATTTACGTGCTCTATGCATATCTCCTGAAATTCAATAATCGCTCTATCACCTGTGAAACACGCACACTCCAAAGCTTAGTAGAAATCCAAATTATGAATGCAAGCCAAATGAATGAAATTGAATAATAAACCCTAGTGAAAGAATTTGCAGGGGAGCTTTGTTGATGTCAGAGTTTTGTTAACGACACACTCTTTTTTTCAAATACAATTTTTCCTGCCAGTTGTATGACTTCTGTATTGAAAAAGAAAAAGCTAACTAGATATATCTATTTGCATTTGGTTGAAATGTATATTTGTCTAAATCACTTGTTGATCTATGAGCATACCATGGAGCTTTAGGGGAGGACCCATCACTGCCTCCAAGTAAATTATAATAACCATATTGTACCACAGTTTACCATCATCTGCATAATCGATTTTAAAGCAGCATTAAACCTACACTATGGTGAAAACCAATCCAGAAATATGTGGAGTCGAATTTACACTGAAACTTCAGTAAAATAATCACCATTTTTGAGAGATTTTCACACAAAAAATCGTAATTTTGTCGTTTATCTAAGCATTTTTGGGGTAAGAGAATTGATTCTTCAAAAAGTACATAAGGATGCTTGATTTTGAAGCAAAAGGGCTGTGGAACCCAATAATCATATCTGTAGCTACAGAGTTTTAGAGTTTGACTGAATTTTTATGTATTCGTTATCAGTTTTGATAACGACCCACTTCTCCTGTTGTCTTTTTTCTGCTTCTTCTATATTTTTGAAGTCCTATTCCAGACAAACTTTCCTGCCTACTGTATGACTTTTATACCGAAAATGAGAAGGTTAACCAAATTTATCATACTTGCATATGGTTGAAATTTGCATTTATCTAAGAAAATTGCCTATTGATCTATGTGCGTATCATAGAGCATAGAGCTTCATAAAAGGAGTCATCACTACTTCAAAGTAAATTGCATTAAGCATATTGTACCACAGGTAACCATCATCTGCATGTTCAATTCAAGAGCAGCACCACAGTAATAGCACAGAAACAATCCTAATTTATTCAAAAAACCTCTTTCGCTAAAGAACTCCTACAAGTTTAAGGAAGTTACCAACTTCAAAATATAAAGAATGACAGTTTTGCCATTTCTCATATGATATAACTTACAGGGCACCACATAAGAGATACACCATAATGCAAGAAGTATGCATCACACTCACCAACTCCTTAGTGTTGCACACACATACAGCAATTCTGTGACGAAGGTTGATAAAGAAAAAAAAACACTGAAAATGATGTTGATAATTTATTAAAATTCAACTGGGAGGAATTTGTATGGAGCAGTGATTGGCTGCCGCGAAGCCAGATACATTTAGTTTCATTCTGATTCGACTATCAGAGAGCCTTCAAAATCACCACAGACTGTAACTCAAATTGTTGTCACCTATTGAAACCAATTTGGGAAATAAATAATGAATTGTGCAAAATTTGATTAAAACAGGCGTTTGAATTAATTGACCAAGTCGTCGAATTTTCCTGTCTTAAAGACATTTTTCACAACCAAATCCTTTGTTTTCATACCAAATAAAGCGGATTTTCTTGAAATCAACCTCGCGTATTTCTTACTAATCAATTGACGTTTGTTTTACGAAGTTCAATTCAAGATTTGACGAAATTAAGTAAAAAAAAGAAAGTTTGATTTGGTTGAGAAAATGGTTTGTACGATTGAAAAATCTTCAAACGCGGAATAAATGATATTTATTAAAGAAGATGAATGAATGATTTATTTATTTATTAATGAAGTTATGATATGTTATTCGGGAAGAAAAACCAATTTAAAAATCAATTATTACTCGAGATAACAGTAGAACTCATTTATAATGAGTTTTACTGTGAGTATTCCTTTCAGTAATTGAGAATTGACTTAATTTGATTTCAAATCAATCGAAAGTTTTTAGCTGAATCTATTTATGATCAATTACGATCGCTTATTCGTTATGAAATTTGTGAAAGATCTCAGAAATGTTAGAATTGTGATGGATAGAGACGCTTTTCACTGTGCTGTGGCATTTAAACACATATCGATGTCGATTTGGATATTTCAAAAAGAGAGGGGGAAAAAAGTGGTTTTAAGGTGATTTAAAGTATGTTTGGAATGTTCTAAATTTTACCAATCAATCAGAGTTTTCAGCAGTGAGTTTAAACACCCTCTGGCGATTGAATCTGAAAAAAAAAAAACCAATATCTTGATTTTCAATATTTTTCCGAAACTCTCGCTTAGCTCGCATCAAGTTATCACGTAACGCGAGAAAGCGAAGTTTTGCGGAGATACACTTGAAAAAAACGAAACAAATACGACAGCCAAACGCCGCAATTTTAAAAGTATACAAAAAATCAACAAAGTCCTATTAATGAAAAAAAAAAAATGTATGGATTGTATTTGAAGCCAAAGAGACGGGCCATTTGTAAGTGGTTTTCCCCCCTAGTGAAACCAAATTTTTCTATTAATAACAGAACGTACGGTTCTTACGAATAAATTATAACGCTGGAACAGAAAAAACAATACTGATATTTGAGGATGTGTTCGAATAATTACGGAATAATCAAACCCACCTTGAGAGCTAAGTAAAAAAATATCCATACAAAACCAGGAAACTAGGATATTGTGGAATTTGAAACAATTTTCGGGGAATTTCAAGAAAAATTTAGTCGGAATTGAGAGGCCTTTTCAAAACACCTCTGGAAAAACGGTTTTTTTTTTAACGCAACTAGACAAAAAGTATTTCGAACGAAAAAAACCTTATTTCTCGTTCTCGAGCCCGTCTCTATAGCAAATTAACTGGGGGAGGGGAAAATGAGATTTACGCTCACACAAAAACACCCAAACTTGTACAGAAAGAGCGTAAGCGTTGTTATTTCACCTCAAAAATATTCACAAAAACAAGAAAAAATTAACAAATGAACGAAATCAAAAAGATTGTGGTTGTTTTTTTTTAGATTTGCACCCAACAGCGCATTTTGTCATAACACGGATATATATATACTTTTATAGACGTCTGTATACCGTGGCATTATATTCTTCCACCATGTTCACATGTAGGCTAAGTCGAGAAAAGTCAACATTGTGTAAAAAAAGAAACAGAAAATTCAAATAAAAAGAATAAAGAAATAGGTAACAAAGAAAAAAATGTAGCGATATTAGATGTTTGTTACTACGAAACTGAACCGATCAATTAACAGTAATTAAGGTCTTTCATGACTTAGTATGGAATGGAGAGTATTTTCTAGTATTTCCTTCTTTTTTTTTTTTTTTTTTTTTTTTTATTAACAGTCTAACAGAATGCATCCGTAGTATATTAGGTCTGTCATACCAATTTATCTAAAAGTCCGTTATTATTTTCTTTCTGAAAGATTCGTTTTAGTACTCTTGGGAGACACATTCAAGTAGGTACTTATTACTGGGAGGGAAAATTATGATTTCAGAACAAGTACCGACGGGAAAAACCAATTTCACAACTCCAAAAGAGTGATGATAGAATTTTCTTATTAAATTAGTCAACAATATTCGTACTTGGCAGTTGGAATAGAAGGCATATTTTCCAAATGACAAAATGTATACGATTCCTACTTGTTTGAGGTCAGATGAGGTGTAGATGCAATGAGGGATTTAAACTGAGGGGCTGAATCAAATAGAAATGTTCATTTTATGGGAAATTATGGTTTTTAGCACTATAATCGTTGAGTGATGATTGAAGATGGTGTTAACAATTCAAAGAAGGGTGATGGCTTGAAGTGGGGATGAAGCACTTGTAGACTTCATCAGAAAGGCGGTAAGTAGAGGAGGGGCCATGATGTTTTTGATGGCGCATTTGCTGTTGGATGATCTGTCGGTGGAGAACAAGGTAGCAGACGTTTTGGTGGCTAGCACTACCAACCCCTGGGGGTCATTCTGGGGTAAGCCATTTGGTTATTGCCATTGGACTGAGGAGACGAGGCGTTGTTCTGTTGAGGATGGTGCAGCATTGGAGCATGATGTGGAGGCTGTGGAGCCTGCGGTGGTGGTGCCGCTGCCATGAAGGGCATTGGGGCAGCTTGAGCCTGCTCAGGACCGGAGAAATTAATTGTGGCAATCATTGGAGTCATTCCTTCACCATGCTGCACCATTCGGACCATCTGCTGGTACGGTTGAGGGAGATAACCTTGAGGGGGGTAAGGCACAGTAAACTGCGGCAGTGGCGCTGGGGCTAGCAGTGGTTGCCCTGTGGCAGCAGCCACTTGCATCTGTGATGGTTGTGAGGCCACACCCATGTGGACTTTTGGATACCTGGCCTGTTGTGTCGGAGGCTGGGGATAAGGCGGTTGTGTTGTGGTGACCACATAGGCTGGCATCATCATAGAAATTGGGTGACCTAGCTGTTGAGGTGGCATTGGAGCATAGCCAGCTGGAGTTTGTGGTGTGTGAGGCCTTGACTGGCTTGGAGTACTCATGGCAGGAGTAAACTGCTTTGTAGGATTATACACAAACTCTTTGGCATTGGGATTCAGAGTGGATTTCACCGCCACTTTTGGTGGTTCTGGTTTTGGAGCAGGGGATGGTCTCTGTTTACCTTGCTGATTGTGCATGTCTACGGGACCATCATGTATTCTCCCACCCATCTGTTGTTGCTGTTCATCTTCACCTCCACTTGCACTACCATGAGGACTTCTTTTAGCAAGTGCAGCAGCCACATCATCTGGCTCAGCCAGCTTGAAATCTTGTCCAAAAGACTTCAAATCGTTTGTTTCTTTTCTCCTTCGGTTGGCCTTGTGGGGCATTGGTTGGCCACCCATTGACTGAGGACCATGGTCAACAACTGTGTGAGATGTAACAATAGGTGGTTTCCTCTGGTAGTGCATCTGATTCTGGATAACAGGGGGCTGAGGTCCCATCATTTGTTGATGTCCATCATGGTCCTGAGGTGGTGGTTGAGCTCGCATCTCTAGTACGGTGGCACCTTGAGGCATCATAGGAACACTGTAAGTAATAGGACCATAATGAGGTTGCCCTCGATGATCATTAGGATTTGATGAAGGGTGAGCATGAGTAACATAATGGCCTCTTGGCCCCTGTATATATTGCGGTTCGACAGTGACGCTTGCCGATGGGGATACAGAGTTATTGGAAGGACCACAGTTGTGGATATAGCCATGAACCTGAGCTCCTCTGTAATCGTTGCTTTGGTTTGGATTGGGGTTTGCATGAGCGTAAGGTCCCTGATTTGGATTCCTATGGTGCTGCTCCTGCTGTTGAGGGGGTGGTGCTGGAGATCCACTCATGTTAGGATTACTCTGAACCATGTATGTATTCTGATTATGTTGGACTTTGTGGTCATTGGGTGAGCTAACGACCATCTGTTGGATAACAGGGCCATGAGGTGCGCCATATGATGATGGGCCAGGGGGTGGGTTTCTATGGTGGGGTTGTGGTTGTTGTTGAGGGGGAGGTTGCCGCTCAACAGGAGGCTGGCTTGGCTGCTGGTCACTATGATTTGTCGATGATGAAGCAGAAGATATTGTACTGGTTGGGCTAGACATGCTACCATTGCTAGTTGACCTCGAACCTTCAGTGCTTCCATAGTTTCTTCCATGCCGCACACTACTATTAACTCTTTGGGGTTTCGGAGACTCATACATAGGATTACCTCCATTGACTCTCTCCCTTCCCTGATCACGTTCTCTTACACTTGTACTATTAGCTGAAACGGAATGTGGAGGAACCTGCTGCTGCTGCTGTTGTGGTTGCACCTGCACAGTCACTTGTGTGTGCGTTGCCACCACAGGCACTGCTGTCGCTATAGGTCCAGACCCCTTAGAAGACACAGTAGCTACCTGAGGATGGTGGTGATGCCCACTAGGCGCAGAAACAGGAGGACTAGACGATGAAGTGCGCGCACTCTTGTTCGCTTGAGTAGAATTTTTACGTTTCTGGGGCGGTACATATTTATTGGATAAGCCTTCACTTCCACCATTTGCATCACCATGGTGCGATGGTCGAACAACAGCTGCATACTTTTCTTCCTCGTCTCCATTCTCTAACTCAATTCTATTCTTATAATACGTTGAACTTTCTATTTCATTTGCAATCTTAGACGCTCTCGCTTCTACCTCTTTGAAATCTTTGTTTTCCTTCTGTAAAGGCGTCGTATATCCCGCTAAACCATGATCGAAGCTGGAAGTCACGCCGAAATTTTCCTCATTTTGCCTAAACATCTCGTTGACGTCCCAACCGTTCGCAGCACCGCCTGAGTCCAACTCGAAATCGTCCGTCCCCCCAATCGTAGAGTCCCAAGGCTCCAATTCTTTCTCACCTAATTGCCCGTTGAATTTACTGATTGCCGTATCAGTCTGAAACGTATCCCGGGTCGCGTATTCCAAATCTTGATCGATCACGGCGATTTTAACGATCCCTTGTTGCTTAAAGACCATTTTCCCGACGACAGAGTCCAAACAAATGTGCATCGAGTTGGTAGGATCGACTTTATGAGCTAATTCGACTACAACATCAAATTGGGGTGAAAAAGTTTTCAATATCCCCTCGTACACGCTTCCAGAAGCTGTGTGCACTTTAACGGCGCTACCTACAAGAGCGACAACGGAGTTCATGAAAAAAGGATTACTGTATATCCCTTCTGCAGCTAATGATTCGGATCCCTTAGATTTGGGGCTGCGTGCTGAGCTAGGGCGAGTCTTTCTCTCCTTTTTTGTGCTCATATTTCCGTCCTTGATTATAATACTCGCCAAAACAACTCAAACGTCCCCTGAAACGGAAAAAACAGACCCCCTTCAGTACATGAAAATGATCGGAACAACTCAAAAGCTGGAGAAATAGGATATGCGTCGAAAGCAATAAAGGGGGCAAAGCGAGATTACGGGGCTTGTAAGAATGGGAGATGTTATGGGAACTTACTTACTCTTAAAAAACGCAGGCAGCTATATCAGACCGTCTTCCGTGCTACTGCTTCACAGCAATACAGATCGTTGGGATAATGTATCGATCCGAATGATTTGAGAAATGAAATTAAATACAAACATTCAACAACTAAATAGTTCCACGGAAATTATCAACACTTTACTTCTAAAATTTCTCGTTTCCGACTAAAATCTGTAGATGGCGCACGGAGATTGATAAGAATCATCATGCCGTACTGATTGGTCAATGCCTTCTCTGTGTGATAAGAAAGTAGTCCCACGTTTAATACGAATTCCTTCAGTAAAAGCTGGTTACAAATTAATTTAATTTGTTCTAAAGTTATTTTTCAACGATGAAAACAGGTAAAAACGATGTGAAATAAGTTTTTTCGAATAATGTTCACTGGAGATCCAAGGGAAAATAGTAAGGCTTTGAGCTGCAAGACGCTCTCGATCCAAATGGATTTTATTGATTTTCGTAGGCCCGGAGCCTTTTTGAGCTTAGACTTATATTAAAGAATGTAACTGATTCTAGATAATGAATTTACGGGATATTAATAATAATTAATAATCGAATATGTAATCAATCATCAAACGATTGACCGCGGGAAACAGCTTGAGCGGGAAATCAATCACATGACTTTAAGGAGGGAAACTGCGAAATTCAAAGAAAGGAAAGTTTCATCTTTGCCGAGGAATGACAAGAAAATGGCTCCTTTCGCCGAATTAACAAATTATTTCACCGTGTCAGGTAATAATTAATTTTTAATTGAGTGTATTAGTTAATTTAAGTTGACCGCAAGAAAGAAAGACAATGTAGTAGGCGTGTATACGTGTTCATATGGACACAGAATCGTCATTGCAGCATCAATGGGGATATAGCTCAGTGGTAGAGCATTCGACTGCAGATCGAGAGGTCCCTGGTTCGAACCCGGGTGTCCCCTCCAAATTTTTTTTTCGCTCTTAATTTTTGTGCCTTCAAAGGTAAACTATCATATCCTGGGGTTTCGGGTAAAAGTGACAAAGTAACATTTGCAAAATTTTACAGGGGAGTGATCTGAAGTTTCACCTATTTTCTCTTTACTAACACTGGTTGTGTGATGTCTCATCCGCAATGTTTCGATTTTTCTTTATCTTGTAGGTAGTGCTTTACCCTCCTATGATATCGTGCTTCAAAATTCACTTCAGATTAAATAAGAGCTGTTTATTCGGAAAACTCATTTTTGATCAATTTTACCTACCTGGAGTTTCAAGCTCTACTCACTTGGTCAATTCGATTCTTCGAAGAAAAAAGTCGCATAGTTACATGAAATTGAGGAATTGAATAGTTTTTGCTTCCGAGTCTACCAAGGTAGCGGAAGCATTGTTTTCACTTTCGGAATGTGAAAATTTTTTGTCTCCAAAATCAAAAATTCCACTCGCATTTTGCGTTTTAGACCTTTCTGAACAATTTTGGTTCCGTGTCTGTCTGTGTGTCTGTATGTCTTTCAGCAAATCCTTGTTACGGGCAAAACTACACGAAGTTATAGTCCGATTTTGATGAAATTTTCAGGGATTGTGCCGGTTGGGATGTAGATGGTCCCCTATAAGTTTCATGACCCCCGGATCAATAGTAGCCTCTGCGCATGCGCAAACGTGAAATCCTTGCCACAAGCATAACTCCGGGAGTTCTTGACCAATTTCGATGAAATTTTCAGGGATTGTTCGGTTTGATGTGTAGATGGTCCCCTATGAGTTTCATGACCCCCGGATCAATAGTAGCCTCTGCGCATCCGCAAACGTGAAATCCTTGTTACACGCGTAACTCCGGGAGTTCATGACTGATTTCGATGAAATTTTCAGGGATTTTTCTCAAGTTATGCTCCTGCATAACAATAAATTTACCCTCATTCAATATTTATTTCGCCTAATTGAACGAAGTTCTTTAGTCAATAATAATTTTCAACGATCTATACAGTCATGTTATGGATACGAGGAAGCTATGTGCCACACCCACTTGGCAGACGTTTTTCGTTAATTTATCGTGTTGCAAAGCATCTAATAACAATGGTATACCTATTTCTGTTAGAAAAGGTTCTCCATTACCTACCACTGTAATTGGTCATTTTCACCTGCCCACTATGCAATCTTACAAATCTTACACAGTAAGAGTGATCGGCAATTGGTAACATTTACATGCACCAGCGAGAGTACATTTATAATCCATCTCGTGGTTGAGTTCAAATGCCATTTGGTCACATGAAACTCTTCGGGTCAGGCAGGTAAATTTTATTTTTGAGTATTTTTTACACGTCAGTTTGAAGATAACGTTCTTAGCAACAACACACACTGGGGTTTATTATTCAATTGGCTTGCGTTCATGATTTGAATTTCTACTAAGCTTTGGAGTGTGCGTGTTTCACAGGTGATAGAGTGATTATTGAATTTCAGGAGGCACACAAATATGATCAACTGATCAATCCAAATAGGTATTTTGTTTGAGAACAGATTTACGTGCTCTGTGCATATCTCCTGAAATTCAATAATCGCTCTATCACCTGTGAAACACGCACACTCCAAAGTGTTTTTTTAAAGAACTTTCCATGAGGAATCGAATGGGCCCCTCCTCAGGTCTGTAGCTCAAACCATTCCCGATGTATGGCCCGATCTTATGCTGCCAACATTTGCATCCACATTCACTACATCCCTAGGTTACTGCGATCAAAACAAAAACAACAGGGTTTTTTTTTTTTTTTTTTTTTGATCGCAGTAACCTAATGATACAGTGAATGTGGATACTGGAGTGAACTCCTAAAAGGGTTTATAGCCGATACACGTGTTGAAGCATTCTGATATGCATGAAACGCTGCTTTCACGGGATATAGAGCGATTATTGAATTTCAGGAGATATACATAGAGCACGTAAATCTGTTCTCAACCAAAATACCTATTTGCATTGATCAGTCGATCATAGTTAGTTAGTAGTCATTAGTTGCCATTTGTGTGCCTCCTGAAATTCAATAATCGCTCTATCACCTGTGAAACACGCACACTCCAAAGCTTAGTAGAAATTCAAATTATGAATGCAAGCCAAATGAATGAAATTGAATAATAAACCCCAGTGAAAGAATTTTTTTTACCATGTTTTCAAAAAACGATTGCTTTGGTTTTTTCTACAATAATTTGTAGGGGACTTGACAACAGTCGTTAAAGTTTCGTACTATCTGTAGCTCTTCTGTAAAGCTGTCTGCGAACAACCTACTACTTGTATGGGGGTAGACCGTGATCCATAAGGCGGTTCCCATTCCATTGCTAACAGGAGTCCCTTTATGGGCTAAGCGTTGCTTCAGAGAGAATTCTTAAAAACGAACTGCCGAAAATTGGGGCACCTTTGGGGCCCCCCCCTATTGCGCCCTATAGGACGCCAAATAAGTAAAATTCGACGTATCGCTCGCAGCTGCACTGGAAATTTGTAGATATAGAATTTCAAATAGGAAAATTTAGATTCTACTTACGCATTACAACGACCTTCCTCGTCCCGTTGCTCTCCTTGGTGATAGGTAAATTCAATTTGCATTGCGGTAGGTAAAGTTAAACCGGAGATAAGTAGGTAAAGGTAAGCACACTTCTCTCAACGAAGGACCCACTTAAAAAGGGCTTCGTCACGGCGGCTATGCGCCACAGACGTTAAGTAGGTTGGTAGTTATGTGTTTACCAGTATTATGCGCGTAAGGGGCAGACAATATGAGTCCCTTTATGTGTGAAGATGAGTTAGCTGTTAAACGGCGGTTAAGAGGTTAAGGGCGATGCGGCGCCTTTCCTGACGAGTCACCTGTCTTTGACGATTTAAAAATAAAAGAGTTGTTATTATGAAGGAGAGAAAAATCTGTTTTAATGAGCGAATTTTCTTGATAAATAAAACTATTGCAATGGCAAAAAAATCGAATATATAAAATTTCCGTGTCACAATGTTAGTCACCGTACTCCTCCTAAACGGCTTTACCGATTTTTACCTAATTTTATATGCGAATTAGCTAACATCTAGATAGATAGATAGATAGAAAATATGTTTATTAAATCAATATCATTTACAGAAATAAAAAAAAAATGTTGCAAAAAACATTTAGGGCGCGGACCATTGATCATCTGCCCGGAGTCTACAACATCCATAACACTAAAATAATTCAACTTACGACAATAATTCCATTACCTCTCCTACAAAAATTTCATCAATTTTTTAAATTTTGGTTTATTATTCAATAATTCTGGAAAAACAATTCTAAAACCCCCTGAAAATTTCATGGTTTACGTTTCAAAGGGTGTATGATATTTGTGTGCCTCCTTTACATCAGTCTACCTTTGGCTACATCGTTTAAATTTGGATTTGGAGAAGTTTTAACGCAATACGAGTGCTAAAGGACTTGATAAATTACAGTGTAGTTTTTAATGTGGGGGGGTATTGAGGTTCAATAAAAAAACGCTGCAAATTATTTTACTGGGGTTTATTTTTCAATTGGCTTGCGTTCATGATTTGAATTTCTACTAAGCTTTGGAGTGTGCGTGTTTCACAGGATAGGGCGATTATTCAATTTCAGGAGGCACACAAATATGATCAACTGATCAATCCAAATAGGTATTTTGGTCGAGAACAGATTTACGTGCTCCATGCATATCTCCTGAAATTCAATAATCGCTCTCTATCATCTGTGAAACACGCTACTCCAAAGCTTAGTAGAAATTCAAATCATGAACGCAAGCCAATTGAATAATAAACCCCAGTGAAAGAATTTGCAGCGTTTTTTTGTACCAGACGAATCAATGCATGATGAAAAACCTCGTTTTTCTCACTTGAAAAGCAATTCTCTCGCTGAAAAATACAAGGGATTTCAAATCTAATTATATCGCTCTTTTATCACTACAGGCTAAGCTTCACATGCCTTATAACAGGGACTCATAAGCGTTTGAAGAAAGTCGAGATCTCCACGATTTGACAACTTGTCCTTTTCAAGCTGATTTTTCACTCGTTTTGCCGGCTCAAAAAAGTTGGTTCCCCTTTTAAGGCGATAGGAAATTCAACGCTCTTTCCAATGGTGGAATCAGATTTGAAATCGGACGCAAAATGTGGGAGATATGGCCGTTTTAATGCGGTAAGGTGGAGAAAACGAGAAAAATCTTAATATTTGAAAAAAAAAAACCGTATTTTGAAGGGTGTAAAAAAATGCATTTTCGATCAGAAATTTTCCGTAGAATCTTCTCCTGGCCTGTGACCGTCACGAAATGTAACATCCTGTATGCTTAGTGTTACCAATCTTAAATTCTTAAAATTTGCCGCGCTTTTACTGGTGAAAGATCACATAATACCGGTATCACTTCTAAGTGAACAGCACGGAGTAGGGATGATACTGAAGCCGGTCTCCTATTTCACTCACACAATAAGACTTCTCTCACTCCCTACACAGTTTTCGGCGGTAGTTATTGTTTATGCATCAATTGTAGTAGTAACGTTTACAATTATCATATTGCTATGTCACTGTAACTCTCATATCATTTCATAATAATACAATTATTAATTTCAAGTGTATTTGGTCACGACTAGTTCACTCAATCAAGTTTTAGTTAAACAAGTGATTTACATAACCTTGAAAGTACTCAACAAGGGTCACGAGCTCCAAACAAAAACGGCTTTTTTGTTGTAAGTATGCTTTTTGTCACTATTCCTATTTCACGCATACACCACATACTTACACATTTATAGTAAGTACGTTACTTCTTGTCTACACTAGAATTTATCTAGAAACTATGAAATAATTTATAAGGCAAAACGTTTGCCAGGTCAGCTAGTATTATGTACAACTGACATGTACCTCATCAAAATTGTTCCAGAAATTGCAGATGTTTTATTCATCGCCACTTTTGGTTTATTATTCAATAATAAACCATTGTAATCGCTCTGGAAAAAAAAATTCTAACCCCCCCTGTGAAATTTCATGGTTTACGTTTCAAAGGGTGTAGAATCCAAATCTGCAATAAACATTTTTCCGTCCGTCCGCCGTACGCCGTACGCACGGTATCTCCGAAACGGCTGGAGCAAAGATCTGAAATTTTCAGGAAAAATCCATCTTGGTCCGACGACGCCCCAATTCTTGAGCCAGCTCTCTCACTCAATTTAAAGTGCCTTTTAAGGGCTATAAAAGTTTTGTAAAATCCCTGAAAACCTCAAAACAAGTCGAAGCGGCCTAAATTTATACCTATTTGAAGAACATACCATGAGGAATCGAATGAGCCCCTCCCCAGGTCCGTAGGTCAAACCATTCCCGATGTATGGCCCGATTTATGGTGGCAACATTTGCGTTTTTTGGTTTATTATTGTTTGTTTGTAACCTAGTGATGCCGATAGCGTCGAGTTGTAGTGAATGTGGATACTGGAGTGATAGCCGATGTGGTTACTTGTAGTTTATAGCCGATACACGGGTTGAAGCATTCTGATATGCATGAAACGCTGATAATATATAGGTAAATATTATTCAATATTATTACTGGGGTTTGGTATTCAATATTATTACTGGGGTAAATAAGTATTCTTTCACTGTTGTTTATTATTCAATTGGCTTGCGTTCATAATTTGAATCTTACTAAGCTTCGGAGTGTGCGGGTTTTACAGGCGATAGAGCGATTATTGAATTTCAGGAGATATGCATAGAGACGTAAATCGGTTCTCAACCAAAACACCTATTTGGATTGATCAGTTGATGATATTTGTGTGCCTCCTCTACATCAGTTTACCTTTGGCTACATCGTTTAAATTTGGATTTGGTTAAGTTTTAACGCAATACGAGAGCTAAAGGACTTGATAAATTATAGATGTTTTTATTGTGGGGGGTATTGAGGTTCAATAAAAAAACGCTGCAATTCTTTCACTGGGGTTTATTATTCAATTGGCTTGCGTCCATGATTTGAATTTCTACTAATCTTTGGAGTGTGCGTGTTTCACAGGATAGAGCGATTATTGAATTTCAGGAGGCACATAAATATGATCAACTGATCAATCCAAATGGGTATTTTGGTTGAGAACAGATTTACGTGCTCCATGCATATCTCCTGAAATTAAATAATCGCTCTATCGTGTGAAACACACACTCCAAAGCTTAGCAGAAATTCAAATCATTCATTGAATAACAACCCAATTGAATAATAAACCCCAGTGATTTTAGCTAAGTCATCTTAAATTGTTTATAGTTGGTACGGAGCTACATATTCATAATGCCTTATTGTAATGGTTAATCCAAGACAGAAGCAATCCTATCAAGTGTTGTATACCTGTCTTGTCGTCAGACAGTTCACCTCTGATCTCAATATCACGTGAATCCAAATCGCTCCCAATCCAGGGGCGTGAGGCTATGGGAAGCCGCGAGCAAAATCGTCAGACCTAGTTCCGATCCTCTCTATAGGACGGCTGGCGACGTCCGTGACAGCTCCTGGTAGTCGGACGAAAATCCAAGGTGAAAATCCTTGTTTACTACTTACTTTAGTAAGACAGAAGTTCCGCACAATTTGCAATTTATTTCATTGCTAGCTGGTCATACCCATATCGCACGTGTAGTATGGAAGGGGCACATCTCCAAAATGCTGTTTTTGGGAAATCGACTTCAAGTTTTCCATTTTTGGAAATTATTGTCATGGCTTCTGAAGTAAAGGTAAAAACACCCCTTTTATCATTTAAATGATTAACCGGAGTACAATCCAGCTCTTAGCGACCGACCCGACAGTTCCGCCCCCCCCCCCCCGCTCAACACTCCTTCAACTATCCTTCGGGTGGGCTCCTTCCGCCCTATGTTATCCCGGCATCACCACTTTTCTGTCCGCCCGAGGGTGTCATTCGTATACCTGCCACCTTGGTGCTTATTTATCTTTAAAAAATCACTGTTAAAGAGTGAAACGATGGGAAATTCAATGCTCTTTCCAACGGTATCCTTAGATTTGCAAATACTTTGAAAATTGCGGAGTTACAGCCATTTTAGTGACGTCATGTCGAAACCACGAAAAAATTCTTAAAGGTGAAATAACTCGAAAACGAAGCCTCTAAAAAAAATCTCTAGGAGGCTGTTGGAGACTAGTTGTAGAACACGTGTGCGAAGTTTTTCGGATATCAGAAGTTTTCGATCGTTGGTACATCGAAGGCCCTGTATACAGTCTGTGTGACTTACCCATTTTTCATGTGTCAGGTGTGTGGCCGATTTCACTCTCAGCGTGGAAACGAAAATTTCGCAAGCCTGGCTCGAAATTCTTCTCTTCCACGCCCGCAGAACGTCACAAACAAGTGTCCGGCCTCAACAATCGATCGTTTATTTTGATAGATGAGGGAGCACCGAGAAAGAGTAAACGCCGCGGGATTGAACCCCAAATTTGAAAGTCGAGCGGAATTGATTGATCGAAAATTCGCTCGCGGGTTACTTCATTTTCATCGTGATACATGACGTGGGAGGATAATAAATTGTATCCGCGAGGTCGAATTTGTGGCGAATCGCCGATAATGTTGCTGGTATCTATGATCTTGAGAGTGGGTCATTAAAATGGTGTTAGTAATTTTGAAACTCTTAATTTTAAAAGTTGAAGGGTACGTTTGAGCGTAGGAATCCAACGCCTTCAAATTGGAGAGCCGGCATGCATTGCAGGTCTTTAGTGCTTGTAATATAGCGGACACAAATCATACAAACGAGTTGAAATTTGAATAAAATGATCAAATCGGCTTTTCCCAAATTTGCTCCAAATTTTAGCAATATCGGACAACTAGAACCTGACAAAATGAAGCTTTACGGATTTTGGTTGTCTATTTCCAATAATAACCCTTTTTAATCATTTACCATAGATTTTTTATATTTATATTCGTGTTTCTATTCTGTTTTCTGTCAAAGTTCCAGCCCTTAGAGAGAGGAAAATGACAGAGACGGGAGGGTGATAAATTGTGTTCACAAGGCGAACTGAAAAGGACCACGAAATGTGTAGCGAATCGCCGATAATGTTGCTTCTATCTATGATCTTAAGAGTGGATCATTAAAATGGTGTTAGTAATCTTGAAACTCTTAATTTTAAAAGTTGAAAAGTACGTTTGAGCGTAAGAATCCAACCCCTTCAAATTGGAGAGCCGGCATGCATTGCAGGTCTTTAGTGTTTGTAATATAGCGGACACAAATCATACAAACGAGTTGAAATTTGAATAAAATGATCAAATCGGCTTTTCCCAAATTTGCTCCAAATTTTAGCAATATCGGACAACTAGAACCTGACAAAATGAAGCTTTACGGATTTTGGTTGTCTATTTCCAATAATAACCCTTTTCAATAATTTACCATAGATTTTTTATATTTATATTCGTGTACTCCTGCTAAATTCGCCTGGAGCTTACAAGGGCAACATCATCACCAAACTTGTAGGTCTTCCCAAAAAATAATCGGCACAATTGAAGTGCCTTGCGAGCAGCCGCATTCTAGGATTAAAGCAGTTTCTCTTTTCTTTGCCGATGTGGAGTGCTTGTTCTCTGTTATAATATATGATTTGAATATTACCAGGGCTAGTCTTCCCCCTGATGCATCCAGTTTTGTAACAAGTTTTGCTGTTGATGTAGTTGCAGAACTGTAGAAAATGTTATCAATTAGGTAGGTGAAAGTGCTGCCCCATATTACAATGACATACTCTAAATTTGACTCCTACGGTGCCTGATGAACATTTCTTTTTAAATATTTTTATTTGGCATTAATGATTAACATTTTACAGCCACATGGTTATAACAAATTATTGTGTCAAAATTGCATTTTCGTAAGACTTGAATCAAAAATTAATTAAATTAAACTGAAATATTACACTGATATAAATAATTGTATATTGCTCTATATATACTGATATTTTTGGAGCTAATTAAAGTTAAATAATTAAATGGTTGACAAATTAAATTATTAATAATAATATTATCAAATAGCATTGTCCTTTCTGTATAAAATAAAGGGCACTCCATTACTAAATGTTCCAGTGTGCCTATATCTGCTTCAAAAAATCTACACTGAGGTAGTAAGTAGCCAAAAGTCAATCGTATAGCGACAGTTTTTCCCATTATATTCGGTGGGCGTGACCGTGTGAGAGAGAGAGGGAATGATTACTTTTTGTCAACGTTCAACGTTCTCGTTCATTCGCGTTCAACGTTCGCGTTCATTGTTCACGTTTAACGCGTTTCAACGTTTCTATCTTAGATGATGATGATTATGATGGTTTGAGAATCTTGAAAGATTATTTTTTCAGTCAAGAACTTTGTCAACATGCTTGGGTTGAAAAACATGGTTTCCAACGATAGATTTGAACGAGACATTGAACGTGGGCGTTATCGAAAAATTGGAGTTTCCAAACCATCATCATCATCATCATTCTCACAAACGTTGAACGCACGCGTTAATATCGTGAACAATGAACGCGAACGTTGAACGCGAACGTTGAACGTTGAACGTTGAATAAAAAAGTTTCGGCCTCCCAATTTTCCTCGCCGGTCACGCCCAAATTTTAGCAAATCGGAGAACTAAACCTGACAAAATGTTTTATTTTTCATTTTCGCTAACGATTGACTTTTGTCTACTGTAGTACGTCTGGGTATATTCGGTGTAAATATTAATCTCACAAACTCATGGTTTGTTCGCACAATCATGGTTCTGCAAAGTTGATCTTATGAATAAAATGAACAAACCAGGGTAATACTTGGGAATCAGGGGTGCACATTTTTGTCGTATAATCCGTTCTTCGAGCCTTTATATTTCAATTCCCACTTCTTTCGCACTTTCGCTTTGATGGTTGGGTAAAAATCAAATACCGGCAGTCCAGGAAGAAGAAAATTATCATCCACCGCCTGATAAACATTGATGTTTAGTTATTCTGATAGGAATTGGATTCTGTACATTGTCTTAGCTGTTGACACAAACTTTGAAAGGGTGGGTCCATTTCGTTTGAGAATCAAATGCCACTACTAAATAGATTAAACCATTTTCTTTTTTGATTTCCGAACAGTCACGTGGTAAGTCATTGCATCTGAGTTGATAGTGGTTCTGTTTGTCGTGCTTTATCCATGTAGATCGATTTCATAGCATAAACGGTAACCTTGTTCTTATTTATCAATCGTCCAATCGCCCTCAAATCTTCTTGGCATTTTGAGAGAAAAAAACATTTATTGATCATTATATGGGGTGGGAATGTTGGAATAGTTGGGGTTGTGAAAAGTATAAATTGATATGCCAAAAGCTCGAATTGGTATGCGGAAAGTTGAAATTGAGTCGCCAAAAGTTGAAATTAAGATGCCAAAAATATTAAAATTTATTTGTGCCAAAGGTTCAAATTACTTTGCCAAAATTTTCAATTTGATAACATGCCAAAAATTCAAATTGATTTTTCCAAACTAATCTGATTTTTTTTCCTAACTGTGTGTGTGTGTGTGTGTGTGTGTGTGTGTGTGTGTGTGTGTGTGTGTGTGTGTGTGTGTGTGTGTGTGTGTGTGTGTGTGTGTGTGATTTCATTCTTCTGGTTGCCAAATTGCTGCTCCGTCCTCCAGTCCAAGTCCTCGCACGTGTTTCCTCGGGCCCCTTAGCCTCATGGAAACTGTTCGGTGAACTGAGAACTGAGTTTTCACTCGTGCCCACATCATCACCTGGGAGTAGGATTTCGACCACTTGTTGGAGAGGCGTAAGGAAACGTTTTTGAGAAAGGCTTCATACTCTTTATGTAATGCGCCATCGCATGAAATGACGAGTGGCGTGAAAGACCCTCTCAGGTCTTCAGCGACTCAGTCGTATTTTGCGTGTTTTTTTGGACCTGCATGCGCAGCATGCCGGGAGATGGTCCATCTTGGCATTTTGATGGACCTCCTGCCAAGTTCGCCCGCAGGTTACAAGGGCAACATCATCAGCGAACATGTAGCTCTTCCCTTGATTTCAGTGAAGCAAGTTCATTCACATATAGCTAACGAACGATCGGCACAATTGAAGTGCCTTGCGAGCAGCCGCATCCTAGGATTAAAACAGTTTTTCTTTTCTTTGCCAATGTGGAGTGCTTGTTCTCTGTTATAATACATGATTTGAATATTTCCAAGGCTAGTTTTCGAATCGCTGATGCTTCCATTTTTTCAACAAGGTTTGCTTATGATATAGGAATTACTTTTTTGCACAAATTTGAATAAATTCCACCCGTGAGAATATAGTGGCCTCCCACGCACATGTGCCATAAGCATTCCAATAAAACTGACACAAGTGAATTTTTTTCCGATTAATTAAAATGATACCACAGTACATTCTAAGTCATTGTCTTCTTTCAAATCTGATCGTTACCAACAAAAGAGAACTCAGGGTTTTGCAAATTTCCGTAGTAGATGAACACCGATGCACTTACAGTGCATCTCTCCATATTCAACAGTTGATTTCTCATTAGACTAGTTCGCTCTTATTGTTTCGTCCAATTAATTAGTAGATTATTGTAGTATTCACGCACCTTTCAATTTGAATTCAATCGGCGGGAATCTCACGCCGGTCCATGAATTATGCTGTTCCTGACAGTTGATTCAGGGTCCCGAACCAAATCAGTAACCTTCAAAGTTACCGGCACCACATAAGGATTCCGGTTCAACTAAAAAGTCGCTTCGAAAAAAGGTTGTTTTTTTAATTCTCCCGAGGTCATTGAGAGGACGCAGTCTTAGTGCAAGCTGATGGAGGAAACGACTTTGGGAGTTTTTTGGTCCCTTAATTTCTCGGAGAGTTTTTTTGGGGGGGTTTCTGAAGTTTTTTGGCCGCCTGCCCGCTCACGTAAACTTGAACTTGATCGTTCGTCTCGGCTGAACCAAAAAAAAAACGAAATCGTGAAATATTACACAACAATTTTTTAAAAATTTAAAAGTCCTGCATACCTCATGTAATTTGTTTCGCTTGATAACTTTGGATGTTTTGATATTTGGTCGTCTCATAGGCTTAGCCAATACATCCTTCTGTACACGATTTTAAGTTCTTCTTTCTTCTTTTCTATGTGTTTATTCCAGTTTAATTTGAAGTCAAGTGTCAAACCCAAGTATTTAACTGCTTCAGTATGCGGTATTTTATTCGAATTGATCTCAACATCCAAGATTGGGACTTTTCGGTTAGTGAAGTTGATGTGGGCTGATTTTGATTCGTTCAGCTTCATTCTCCACATCTTGGTCCATTTACAAACCTCAGTAGTAGACGTCTGTAGTTTGCGTGTTGCAGCTTCTATATCATCTCCAACAGAGAGGAGCCGTATCATCTGCAAAGGTGGCAAGTAGTGCCTCTGTGTACATAAACAACACAATGAGGGAGTTATATAAAAAGTAAAAAAATCGTATATCCCCGAGGAGAGGACCACATCGTTGCCCTGGTAATTCCCCTCGGGCCCACCTTCCTTCACTAATTGCAGTTGCCCTGGGAGACGGGGGCGAAACCACCCGCCCAGCGTTAATATAAAGAAATTGATGACTAGTTTAATGGCCCTGCTACGCAGGTTAGGTGAATAACACAATTTTTTTTTTCGTGATTTATTAATTGCGACTGAAAAATCAAATACATTTCATCTAGCAATTTTACATATCAATAAAGGTACACTCCAAGAGGGTTTTACAGCAAAATCTAGCCCTTTATTATATAGCTCAATTAATTAGCACTGAGTTCGATTGCACTTCTTTCCACGCAGCACAACTAAATCCAGTGGTTTGTTTCGCTTGAGACGTCGGATTTCACCTTCGTTGTCCGAAACGTAGAGCATCTCCGGGTTCACGTGTTTGTGGATGGCGATGTTCATGCTTCCTTGCGTATTTTGCAATAATTTCATAGACTGTCTCCATCCTCAAATCTCGATGAATATCATCGTTTCGCATGACCAAGGGGTCCAACTATACTTCTCAGTATTTTATTCTGAAAGGTTTGGATTTTCTTAATATTTGATTTCTTGGCACAGCCCCAGATCTGTATCCCATAGGTCCAAATAGGGCGAAGGATCTGCTTATATATAAGCAGTTTGTTGTGAAGAGAGAGATGGGAATTCCTTCCCATTAGCCAATACATCCTTCTGTACTTGATTTTAAGTTCTTCTTTCTTCTTTTCTATGTGTTTATTCCAGTTTAATTTGGAGTCAAGTGTCAAACCCAAGTATTTAACTGCTTCAGTATGCGGTATTTTATTCGAATTGATCTCAACATCCAAGATTGGGACTTTTCGGTTAGTGAAGTTGATGTGGGCTGATTTTGATTCGTTCAGCTTCATTCTCCACATCTTGGTCCATTTACAAACCTCAGTAGTAGACGTCTGTAGTTTGCGTGTTGCAGCTTCTATATCATCTCCAACAGAGAGGATAGCCGTATCATCTGCAAAGGTGGCAACAGTTGTGCCTTCTTGTTGGGGTAAGTCCCGTGTGTACAGGAGTAGAGTACTAAACAACACAATGAGGGAGTATAATAACAATATTAAAAGTCAAAAAATCGTATATCCCAAATCCCCGAGGAGAGGACCACGTCGCTTGCCCTGGGAGACGCTTCCCCCCGCTGGGGCCCTCCTTCCTTCACTGGCGGGGTCGGGGGGAGGGAGGAGCAGGTCGGTTGCCCTGGGAGAAGGGGGCGAGAATTCCACCCGCCCAGCGTTACCACCCCCTGAAACGTCGATATACTCTGATAAGCTGGTTTTATATAGTGTGATAGCATTTCCAAGTCGAATTGAGCATTTTCCAAACATAATTGAGATTTTTCCAAACCTATTTGACAATTTTCCAAACCAATTTGAGAATTTTCCAAATCAATTTCATAATTTTCCAATCTAAGAAACTTTCATGACTAAAAAGGAAGAGGAAGTTTTCCAAACCGAATTGACAATTTTTAAAGGCAATTCAAGACTTTTATTGAAAACAAAATTAGTGAAGCAAAATGAAAGAATGGCACTTTATGAACAATTCAACATTGAAATCAAAAAGACAAAATGAACGAAGAATGCATTGTAAATATGACATGAAAAATTGGGGTCTTGTTTAGGAGAGAATTCAGTAAAGAGGGTTCCCAGCAGCTACAATGGTTAGCTGTAGGAACATATCCATCAATAGACTTCAATAGACCAGCCAAACGCAGAGTGGCCTCGATTTTTTCTGTGCTTAACAAGAGCGTAATTTTTATGAAGTATTCTTCGTTAATTTTTTCCTTTTGATTTTAATGTTAATTTGTTTATAAAGTGCTATTCTTTCATTTCGCTCCACTAATTTTGTTTTCAATAAAAGTCTTGGATTGCCTTAAAAAAATTGTCAATTCGGTTTGGAGAACTTCCTCTTCCTTTTTAGAAGTGAAAGTTTCTTAGACTTTGGAAAATTCTCAAATTGGTTTGGAAAAATCTCAATTTGGTTTGGAAAATTCTCAATTCGACTTGGAAAATTCTCAATTCGACTTGGAAAAGCTATAATATCGATATTTTGACATATGCTGATTCCTAAACTAGGGGCAATTTCGATTAAAAAAAAAATTTAATAAAAAAAGTAGTCAAAATTTCTCGAATTTTTTTATATGGATTTTAGTCATGCCCTCTAGAGCAAAAAGCGCAATGGCAGCTCATGAATCCCTTTTAAAAGTTTTAAATTCGAATTTGAAATTCTCGTCCATGACAATGTGAATTGGGGCACACGATAATGGTATTTTCATTACAACATCGATAAATTTCATTTCGTTGTAGTATTATTTTTTCTTGGGTATCTCCTGAAACTCAATAATCGCTCTACCACCTGTGAAACACGCACACTAAAAAGCTTAGTAGAAATTCAAATCATGAACGCAAGCCAATTGAATAATAAACCCCAATGAAAGAATTTGCAGTTTTTTTTAATGGTTATCAGAATACTTCAACCCGTGTATCGGCTATAAACCCTTTTAGGAGTTCACTCCAGTATCCACGTTCACTACATCACTAGGTTACTGCAATCAAAACAAAAACAATAATAAACCAAAATAACGCAAATGTTGGCACCATAAATCGGGCCATACATCGGGAATGGTTTGAGCTACGGACCTGGGGAAGGGCTCATTCGATTCCTCATGGAAAGTTCTTAAAAAAAAAAAAAACGCTGCAAATTCTTTCACTGGGGTTTATTATTCAATTGGCTTGCGTTCATGATTTGAATTTCTACTAAGCTTTGGAGTGTGCGTGTTTCACAAGTGATGGAGCGATTATTGAGTTTCAGGAGATATGCATAGAGCACGTAAATCTGTTCTCAACCAAAATACCTATTTGGATTGATCAGTTGATCATATTTGTGTGCCTCCTGAAATTCAATAATCGCTCTACCCTGTGAAACACGCACACACCAAAGCTTAGTAGAAATTCAAATCATGAACGCAAGCCGATTGAATAATAAACCCCAGTGAAAGAATTTGCAGCGTTTTTTTTATTGAACCTCAATACTCCTCCCACAATAAAAACATCTATAATTTATCAAGTCCTTTAGCACTCGTATTGCGTTAAAACTTCCCCAAATCCAAATTTAAACGATGTAGCCAAAGGTAGACAGATGCACACAAATATCATCAACTGATCAATCCAAATAGGTGTTTTGGTTGAGAACCGATTTACGTGGTCTATGCATATCTCCTGAAATTCAATAATCGCTCTATCACGTGTGAAACACGCACACACCAAAGCTTAGTAAAATTCAAATCATGAACGCAAGCCGATTGAATAATAAACCCCAGTGAAAGAATTTGCAGCGTTTTTATTGCAGATTTGGATTCTACACCCTTTGAAACGTAAACCATGAAATTTTCAGGGGGAGTTAGAATTTTTTTTTTTTTCAAGAGCGATTACAATTGTTTATTATTGAATAATAAACCAAAATCAAGAGCGTAGGCCTAACGAGTGAAGTTTCACAGGTGTTTTAGACTCGAAATTGCCCCTAGTTTAGGAATCACCCATATCCACATTTTCTTGACATTTTTGTGTATTGTTTCACGTGCAGTTTTTCAGTCTCGACTCACCGCCAACCTTACAGCGCGAAAAGTCCGTTTGCTTCTGTTTCTTACCGTTTCCGTGGAGTAGAAATGAATTATTTTCAATTTTCTGTTGGTATACGTCCTCAATTCTACGTATGATCATTATCATTATCATCATCACACGTACCTAATGAGTTTCTCTCAGTTTTCCCACCGCTGAAGTCCACTCCGCGCGAATGTTGACGAATCAGCCGCGTCACGTTGGCACCACTGTTCCTCATATACAAGCCCACCCCCTCGCCGACCTCTCGACACTTCAGTCCGCTGCGTTCGCTCCGACACGGACCACGTCGAACCGCCTAATCCGATCCCGACATAAAACTCACCACCAAACCAAATCACAACTCAAAATCCGGTCAGTGGTTTGATTCTTAACTTCGAAATTTCCCGATCCGTTCGATTCCAACGTGATCAACTCGCATTCGGGTTTTTTCGCGTAGAAATCGATCGCTCTCTTCCCGAATCGCCCGGCAAGAGCTCTTATCACTTCCCTCAACTTCGTTATCAGGTAAACCCATGTTTTTGTTTATATTCTCCTTCATGTACCTTTTACACACTACACGTAATGAAAACTTAACAGTAACCACTCTAACGATGACACACAATTACGTATATTATCAGAAATTACCACTTACGTCGTGGTAGGATTTCAATATGTTATACATATCTCAACAAGTGGGCTGAAGTAGAGAATAGGTAACCCCTATCTCTCATCAGGCTCATTTGAACATGTATTGATGTGTACTTCCATAGATATGTATATCTATATATAGGATATTATATCGATACCTCTGCCATGTATTATGGAATGATTTTCACGATCGTTATAGCGATAAAAGTATTTCTAATACGCAGAGACACTAGTGTTAACACATTCTGATCTATTTGTCCAACTGATCTATACTTTACTAGAAGGATTGATATAGGATATTTTTGTCCACCAAACTAGACAGAACACATTTCTGCCTATATCGATAGGAGACATCTGGTTTTTCAATATCGGGGTCTGATAAGGGAGGGGTTACCTATTCTCGACTTCTACCCAACAAGTGAAAGTGTCAAGTTTTGCTTTAACCATCACGTACCAGTTTATTTTCTCTCCGGATGACCATGCGCTTATAAAGCGATTTGATGTTCCACACAGTACTTACTTAATTACACACTTCAAAATAGTGTCACCTTGACAGAAAATTGATTAATTCGTATTAATTCATCAGAGAATGAGAGAGAAAAAACATTTATTGATCATTATATGGGGTGGAATTTTGGGTTAGTTGGGATTTGTGAAAAGCATAAATTGATATGCCAAAAGCTCGAAGTGGTATGCCAGAAGTTAATTAATTATTGAAAGTTGAAATGGGAAATTTTGAGAATTCGGAAATATTAGTTTGATCACGGTCATACCAACCAAGGTAGGAATTCTTTTCGTTTTTTGAAATTCGGCCCTATAAAAATGTACTGATCCTAACCACATGTGTGAGGAACATGGGAATTTTTTATAAACATATATATTATATAATCATGTTGTGTGCATAAGCAGCATATGCTGTGCCTATAAAGTAATTTAAACTGTTCCTCCATAATAATTACATAATCACACGTTTCAAAATGATGAAATGAGTAACAAACTCAACTGTCACCTTCACAGAAAATAGATTAATTCGTGAATTAATTATTGAATGAACTTGAGAAGTTTTAAGAATTTGGAAACATTAGTTTCACCAAGGTTTTAACAACCAAGGTAGGAATTCTTTTCGTTTTTTTGTAATTCGGGCCTATAAAAATGTACTGATCCTAAACACATGTGTGAGGAACGTTGGAGTGTTTTATAAACATATATTCGTTTATATGGTCAAGTGTTGAACATTTAAAATACGCTAGACGTTTCTGCCTCAAAACGTCCCTTTTTACCATATATTTTAAAGATAAATTTTGTGTTTTTTTCTTTTTGATCAATGCACCAGTTTTTTTTCTCGAATATTTGATTACATTGCTCAAAAATTAACGAAAATACTTGAATGTCTGTTTATAATCTCTCTGTTTGTAGAATTAATTATTTCCCTGATTGATTTCAGGTAGCCTATCAATATTATTCCTCTTCAGTCATGAATATCTCTAGCAGGGAAACTAATTACTCCAAGTACCACAGGCTACCGGGGGGGGGGGGGGGGGGGGGGGCTAAAGTGCTAAAATTCACAATGTTTTAATGATCTTACGTCTCTAAATTTAGATTAATCCGTCCTAGTTGTTTTAATCTTGATTCCAATCAAAACGCCTGTCTAAACTAAGTTTTAGATGCCAGTTCACCTGTTTCAGTTTTCATTCTCTGAAAGAAACCCTCTGTCAAAATAACAAACTCAAAATAGTCTTTCTACGGTTTATTTTAGGAATGAAATTTGGAAATTTACAAAAAATCCATCACACCAGTTTTGTTTTTTTCAAATATTTGATCGAATCGCACAAAAATTGTCACAAATACTTGAATGTCTGTTTATAATCAACTCCAGTTATAGAAGAAATTATTTCCCAAATTGATTTCAGTTGGTCGATTGGTTTCTAAATTATTCAAATTCTTCTTCTTCATCGGGTTATCATCTCTGTTTTATACTTCCAGTTCAACGTTCTCATTTCTCTTGAAGTTGAAGTTCTTGTGAAGTTCTCTGGCAGAGGAACTCATTACTTGAAGTACTTCAAAGAGGTTGGGCGGGAATGGGGTAACACGATAATTCTGAACGTCTCTACGTGCCCCAATTTGAACAAATCTTTAATAGTTGTTTGGAGCTTGATTCGAATTAAAACGCCAATGACTGCTTCGGGTGCCACTTTCTAAACTAAGTTTCAGATCGCAGTTCACCTGTTTCAGTTGTCATTTCCTGAAAGAAAGCTATTGTCAAACTGTACTAACTACGGGCCAAACTCAAGGAGTCGATTCTACAGGTCATTTCCGACTAAAAACGCTGCAAATTCGTTCACTGGTGCATTTTTACTAAGCTTTGGAGTGTGCGTGTTTCACAGGTGATAGAGCATTCAGGAGATATGCATAGAGCACGTAAATCGGTTCTCAACCAAAATACCTATTTGGATTGTTCAGTTGATCATATTTGTGTGCCTCCTGAAATTGAATAATCGCTCTATCACCTGTGAAACACGCACACTTAAAAGCTTAGTAGAAATTCAAATCATGAATGCAAGCCAATTGAATAATAAACCCCAGTGAAAGAATTTGCACCCTTTTTTCTTACTCAACTAGAAATCCTCTTTTTTTCACTTCCAATCATGAAGTAATAATTGTTTTTCTGGTTTAATTTTTGAATTTGTACTTTTTTCCGCATTTTACATCTTTGATAGTGGTTTTTTGGTTTCAAATTTGGTTCCAATCGAGGCAGGGACCCAAAAAACATAGAAAAACGATGGGTTAATGATAAATTTCTTGCAATTTTAGGGTTTCCCTTCAAAATTGCCCATTTGCTTTCTCAAATCGCGGGGGAGGGGGGGGGGGGGGATTGCAGATTTTGAATCTACGCATCTTGAGTCGCAAAGTGACAAATTTGTCCCTGTATCAATAATTGATACAGAATTATTATAATTATTCTAATAGGTGTTCTTCTATTGATGAAGCCTTGCTTCAGCGGACGTCCTAAAAACTCAAGTTAGAGTCCTTGGGTTTCGCCTCCGGATTGAAGGTTAAGGCTGAACTCAGCTATCACATCGTTCTCAACCGTTGTAGGAATAATGCCGAATTTGACGAAGAGGGGTCCAGTCCACTCGACGTATCGATCCTCAAACGTCAAGCGTTGTCAATTCAACTTCAACATGTAGCGAATCGTAAGATCGCCCCTTTAGCGAGTATTTTTAACGGACAATGAACTCGGCGGAGTTGTGAAACCGTCAAATTAATCGGGGATGACCGCCAAAGTAGAATAACAAACTGTGTCAACACGGGAGTCTGTTCCCCGTTGATGTTTCATTGTGCAACGGAAAACAATCGGTGTCAGCGGTTAGTCTGACCTCAACCCCAACGCGTTGGTATTTGGTATTTTCTTCCGGTTCAGAACTCTTACAGTTATTAGGAACAGATACCAGAATATGTTCTAATACAAAAAAGTCGAAAAACGGGTTTTTTAAGGACCAAATAAGGATTTTGGGAATGTGTTGGAAGAAATTTTGCTTCCGAGTCTGCGAAGCCTTGTGTTCACTTTCGGGAACCAAAACACTTTTATTGTACTAATTCAAAATTTCCACTCGCATTTTGCGAGCCTACTGACAAATTCGGCTTCCTGTCTGTCGGTCTGTCTGTCTTTCCGCATTTCCTTGTTACAGCCATAACTTCCACAGTTTTGAATGAATTTAGCTCATATTTTGAGGGACTATGCGTACAAGGCCTCTGGA
This sequence comes from Creontiades dilutus, assembly GCA_031894815.1. Taxonomy (NCBI): domain Eukaryota; kingdom Metazoa; phylum Arthropoda; class Insecta; order Hemiptera; family Miridae; genus Creontiades; species Creontiades dilutus. Next base: position 657,560 of record JAVIWC010008809.1, on the reverse strand, counting down.
GGTCCCATAGGAAGTTCATCTCAATATAATCAGCGGTACGCTCTGCGCATGCGCTAACGTGAAATTCTTGAAATAGGTATAACTTTCACAATTTTGATTCAGCTCATATGACAAAGGATGTAACGAGGAAGCTACTGTGCCATCTCCTTGACAGTGTATTTAGCGTGTGGTCTTCCCATTATCGGATAGGAGTTAGGTCCGTATCTTGTTGAGAAAAAACTGCCACAGGGCGACTACTGAGTATTCTACAACCATATCACTAATCGTAACCTACATACAGATTCCTAAACTATTAAATTGCACTGATTATCATAGATCCATCCTCGGCTACAATCTGAGTAACGCTGACATTTTGGCGCACGTTTCACCAGGTCTGCACAATTGTGTTTCAAGATTCTGACAAAACTGCCATTTCGAGCGGCAATCGCACATCTTCAATGCAATAAAATGTTATTTGGCGTGAAATAGATAGAGAATTTAACGCTCTTTCTAGCGGTGTCTTCAAATTTGATTTATCTCTAAAATTGAAGGAGTTATAACAGTTTTAGTGACATAATATCGACAACACGAAAAAATTTTATTAAGCGAATAACTCAGAAACGAAGCCTTTAAAAAAACGCTGCAAATTCTTTCAATGGGGTTCATTATTCAATTGGCTTGCGTTCATTATTTGAATTTCTAGTAAGCTTTGGAGTGTGCGAGTTTCACAGGATAGAGCGATTATTGAATTTCAGGAGATATGCATGGAGCACGTAAATCTGTTCTCAACCAAAATACCTATTTGGATTGATCAGTTGATCATATTTGTGTGCCTCCTGAAATTCAATAATCGCTCTACCCTGTGAAACACGCACACTCCAAAGCTTAGTAGAAATTCAAATAATGAACGCAAGCCAATTGAATGATAAACCCCAGTGAAAGAATTTGCAGCGTTTTTTCCAGAGCGATTACAATGGTTTATTATTGAATAATAAACCAAAATGCTAAGAGGCACTTTTGGTCGGAAATGAGTTGTGGAACACGTAGGAGTCGGATTGTGCATAACTCCTGGGACACCCTGTAGATTTCCGATCGTGTTCAAATTTTCAGGATGTTCGAGGGATGAATGGTCTCATAATCTCATCAATTTAAACGCGGTAGTATCATTATTGTACCTGCTACAGAGTTAGCGGATAACAGACCCGCAATACAGGTCAACTCACCGACTTGAAGGCGTTAATGTCCGTGGTATGTTCCGAGCCATTTTATACAACAATCAAACGATATCAATCTGAGGTAGGTACCCCCCCGAGCGTACCCACTAGTTCTAAAGCTCAACCGTTGCTCAAACAAAACCATAAAAACCTTGAAAGTCTTTCCCTCCAATCAATTCAAAACCGTTAATGACATCCTGAGGAAGGTCGGAGAAAACAATCTCGCATTTATTGGTCAACGTGGACTTGAAAAGGAGACGCGGTTTGTTGACTTCTCGTACGAAATATTTCTTCATTCCGTCGAGAACCCAGATATAACGCCCGGGAAGGCCAAAAGTATTAGATTAAGCCATTTCGCTATGCAGAATTATTGCTACAACGTCATTATGATAGCATTATTGTACTTTGATTATATCCAACGGTGTTTCAGTTTGGATAGGCACTATTAATTAGCTCTGCGGTTAGTTTCCTGTTCAGTAAAGATACTGCGATTCCAGTCTTTTATAATTGTAACCATTTATACGGAACTGTTAGACTAGAAAAACGCTGCAAATTCTTTCACTGAGGTTTATTATTCAATTGGCTTGCGTTCATGATTTGAATTTCTACTAAGCTTTGGAGCGTGCGTGTTTCACAGGTGATAGACCGATTATTGAATTTCAGGAGATATGCATAGAGCACGTAAATCTGTTCTCGACCAAAATACCTATTTGGATTGATCAGTTGATCATATTTGTGTGCCTCCTGAAATTCAATAATCGCTCTATCACTTGTGAAACACGCACACTCCAAAGCTTAGTAGAAATTCAAATCATGAACGCAAGCCAATTGAATAATAAACCCAGTGAAAGAATTTTCAGCGTTTCATGCATATCAGAATGCTTCAACCCGTGTATCGGCAAGAAAGCCTTTTAGGAGTTCACTCCAGTATCCACATTACTACATCACTAGGTTACTGATAACAAATAACGCAAATGTTGGCACCAGAAATCGGGCCATACATCGGGAATGGTTTGAGCTACGGACCTGGGGAGGGGCTCATTCGATTCCTCGTGGAAAGTTCTTCAAAAAGAGTCTAAATTTAGGCCGCCTTGACTTTTTTTTGAGGTTTTTAGGGATTTTACAAAACTTTGACAACCTTTAAAGGGCACTTTAAATTAAGTGAGAGAGCTGGCTCAAGAATTGGGGCGTCGTCGGACCAAGATGGATTTTTCCTGAAAATTTCAGCTTCTTTGCTTCAGCCGTTTGGGAGAAATCGTGCGTACGGCGGACGGACGGAAAAATTTTCATTGCAGATTCGGATTCTACACCTTGAAACGTAAACCATGAAATTTTCAGGGGGGTTAGAATTTTTTTTTCAAGAGCGATTATAATGGTTTATTATTGAATAATAAACCAAATCTTCTTTTTTTTTTAATGGCTTCGGCCTTTATTGACCATTAACCAACTATAACAAATTATAGTTCATTATGATAATATAGTGTTATGATTTACTATAGTTCATAATGTACATCATCACAATGTTGTTGGTGAAAGACCGAAATCTATACATAGATTCGGTCATATATGACAGTTGGTTAATCTTAAGATTGATTGACCGGATTCCCTACGACTTGTTGGGATTATTGTTGGTAAAACCCTAGCGTTAGGCGGTAAAAGCTGAAACAAAGGTGAAGGGTACTAACTTTGCAAACAGTTTCATTTGCACTTTGCAACAGTTGATTGACAACTACGTAAATGTGCTAACATTGTAAATTTTCGAACTCTATTTTAACGTAGTAAATTGATAGCAAGGAATTTACAATATATTACTTGTTGCAACACGAAAGAGAATTTGGGCACTTCGAGTTGCACTTCATATTCGCTGCCTCGCATAGGCATTTTTTAGTGGAACACTTTTTAAAAGAATTGCATTTCTTGAAAACCTGGCCGCCGACCATCGATTGTTTCCGAACCGCGTTACGTAGTCTTATTTCTTCATCAGGCACATCTTCAGGGTATGCGAAGGTCTCAGCACAAATTTCGAATTGATCGTATCTTTAGTACTACATTTACCTATCGAAGTCATGGGAAATCCGCGCATTTGCCAAGAGAGTATCGATAAAAGTGCCGAAATGGCTCATTCACACCAGGTTTTTTGGGTAATTACCAAATTGGTCAGTCAATCCTCATATTAACCAACTGTCAGGCGGTCACTGTCCGTTTTTCATATAGATTTTGGGCTTTCACCAACAATATTGGGAAATCCTAGGATTTTCTGTTAAATCCTAACATTTGCCGCACTTCTGGCTTTTACAGTAGATTCAAATATAAACATAGATTCCCAAGACCAAACCAAATGCATCGATTTTCCAAGTAAATGCAAATCAACACCGTCCTTCAGTACTGTGGATCTAATCTATCCAAGTTCACGAAACTCATATAAAAACGCTCCAAATCCAACTGAAGGAGCTGAGATGTCTACTGTTCATCTTAGGAAGCCGATATTTGACAGGAAGCCACACGTGGCATCATATGGCGATCATCTCTTAACTAGCAGTTATCACTGATGGAATAAAGTCACTTTCTTTTTGGTCTATTGAAGCTAGTGATTTCTGAAGGATTTTTTGATGTTGACGGAACAATATCCTTCTCAGTAAGTCAGATTCTCTCCGGTTCAACCTAAGAAGTTGGGATTTCATAACCTCTCTGGAATAGTCGCCATTGAAACCATCTCGATCAGTTGATCCAGATGAGTTTACCTAGGATATTAAAATGTATCATTTTCTGCAACCCTACCAGGGAAACAATTCTATAACGCTTTTTTGAATGTTTCAATTTTGTAAAACTTGGATACTAAAATGGTGTGGTTGAAACCCGTAACATTCCAGATATTCCTCAAAAACCCTCCCAACACGAAGAAGGTATTGAGTGTGTTGCTTCATTCACGAAAAGAAACCCTCACTCCGGCTCGGGCGGACAGACTATTGAAACTAGGGATTTCTGATGGATTTGCTGAAGTTACCGGAATTATTTCTTTCTCAGTGAGTCAAATTCTCCCTAGTTGACCCTAAGAAGTTGGCATTTCATAGTGAACCTCTCTGGAATAATTGCCATCTCGATCAGGTGAGCGGGGATGAGTTCACTTAGGATGTTGAAATGAATCAAATGCTGCAACGCCAGGGGAAAAACGCTTTTTAGAATGTTTTAATTTTGTAAAACTTAGATCTTAAAATGGTGTGGTCGAAAGCCGAAATACTGCAGGGGATTCCTCAAAAACCCGCCCATCACAAAGAAGGTATCGAGTGTGTTGCTTCACTCGCGAAAAAAAAACTCTCACTCCGGGTCGGACGGACAGACTTTTGAAGCTAGTGATTTCTAAAGGATTTGCTGTAGTTACCGGAACTATTTCCTTCTTAGTAAGCCAAATTGTCTCCTGTGTACCCTGAGAAGTTGGGATTTCATAACCTCTCTGGATTAGTCGCCATTGCAGCCATCTCGATCATATGAGCGCGAAGAGTTGTTAGTATGTTGAAATATATTGGTTGCTGCAACGCATTCTACTCCGCTTTTTATAATGTTTTAATTTTGAAAAATTCAGGCCCTAATACGGCGCGATCGAAAGCCGAAACTCTGCTGGGAGTTCCTCCTGAACCCGCCCAACACCAAGAAGGTATCGAGTGTGTTGCTTCATTCGCGAAAAAAAACTCTCACTCCGGCTCGGGCGGACAGACGTTCGTACTATAGAAGGGGAACGAGACGATGCGCCTTCCGTTGCGCAACTCGGCGGCGTTCGTGACAAGTTCGCTCCCAAACATACGAACGGCTGATTAGCCGATTTTAACGGACCTCCCACCTACAAGTATTTTCACTCCTACGGTAGGAAGCTTCAATCGAAACAACTGCGTGACGTATCGCCGAGTGAGAAGTAAATTAGAAGTTATTGATAGGAGTGTGATAAACAATGTGATTCCCCGAATCGCGCAACACTCGGTAAATGAGGTTTTTGTGCGTTTTAGTTTATTATTCAATAATAAACCATTATAATCGCTCTTGAAAAAAAAAAAATTCTAACCCCCCCCCCCTCCCCTGAAAATTTCATGGTTAACGTTTCAAAGGGTGTAGAATAAAAATCTGCCGTACGCACGATTTCCCAAACGGCTGGAGCAAAAAATCTGAAATTTTCAGGAAAAATCCATATTGGTCCGACAACGCCCTAATTCTTTAGTCAGCTCCCTCACTCAATTTAAAGTGCCCTTTAAGGGCTGTCAAAATCCCTAAAAACCTCAAAACAAGTCAAGGCGGCCTAAATGTGTACTTATTTTTAAGAACATACCTCGAGGAATCAAATGAGCCCCTCCCCAGGTCTGTAGATCAAACCGTTCCCGATGTATGGCATGATCTTATGCTGCAAATCTTTCGCTGGAGTTTATTATTCTCAGTTTCGTTCGTTTATTATTCTAGTTTCGCTGGAGTTTATTATTCTAGTTCTCAGGTTCGTTTCCCGCGATCGGCAAGAAAATGTTTGCCCCGTATGAATGTGGTATACACACTTGGACACAAGAGACACGTTTTGCCCCGCATAAACACACCTAGGCCCAAGACAAAACAAAACGCTGTATGTACGTGTCACAAGTGCCATAAAATCATAAAAAAAAAACGCTGCAAATCCTTTCACTGGGGCTTATTTTTCAATTTCATTCTTTGGCTTGCATTCGTAATTTGAATTTCTACTAAGCTTTGGAGTGTGCGTGTTTCACAGGTGATAGAGCGATTATTGAATTTCAGGAGGCACACAAATATGATCAACTGATCAATCCAAATAGGTATTTTGGTTGAGAACCGATTTACGTGCTCTATGTATATCTCCTGAAATTCAATAATCGCTCTATCACCTGTGTAACACGCACACTCCAAAGCTTAGTATAAATTCAAATTATGAATGCAAGCCAATTGAATAATAAACCCCAGTGAAACGAATTTGCAGCGTTTTTAATGAAAAACAATGTCTGCCTTATTGTGTTCCACATTACTATTACCTAGAGAATGTTTAGCGTCGTGGAAGTGTGCTGGGTCCATAACCTATTAGTCAAAGAATATTTACCTCTGTGAAAGTATTTTTGATCAATAACACCTGAGGCCTGCAGATTAATTCATTGATTTATAAGCAAATCCACAAATGCTCCACAAATTGCAACCATCTGCATCTAGACTTGTTACAAGCATTTCACATTCTAGCATGTGCTAACAATTAGATAGTGTTCACCAAACTGTACAGAGATGATGAAAATTCCAATGGAGAAAAGCCCCTTTGTTCAATAAGAAGGACTCAGCACACTTTCAATGGAAATGAAGTTTCATAGGGTTCGTTTGTAACTCCAAACTACAGAGGGATTCTTGTACAGTGTAATGAGGTTTTAATTGGTTATTAGCGCCCGCTTCCCCTCATGTTAGCTCTAAAAGTACTTTTGCTTTAACGTTCATTCAAAAACCAATAACTTCAAATAATGTGACAGCCGAACAAGGATTCTCGCCGATTCGTTTGCGTTCAGCCTTGAGCGATTCCCATTGAATCCGGTATTCTTCGAAGGTATTGCCGCGAAATCGGTGCCAACTGAAGGTGTCGAGGGTAACAGAAAAAAAAGAGGAAGGAAATTAATTTCGGCGTGAAACGACTCGCAAATTATTCCCTCGCAGACGCTTCGGAAATTGATGATCATGGAGGCGGTGGTAGTTGACGGGAGATTAGTATTCCAATGGGTTGGAATCTTGCGCTTTTGACCTGAAATTCTGACACCTCACGCTCTTCCCATGTCCCAAGGCGATCGTTGACACTGGCTTCTGGTTAAGTAACCTTCTTTCTTTTTCAACAATGGACGAATCGCATAAAATCCGGTCGAAACAAACAACTTTGCCCTGATGATTCCTCAGATCACCTTGCTGATCTGAACTGGAACTCATAATCTGAACTGGATTGTTACGCCAAGTTCCGAGTTAACACCAATCTTTGCATTTTTGCCAGAACACAACATATATTTCATTTCAAGTTCCTGGATGCTGAGGTTCTAATCTTCCTGGAAGTCATAAATCAAACGTTATCAACCTGGTCAGCTGAGTAAGGCTTGTCTCGCAACTTCAGCCATTTATTTTAATGGACAGCGTTCGATAAGCTACCACCAATTCTGTAATTATTCAATAATAAACCATTGTAATCGCTCTTGAAAAAAAAATTTTCTAACCCCCCCCCCCCCCCCCTGAAAATTTCATGGTTTACGTTTGAAAGGGTGTAGAATCCAAATCTGCAATAAAAAATTTTCCGTCCGTCCGCCGTACGCCGTACGCACGATTTCTCCCAAACGGCTGGAGCAAAAAATCTGAAATTTTCAGGAAAAATCCATGTTGGTCCGACAACGCCCCAATTCTTTAGCTCTCTCACTTAATTTAAAGTGCCCTTTAAGGGTTGTCAATGTTTTGTAAAAAAAACCTCAAAACAAGTCGAATCGGCCTAAATATTTACCTATTTGAAGAACATTCCATGAGGAATCGAATGAGCCCCTCCCCAGGTCTGTAGCTCAAACCATTCCTGATTTATGACATGATCTTATGCTGCCAAAATTTGCATCCACATTCACTACATCACTAGGTTACTGCGATCAAAACAAAAATAACAGCGTTTTTTGTTTTTGTTTTGATCGCAGTAACCTAGTGATGTAGTGAATGTGGATACTGGAGTGAACTCCTAAAAGGGTTTATAGCCGACTCACGGGTTGAAGCATTCTGATATGCATGAAATTGCAAATTCATTCATTTGGCATGCATTCATAATTTGAATTTCTACTAAGATTTGGTGTGCGTGTTTCACAGGTGATAGAGCGATTATTGAATTTCAGGAGATATGCATAGAGCACGTAAATCGGTTCTCAACCAAAATACCTATTTGGATTGATCAGTTGATCATTTGTGTGCCTCTTGGAATTCAATAATTGCTCATCACCTGTGAAACACGCACACTCCAAAGCTTAGTAGAAATCAAATCATGAGTGCAAGCCAAATGAATGAAATTTAAAAATAAACCCCTGTGAAAGAATTTGCAGCGTTTTTGTTTTTCAAAACCTCTTATATGGCAGAAGTATCAGGTTATAAAGTCCATTGACCCTATAAGATTTCTTTTGAAGAGTCCAGAAAAGGGGTTTCTCATTCAAAAGCCACAGTGATTTTCTTCGCCATTTCTTGCAAAAATGATCATGAAGCAATTCAAGAGCTACTAACGGAGTTCCAGTAACTCTAGTCCTACTGTTAGGCAATATCAAAATCAGAATCAGCCCATACCGCGTTCAATCCCATTTGTCTCAGTCCCAGTTGTGGACTCCATCATGTAAACAAATTCTGTTATATTCTCTGAAGGAGCCGTTGTTTACAAAACAATTCCATCCAGAAGGTCATCAGTAGCAAGAGGTTCAACGTAATTGGACATTCTGCACAAGTCATTCTGCAGGATGCGTATTGTTATTTGTGAAGAATGCGTTGAGGAATTCGGACTGGGGTCAAATGTTCTCGAAGGAACTTTCCTAGGAAAAACTTCTCCTTCTAATTCTAGTTAGTGGTTGAAACATATTGGTAAAAGATGCACGCATTTCAGGGAAGTTCCTGTGCCAAATTTGTATATGTTCCTTCTTTTTATACATAACTATTAACACTACGAACTATACTTACCAAATTCTTAATCGAACAAAAAAAGTACAAATTCTTTCGAAATTATTCAGACGGCAAATTTCTACCTAAGACTTCAGTGTGTGTGTTCATTGCAGGAGAGAGATTATTGAATTTCAAGAGTGTATCGTAACGATATGCATGGAGAACAAATCTGTTCTCAACGAAAATACCTATTTAAGATTGATCAGTTGATATTTGTGTGCCTCCTGACTGTTAATAAAATTTATTATGTGAAACACGCACACTTCGTTCCAAAGCTTAGGCGAAATTCAAATTGAATACGCAAATTGAATGTATAAACCCCAGTGAAAGAATATGTTTCAATTGACTATTGAACAAAATAAAAACATCTATAATTTATCAATCCCTTTATCGAAATCGGTCAATACGAGTGTATTGCGTTAAAACTTCCCCAAATCCAAATTTAAACGATGTAGCCGAAGGTAGACTGATGTAGATCTACACATCAAATCGAACACAAATATCATCAACTGATCAATCCAAATAGGTGTTTTGGTAACAGAACCGATTTACGTGGTCTATGGATATCTCCTGAAATTCAATGATCGCTCTATTACCTGTAAAACACGCACATCCGAAGCTTAAATTTTCATCGAAATTGGTCAAAACTCCCGAACGATTAGAATATTGAATAATAAACCCCAGTGAAAGAATACTTCCCCAGTTAATATTGAATAATAAACCCCAGTAATAATATTGAATAATATTTACCTATATATTATCAGCGTTTCATCTACAGAATGCTCCAACCCGTGCATCGGCTAAAACTACATCAAATTCACTACAATCGACTATCGTGTCACTTTTGCAAAAAATAATAAAGATTAAATAAACTAAAAGACAGACAGATGAGACACACAGACACACAGACAGACATCGGCCAAAACCTTGTCTTCACGACATCTAATTAATGCAATTTTTTTGATTTATTGCACAAGGGAAATTAGCAATACAAATAGTATATCGTAACGATATGTTTCAAACTAGAACAAAATCCTTGATCGAACGAAAAAATATGCTAGAAAATCTTGAGTAAGAGCAGCGCATGAATGGATTGCTATTTGTTGCTTCAAAGCTACCTGCAAGGTATATGCAATTTCCAATTTCCGCTGCTTCAAATTTTCTCTCAAAACTATCACGAGCGATAAGAAACTCTTTCACACAGTTTACTTTTGAGTTGCGCCTCAAAACTCTTGTCAAAGCTGACAGATGGGACATCGACAGATCGTACGTTCCTTGTACAGGTTTTTCCGTGCTGTCATGATTATGTTGTAATCATTCAAATTTACTCGGTTTGATTACTAATCACCCCCGTAGTAATTGAAATTGCCCACAAGTTGGGAACCACCGGTTTAAACGCGTTCCAAGGCGATCCAGCACAGAAGAAGGAAAAACAACCAAATCTTAGGGAAATATAGGGATGGGTATCGATACCCGATATTTCAAAACATCGATATCTTATCATTGAGTATCGATAGTTTTGTATCGATACTGGGCTCTCCAATAATATCGAGTATCGATACTTCAATTCCGATATTTCGAAATATCGGCAAATTTTTTCTCACTAGCTTATAAAAACTAGTTAAAAAAGGATTTCTACCAACGCAGGTTAAAAAGAAATAGGTGAATAACATAATTTTTTTTCGTGATTTATTAATTGCGACTGAAAAATCAAATACATTTCATCTAGCAATTTTACATATCAATAAAGGTACACTCCAAGAGGGTAGGTTTACAGCAAAATCTAGCCCTTTATTATATAGCTCAATTAATTAGCACTGAGTTCGATTGCACTTCTATTCACGCAGCACAACTAAATCCAGTGGTTTGTTTCGCTTGAGACGTCGGATTTCATTCGTTGTCCAAAACGTAGAGCATCTCCGGGTTCACGTGTTTGTGGAGGCGATGTTCATGCTTCCTTGCGTATTTTGCAATCATTTTATAGACTGTCTCCATCCTCAAATCTCGATGAATATCATCGTTTTGCATGTACCAAGGGGCTCCAACTATACTTCTCAGTATTTTATTCTGATTTTCTTAATATTTGATTTCTTGGCTCAGCCCCAGATCTGTATCCCATAGGTCCAAATAGGGCGAAGGATCTGCTTGTATATAAGCAGTTTGTTGTGAAGAGAGATGGGAATTCCTTCCCATTAGCCAATACATCCTTCTGTACTTGATTTTAAGTTCTTCTTTCTTCTTTTCTATGTGTTTATTCCAGTTTAATTTGGAGTCAAGTGTCAAACCCAAGTATTTAACTGCTTCAGTATGCGGTATTTTATTTGAATTGATCTCAACATCCAAGATTGGGACTTTTCGGTTAGTGAAGTTGATGTGGGCTGATTTTGATTCGTTCAGCTTCATTCTCCACATCTTGGTACATTTATAAACCTCAGTAGTAGACGTCTGTAGTTTGCGTGTTGCAGCTTCTATATCATCTCCAACAGAGAGGATAGCCGTATCATCTGCAAAGGTGACAACAGTTGTGCCTTCTTGTTGGGGTAAGTCCCGTGTGTACAGGAGGTAGAGTACTAAACAACACAATGAGGGAGTATAATAACAATATTAAAAGTCAAAAAATCGTATATCCCAAATCCCCGAGGAGAGGACCACGTCGCTTGCCCTGGGAGACGCTTCCCCCGCTTGGGCCCTCCTTCCTTCACTGGCGGGGTCGGGGGGAGCAGGTCGGTTGCCCTGGGAGACGGGGGCGAGAATTCCACCCGCCCAGCGTTACCACCCCCTGAAACGTCGATATACTCAGATAAGCTGGTTTTTATGTAGTGTGATTGGTTTTAATATTTTTCTTTGGTTGATTTTCTTACTAGTCTAAAAACTCACTAACCAGCCTTTGGATACTTGTAAAAGAATAGTGGCTTTAGTACTAGATGGAAAACAGGAAAAGAAGAAGTAGGAAGGCTACAGTAGGAGGCTATAGTACCTGCTGTTACTGTTACCTTACCTCTCACAGGTTCAAAAAATTGAAACAAAGATTATCTTCTGTTTTGTTTAAGTAGATAAGATTAGGTGTTTTGCAGTTCAATTTTGAAAAATTGATGATGAAAACGATACTCGATGTTTTTAAATATCGATACCTTGCTTGACCGATATTTGGAGTCTCGATTCCAACCTTCCGATACAGAAGAAAGAAAGAAGAAAGAAAAAATGTTTTATTGAAAACAAAATAACATTTCTCAGAAATAATTCAGTTCACAGAAAAAAAACAAATAGGATTGGGCGAAATTGGCCATGAATCCGGGTCTGCCGACGAAAAAAATACTTACTTTTAAAAAAAATAATGAAAAAAATTGAATAATAATCAAAAGATTAAAAAATAATTAAATATAATAATAATAATAATAAATGCACCTTTTTTAAAATTAAATGAAAAAAAAAAGTAAAATAAAAATAGCTCCCTAAATGAACAATGCATATATAACAAAATAATTATTTTGAACCTTTCATCCGATAAGATAATAAAATAAGAGTTTCCTCCTAACAATTGTCTATGTACTAATACCTACAAATCTACTAGTACTCATGTGTTCATGAAATTATTCAAAACAAAAAATATTCCCCTATACATCTAAAATTATACTTTTTCCATAGTTCCCTATCAACAGCGGCTAACATTTAAAACTTAATAATTAAACTCCTGGACTAATGTGTTTCTATAGAGCAACGAGTCTCTGACAAAACCATATAGTGCTAGCTGATGAGTACTATTATTTAGAATGGTACCATCAAAGGAACTTGTACCAAAGTATTTTATTCTAAATTCTGATAAAATAGGGCATCTGCACAAGAAATGATGTAAATCTTCATCTTGACACATATTGCATAATGAACATTTTGCTTCTTGAGTTCCACGATTCCATATTTTGCAGTTCAGGTTAAGTTGTTCGCAACGCACTTTTAATAATAACTTTATAACAATCGGTTGTAAATGTTTTTCCTTAACTACAAATCCTGAGTCTAAATTTTTGTACAATGAAAATGTTTCCGAATTCAGTGCTGAGTTTGAAAACTCATTCATTTCACTTTCTTTTACCTTTGCCATTAACAAATTTGCTACATTCTGAACAGCTTTCGGTGTTAATTCAAAATCCCTTAAATCTACATCATATTTTAATGCCATGGTCTTCCAATGTGCATACCAAAACACGCCTGACCTAACGCACTCTTTCGCAACCCTAAGTGGGAGCCTATGTGATTCCATTCTACTTATTTTTTCAATATAGCCAAAATGTAATTCAAGGAAATGTGTAAATAGTGTACCTACGCCACATTCAAGATGAATCATATAAGTAGGAGCACAGTTCGGTAAATTCCATACTTTTTTCAGGAAAAATCTAATAAGCAACTCTACTTCTTCATATTTTCGAAAACTCCAAACTTGTGCTGCGTAACCAATAACACATTTTGCCGTAGCATTAAAAACCCTGAGTTTATTCTCCGATGCAGTATCGGTACAAAATATCGATACTTGTTCAACGATACCCATCCTTAGGGAGATAACGAATTCGGGCTCCACGTGGAAACTGCGTTCATGTAAAATGCGACAGCTATCCACACTATAGGACGATGGGAAACCAACTGATAAGAAACGGCGAGAGGTAGGTTTTGCGAGAAAGGGACCCTTCATGATAGTCGCGAAAGGGAGAGTGATGGATGATGCAGTGGTGGGGACCTCAAAAAGGATTTCGATATCGGTTGGCAAGACGAAAAGTAGAAAGCGCTGCTACAAGCATTTGTTAACTCAACAATGTTAAGAATATATTGCATTTTCACGTCAAATTGGAGGTTTTCCATTTCAAATTGGAGTTTTACATTTCAAATTGGAGGTTGACAAAAATGGTTCGTTTCACTTGGTTGGTTTCGCTCAAGAATTGGGGCGTCGCCGGACCAACATGGATTTTTCCTGAAAATTTCAGCTCTTTTGCTTCAGCCGTTTGGGAGAAATCGTGCGTACGGCGTACGACGGACGGAAAAATTTTCATTGCAGATTCGGATTCTACACCCTCTGAAACGTAAACCAATTTTCAGGGGGGGTTAGAAAGTTTTTTTACAGAGCGATCACAATGGTTTATTATTGAATGATAAACCAAAAAAACGTCTGCCAAGTGGGTGTGGCACATAGCTTCCTCGTATCCATAACATGACTGTATAGATCATTGAAAATTATTATTGACTAAAGAACTTCTTCAATTAGGCGAAGTAAATATTGAATTAGGGTAAATTTATTGTTATGCAGGAGCATAACTTGAGAAAATAAAGGTAAGGCATGTTCAACTATTGAACAAACTATAAAATATACCTAATAAGTCCGAACAATCCCTGATAATTTCATCGAAATTGGTCGAGAACTCCCGGAGTTATGCACGTAACGCAGAGGACTATTGATCGTTTGCGCCATCTACACATCAAACCGAACAATCCCTGAAAATTTCATCGAAATTGGTCACTATTGATCCGTTTGGCATGCGTCATGAAACTTATAGGGGACCATCTACACATCAAACGGAACAATCCCTGAAAATCTCATCGAAATTGGTCAAGAACTCCCGGAGTTATGCGCGTAACAAGGATTTGCTGACAGACAGACACAGACACGGAACCAAAATTGTTCAGAAAGGTCTAAAACGCAAAATGCGAGTGGAATTTTTGATTTTGGAGACAAAAAAATTTTCACATTCCGAAAGTGAAAACAATGTTTCCGCTACCTTAATAGACTCGGAAGCAAAAATCGCTTAAAATTGTGTTAACATGCCAGTAGATACGCCCAGCTTGGTTGACATTTTCATGGTCATTATGGCCGTTATTATGGTCATTAAGTGAGGAACACACGCCGAAATTATTAAATTATTCACGAAAGATGTGAGGCAGGCGATCTGACATTTGCAGTTGGTGAATTTCACACTCGGGAGACGGCATGCGGCACAGGCGCTTTCGAACGTTTAACCCTTATCGCCCCATTAAATCGTCATAAGCCCCCTAACGACGGACAATCGCCTCAGTCGACGCCGTTTGACAATCGCTAGACGATGCAAACGTCGAAATGAAAGGTGAAACTTGGTTCTTACTAAAAGTGAAAACTGTTACAAAGATGTTTATAGCCTTTGGTATCGGCGATGATGTATTGACCATTGTTTTCGGTCTTTTCTCGGCGTTCAACGGCTATGTTACTTTCTGACATACAGGATGTTCGTTATAAGAACGACGAAACTTCAGAAATCGATTCAGCAAATAATCAGCAACAACTTTTACATCAAAGCAATTTTTTTACTTGTTCTACATCAAAGATTTTCTTCGTATTTTCGACGTTACTTCACTGAAATGGCCATAACTCCGTTAATTTACTAAGTAAATGAAATTTTAAATTATACCACTGAAAAGAGCGTTGAATTTTCTCCAATTTTCATTCCATAAAATGTCCATTTTCCTCACGCCGCACATGGTTGTTTCTAGCCTAAGCTTGAATTGTTGTCAACCTTCTGCTTTCTTAACAATTGACAATCTTGATTTACCACCACACCATACTGAAAAACGCTGCAAATTCTTTCACTGAGGTTTATTATTCAATTGGCTTGCGTTCATTATTTGAATTTCTACTAAGCTTTGGAGTGTGCGTGTTTCACAGGTGATAGAGCGATTATTGAATTTCAGGATCGTATGCATAGAGCACGTAAATCTGTTCTCAACCAAAATACCGCATTTGGATTGATCAGTTGATGATATTTACGTGCCTCCTCTACATTCAAAAAGACCTTTGGCCGCTATCGTTTAAATTTGGGTTTTTAGTTTTAACGACAATACGAGTGCTAAATTGAGTGAGAGAGCTTTGATCGTCGGACCAAGACGGATTTTTCCTGAAAATTTCAGATTTTTTTTTCAGCCGTTTGGGAGAAATTGTGTGTACGGCGGACGGACGGTAAAATTTTTATTTCAGATTCGGATTCTACACCCTTTGAAACGTAAACCATGAAATTTTCAGAGGGGTTAGAATTTTTTTTTCCAGAGCCATTACAATGGTTTATTATTGAATAATAAACCAAAATGGATGAGATCTACAGTAAAAACATCTAAATTTTTAAATATTTACTTTAGAGCCATTTGGGATGTTGATTAAATCTGAAAGGGAAAAATGTTTTGATCTCTAAAAAAATCATATATTTTTTTGCTAAAAAGAAGACTAGAAAAAGTAATTAAAAAATACGGAACAAGGTTTTATTTTGTAATTTCAAAAATTTTTTACGTTCAAACAGCAATATCTCGGTCAAAATTCGCTCTAAAATAAAAATTTAATAGATCGACAGACAGCTGTTGAAATATAGATGTTTTCACCGCGGATCCCATCAATTTTTCAGTATGGTATGGTGGTAAATTAACATTGGCAATTAATAAAAAAGCAGAGGGTTGACGTATATTCAAGTTTAGGCTAGAAAAAACCATATACGACGTGACTTTTTGAACATTTTGAACGACACAGCTTCCCATTGACATGAATTCGCCCGTAGTTTGAGAATCTCAATGAATGATCATTTGAAATATTACTGACGGTACATTTTTAACATTATAGTAAAAAATTAAATAACAATTGTCCTCGCACATTCCGAAAACGTAATCAAATTGTATCTACTTTTTCTTCAACAAAGATGTTGCAGATGTTTTCGGATCTTGTAGCAGTGGGAAATTTTTTTTCTGGCAATGTTGGTGAACGTAGGTAAAAACTAATTTCTTGAGATTTACCTTCTTCGTATCTTTATACGAGTTATTTATAGAACAAACGTGAACGGAACCGAATGCATTGAATCGACGACCCCGCGATGCGTACCGCGTGGATACTACAAATATTTGAAACGTTGAGAGTTGACGCATCTGATAAGGGGAAGATAAGGCACGAACGCGTGGCTCGGGTTTGTTGATATTGTCTCCACCTTCTTCAGATACAGTAGCTCAAATTCCCGTACTGCGGGTAGGCGATAGTACGTGATAGAACAGGTTTGAACGTGAAGTATACTCAACGACTTTTCGTTGTACCGCTGTGTGCCAACTTGATACGTCCTCCTCAACGATTCAATTCAAATGTTCAGTTTACAAGATGTTTGCACAACCGTGTAAATATTAAAGTAGGCAGCAACGAGAGAAGGAGAAAACAGATTCACAAATGGGCTCCCAAGGTTGTAACGATCTATCCCAGGGGAAAGTTCTCACGAAGGTGATGTATTGTGACGATTTCAACCTTATACGGTTAGGAAAAGTACAATTTGAATTTTAAATAAATATATTATTGCTAATGACACAGTACGATAACAACTAATGAACGAAAGGAGAGGTGGTTTATTAGGTAAAATGATGAAATATGAACAGGGCCGGTTAGGCGGTTTTGGCCGGCCCTCTCCACATTTACCTACTTATGCAAAGAACAACAGAGGAGTTTTTCATATTTTGGAAAATCAAGCAAATAGGAACGAGAAAATCCTTCATCACTCTTAATTATATAATTGAGTTAATGATTAAAAAAAGATTTAAAAAACCGCACCTGTATTTAGAAAAAATAACATTGCCGCTTCGATGTAGAAGTCAGTTGGTACCGTCTATACAAACTTCTCTCACATTCGACTTGAGTCTTAAAAACGTTGTTAGGAATTTTTGAATGAAAAAATTAAACAAAAAAACCTCTTTAAGAAAGCTTTTACTTATTTAAATGCCCTAAAAAGAAGGAAATACATTTTTACCTACAAATTTTAAACTATTTCATTGACCAACTTATTCCGATAAGTTCTTTTTTATTTCAGTTTAATTAGGTAAATACTTACAGACAGCTATCTAGTACCTACTTACGCACACGTCACGACAAGCTTTCATGATTTTATGAATTTTGCATAAAGGCTATAAAGGCTAAGTAGACAGTTAAAATTTGTAAGTAAAATTGATTTCCTTCTTGTTAGGGCATTTAAATGAAAGCTTTCCTAAAAAGATTTTTTTGTTTAATTTATTTATTAATTTTTAGTCATCGCTAGCTAGGTTTCTGAGTCTGTTCATCTCATTCAAAGCATCATTGTTGGAAGATCGTTTCCCGGTTAATTTGGAACAGCCAAAGGTATTCAATAAGGAAATGTTTTTACACTACTTAAGGCCACGTGTGCTTGACCAACAGCAAAGAGTAACAGTAACAGTAATACCCTGCATCTTGTGTACTGTGCAAGCCTAACATAAAACGATTGGCAGCATTCTTCCTCTCAACAACAGCCCTTTCATTTGAAACCAATATTCAACAAGCACTTCTTTGATACCCATATTTGATACCCATATTTTGTAGAAATCCATTAAAATCACTATTCCGCCATCTTTGATGTTCCGCCATATTGGATTTAGAATGACGTCACATTACTTTTCGAGTCACTCTCAACAAGCCCTTTCATTTGATACCCATAATGTAGTAATGCATTAAAAAGTAACTGTTCCGCCATCTTGGATCGTCCGCCATATTGAATTTTGAATGACGTCACACAACTAATCGTGTATTGTCATCCAATCTAAACGTGCATACAAAATTTGAGCTTAATCGATTGAGAGTATCTGCTTCAAAATCTGGTCGCAAGATTCCACCCGAACACACATACATGCAAGTTAAATAAAAGCTTTTAATAATATTCTCTGAACTTCTCGTGATTCGTAACAACCTAACATGGCATGATGATTCGGAATACGGTGGTTTTTTCAATATTAAATTCATCAGCTTCTTCATTCCAAACAATCCCCAGAAGGAACTTCTCAGCCAGAATCTTGTTCTTCCAGCGGCTGGCATTTGGAGACATCTGGGTGGTCATTGTGCGGGCTCTGATAAAATTCTATCCGGGTGCACAGCTAATTACAATTTGAATTTGAATATCCTAGTTGAAAACCTTATGAAATAAATCAACGTTGGGATGAAAAAAATGGCAGCCAGAGATTGGATCATAAGCGTGCGAGCACCTCCAGCCAATTTAGTATTTTTCAACTCACAGAAATGATTCTGATATCGTTGGATTCGTCACAAAAAGTTATCTTTAAATTAATTTGCCTTTCCCAATTAACGAACGTATTTATTATCATTTGAATGATTAACAGGAGTACAATCCAGTTCTTAGCGACCGACCCGACAGTTCCGCCCCCCCCCCCCCCGCTCAACACTCCTTCAACTAACCTTCGGCTGGGCTCCTTCCGCCCTTTGTTATCCCGGCATCACCACTTTTCCGTCCGCCCGAGGGGGTCATTCGTGTACCTGCCACCTTGTTAAGCACTAGCCTCTCTGTTAAGTTCCAATTTTCATGCAACATTACCTCATTATCTATTTTACAGGTTATTTAACCATAAATTTGAAGCATTATTTATTGGGTCTCTAATTTAGTTTCAGATCTACAGATTTTTCCAGGGAGTTGGTTGGGCTTAGTAAGTACCGTTTATGAACACAGAATGCGCTCAAGTAAACCCTTGTTAGCCCCCCCCCCCCCCCAACCGTAACTTTCATCTCTGTTTACTAGCTCCGCTCCTCTGAGCTAGAATCCCATATTTGTAGGTTGCATAGGCGATTTTTCATCTTCGGTACTTAAATGTGTAAAATTAATCATTTAAATGATCTGGCTGTTGAACCATAGAGGTCTACTGTCCCGTTTTTTTCACTCATCGTGTCTAAGGACAGCCGGTTCCTCGATGAAGGAAGAATTTGTACGATAGAAACCTTCTCTAGAACTTGCTGATCACAATGGAATATGAAAATTAATTCAGCGATTGGCCGCCTATAGAAGAGACACAGGCAAACTTTGAGATTTACATATAAGAATAGATGAATATCTTCATCAAATCACGTTGAGAGAATTCCGATCATACTAAGCTGATCGCGTAGCATTCTTTTGAAGCTTCTCAAACCGTAACTCAACATCTCAACAAACCGTAACATGACCTTTTATTTCTTTAAAAGAAAAAGAAACGAGAGAAAGAAAAAACATTCGCCACTGCGGAGTGGAAACTTGTTGAAAAACTGGAATCCACTCTGAAAGTATGTGCGGAGGGGAAGGGAGGGGAGGAGGAGTGAAGGTCTTGGTGTTTGTGTGTGGGTGTGTTGATACGTAATGCAGATTGCGACTGTCGGACTCATCTTCAAGGACGGGAAGAACGAGGTTCATATTATTGCCTGCGCATGCGTCGGGGGACTTTCCGGACCACGATTTGCCGATTACAACTAACTGTAAGTCGTTTCCAAGGTTGAGATGGGGCGGTCTGTCATTTTAGTCGATGAGGTTGAACAAACCTTGTGGTTAAAAGTGACGAAAATAACGTCTGCCGAGTTGGGTGGCTCGTAGCTCCCTGTTCTAGACACCTCGATCGTACAGATACTTGAAATTTTCAGATAGTGTCGAAAGATGCGGAATATAACCTTGTTACAACGAATTCCGGGGCAGAAATGCTGCGTGACATGTTCCAGCATAGTCGACGCCTTCAAAAGGCTAGTCAACATCATTGCGGGTCTACCGCGGTAGTACTATAGCGGATACAATGATGATAAGAGCTTGTTGAAGTAAAATTTTTGACCATTCTTCCCCTACTCCCTCAAAATCGAACCTCGTTGTAATCGAATTTCGTAATTTCTACCACTGATCCACGGCTTCCAATTGACATCTAGGAGCTCCCCCCTACATTTCATTATGATAGTTGCCTCGCTAAGACTCGTCCTGGGCAAATACTCAACTTTATGGTTCAGGTGCTGATAGAGGAGGTGGTACTGAGCGCTCGCCGGTCTGAACCTCAAAAACTTCGAGTGTCTAGCCACTTCCCCGCTCACGACCGACTCTGCAAGCCTCGGGAATAAGGAAGGGTCAAAAGGGTCTGTATCTGTTACAGGGATGCATTGATCCATATCTGCCTTCGCTTGGGACTAATGCAAACAATCCCTATAAATCTCATCTAATTCTGGCTGTGCGTTAGTTCAGTATTAGGCAATCACTCAGGTAGAACTGATATTGATGAAACGGTGGACCTTGATAAGCTCGTTGACAATTCCTGAAAAATTAATTTAATTCTTACCTTTAGTTAGGTTTTGACAGGCGGATTACCCTTTGACTCAGATGGAACTTCAATTGATTTTCAAACGTTCTTAAAACTCACAATGTCCCAGAGACCCTGAGGTTAGGCGCCTCATATTTTCAGGCGACGGCCAATGCGCGTTTTCTAACTGTTGACATTCAGTTTGAAAAGCTTGATTTCAACTTTAACTTCAGTTCCGAGAGGCTTGACTGATGCTTGGATGCATTGATCCATAGTTGACATCGCTTGGGACTAATCCACTCAATCCCTACAAATCGCATCGAATTCTGGCTTGAGTTAGTTAAGTATGATTGATGAAACGGTGGATCTTGATAAGCTCGTTGACAATTCCTGAAAAATTAATTTAATTCTTACCTTTAGTTAGGTTTTGACAGGCGGATTACGCTTTGACCCAGATGGAACTTCAATTGACCAAAACCCATATTCCAGGATTTTCAAAACTCACAATATCCCAGAGACCCTGAGGTGCGTGGTTAGGACTTGCAAAGGCGCCTCATATTTTCAGGCGACGGCCAATGCGCGTTTTCTAACTGTTGACATTCAGTTTGAAAAGCTTGATTTCAACTTTAACTTCAGTTCTGGGAGGCTTGACTGATGCATGGATGCAGTGATCCATAGCTGACATCGCTTGGGACTAATCCACACAATCCCTGAAACTTTCATCTAATTCTGGTTGCGATTTAGTAAAGCTTTGCCTTAGTCAATGACTCAGGCAGAACTGATATTGATGAAACGGTGGACCTTGATAAGTACGTTGACAACTCCTGTAAAATTAATTTAATTAATCCTGAGCTTTAGTTAGGTTTTGACAGGCGGATTAGCCTTTGAATTAGAAGAAACTTCAATTGACCAAAACCCATATTCCAGGATTTTCAAACGTTCTCAAAACACAATATCCCAGAGACCTTGAAGTGTGTGGCTAGGACTTCAGGAGGCGCCTCATTTGGTCAGGCGACGTCCAACGCGCGTTTTCTATCTGTTGACATTCAGTTTGACGAACTAAATTTGGCTTTCAATTTCGCCAACTTCCAGTTCCCAGGGGCTCGCTTGATTAGGATTGACGCATTCTTCCATCGGTCGAGTCGGTGGTCTCTACCCTCCGCCGTGCCCTCAATCGGTGCGGTCCCATTCTATTCGCGTTCTAGTGGGCCCCATTCCTTCCGGATAAGGCCATGTTGGATAACAGATGTCGACAAACTCAACCGTCCGTCTAACGAAACAGTGGACGCTCAACAAACATGTGTTTTGTCCCAGGTGTCACTCTCACTATAACAAATCCATCGAGAAGGCACTAGCAACTTCTTCATAGGGCTGGGCGATATTCGATATTCAAGAGTATCGGTATTTTGATATTATCTTCGGAGGAGTATCGATATATCGATAAAAAATCGATGATTTTACCGTTGCATCATTGCATGTCGTGATAATTACCTAATGGAATTTCTATGATGATACTGTAATTTTTAGAACTTGCCAAACTCTTGAACATACCTGAAACCTTACGAAAAACCACCCAATGACATGTATAATTCAGTGGTTAGATGAACTCCAGATGGTAGATAGAAGAAGAAATTAACGGAAAAATAGGTTCAAACCCACAAATTTTAATTTTACTAAATGCAGGTTGTAAATGCAGGTAAATTCAATATACCAAAACATTTCAAAATAGTGGAAAATGGAAAACTTGATTAGCGGAAAATATTTAAGGCAGAAATAAACGGAAAAATAGGTTCTAACAAACAAACTTAAATTGTACCAAGTAAAAGTAATTTACCAAGTGTAAAAGAAACTCTTGAACATACCTGAAACCTTACGAAAAACCAATGACACTTCGAAGTTTAGACGCATAATGTATACTTCAGTGGTTAGATGAACTCCAGATGGTAGATAGAAGAAGAAATTAACAGAAAAATAGGTTCAAACCCACAAACTTTAATTTTACTAAATGCAGGTTGTAAATGCAGGTAAATTCAATATACCAAAACATTTCAAAATAGTGGAAAATGGAAAACTTGATAGCGGAAAATATTTAAGGAGAAATAAACGGAAAAATAGGTTCTAACAAACAAACTTTAATTTTACCAAGTAAAAGTAATTTACCAAGTTCAAGTATTCAATATTTTTCTTAAAACTTCAAAAACCAACTTGACATTGAAAAATATTTAAGAAGAAATGAACATCAAAAACGCTGCAAGTTCTTTCACTGGGGTTTATTATTCAATTGGCTTGCGTTCATGATTTGAATTTCTACTAAGCTTTGGAGTGTGCGTGTTTCACAGGTGATAGAGCGATTATTGAATTTCAGGAGATATGCACGGAGCACGTAGATCTGTTCTCAACCAAAATACCTATTTGGATTGATCAGTTGATCATATTTGTGTGCCTCCTGAAATTCAATAATCGCTCTATCACTGTGAAACACGCACACTCCAAAGCTTAGTAGAAATTCAAATCATGAATCATTGAATAATAAACCCCAGTGAAAGAATTTGCTGCGTTTCATGCGTATCAGAATGCTTCAACCCGTGTATCGGCTACAAAGCCTTTTAGGAGTCCACTCCAGTATCCACATTACTACATCACTACGTCACTAGGTTACTGCGATGAAAACAATAATAAACCAAAATAACGCAAATGTTGGCACCATAAATCGGGCCGTAGATCGGGAATGGTTTGAGCTACGGACCTGAGGAGGGGCTCATTCGATTCCTCGTGGAGTGTTCTTCAAAAAGAGTCCAAATTTAGGCCGCCTTGACTTTTTTTGAGGTTTTTAGGGATTTTACAAAACTTTGACAACACTTTAAATTAAGAGTGCTGGCTAAAGAATTGGGGCTTTGTCGGACCAATATTGATTTTTTCCTGAAAATTTCAGATATTTTGCTCCAGCCGTTTGGGAGAAATCGTGCATACGGCATACGGCGGACGGACGGAAAAATTTCTATTGCAGATTCGGATTCTACACCCTTTTAAACGTAAACCATGACATTTTCAGGGGGAGTTAGAATTTTTTTTTTCAAGAGCGATTACAATGGTTTATTATTGAATAATGAACCAATACACAGTAGTGGACACTGCCACCGTCCGAATCAAATGTTTGGATCTTTAGTGTTGATGTTAGAATTTTGTAGTATTCGATTTTTTATTCTCTCATGCTTGGGCTGTCCACCCACCACCACCGGATCAATTAAAATATGACGTTTGTCGTACAGACATAGCCTGTTGCCTGTCCCATGTGACCTCACTTCTGAGGTCATTCCAATACTTTTTACCAACGACGATTTCTGTACAATTACATTTATTGTCTAATCGGATTACACAGAAACTGATGATAAAGAAGGTTACCGTAGGTTATTCCATGGAGACCTGTACGTGATGGGTTTAGTATTTTACAAAACGATAAACCTGTTGGTTCGGCACGTATGAAGTCAGAACTCCTCCCGGATACTCAACTTTAGAATGAAACTTAGAAACCAATTGAAACGACAGACTATCGAATTCTGCAGACGACGACCTCGAACGTTGTTTACGATCTTGTCGCGATCACTATCTTCAAGCCTGGAGTTTTTCGGAGTAGTATCGTCGTTTTTTTTTCTCTCTAAATGTGCCACGAGAGAAGGCCTTTCAGCTAAGCCATTCGCGGAAGTAGGTTTATGCGGATGTAAATCTTGAGTTGTAATGCGGACGACATGCAAATTTCATTGCGTTCCCCGTTTATTTGACAGTTCGGTAGATGAGCGACTTACCGTTACAACTGCTTTCACGCGCCATGTTAGCGAATTTGAATGAGTTAGTTGGACAGCCAATTTTGAGCACATTACATGTGTAACATTTCAAAAAATGCGCCAATCAAAATCCTGATCCTCTATGATTTGAAGATATCTGTAGGAGCATTTAAGAGTAAATTTATAGCTCTATTATTAAAAGAATATCAGGAAGTTTAATTTTCATTTAGTTGAACATTTGAAAATGCATTTGAGTGTGGTTATGGATATTTATCTATACAGTTGAACAAAACAGTTTACAAGGTTATCTTGAAGAAATTTTTTTTTAGAGGCTCTCGTTTTTGAATTTACGTCTAAGATTTTTTTCGTGTTTTCGACCTTATCTCCTCAAAATTGCTATGCCAAAAGGAAAGTGTTTGAAAAGCTAATTTTACTTAATTTGGGAAACCTAGAGTTTTTTCAATCGGAAACTGAGAATTGCGCTAAGATCTCACCTTTCCAACGTTCTAGTCATGAAAAAATTTTCGGAGGAATGGTCATTTACATGGAAAATGACGAAATCACAGAAGATATTGATTTTATGTTATATTATTAATTCATCTCTCTAATGATTGAACGAGGTGATTAGAAGTGTTAATATTCTTTCAGGGTTACGGTAAGAGAGTGTGCCTTGTGTGTGTGTGTGTGTGTGTGTGTGTGTGTGTGTGTGTGTGTGTGTGTGTGTGTGTGTGTGTGTGTGTGTGTGTGTGTGTGTGTGTGTGTGTGTGTGTAAAAATTATTTAAATAAAGCTTCAATTCAATCTATCTGTGTGTGTGTGTGTGTGTCCTTGTCTGTCCAAAAAAAATCTACCTGTCTGTCTGTCCGTGTGTCCGGAGACCCTTGTAACAAGCCTAATTGTTGAAATTGTCTTCCAATTTTGGTTAAATTTCCAGAAAATGTGCGGGTAGTCTGCCGATGCTTTCATTGCTCACAAATCAATTATTCGCTCTGCGCATGCGCCCACGTAAAATCTACCAAGCCTTATTTTTTCAAGTTCTGATCGTCCGATCGTGCCCAATTTTTCAGGTTAGTCGGGAAAAAACAGATTTATTGTCCTCATACAAATTTCAACGTGATAGTATCATTTGTAGGTACTACGCATGTGCAAACGCTAAATCCTAGTAAGAAACCAAATTTCTATCGTTTTAATTCGATTTTAATGACATTTTCACGGTATTTGCCCTGTATGGTGCGGATTACTCTCAAACCAATATATCATTCTGCGTATAGGCATCCGTAAATTCTTCCAGCATCATTTTCTCAAGTTTTTGTGATGCTATGGCTCTCAAATTTTCAAGAGCGGTCTAATAATCTCATATCTGTTTCAACACAATCCTTTCATTATTCTATCCGCTACAGAACTAACGCGAAAGACCGCAATACATGTCGAATAACCTTTTGAAGGCGTCGGGTGTCCCTTCAAACTTGGCTAGTGACGTTTCTGTCCCGTGAATTATTTTAAGAATCTTATATTCTACAACTTTAAAGATTATCGGAAACATTTCAAAAGATCTATAAATCTATCTGTAACATCTATTACGCGATCTAGATCAACCTAGACGAGGAAGCTATGTGCCACAGCCCATTTGGCAGACGTTTTTAATTTATTCAATTTCTAATTCCTTGACATCCAGAAAACTTATTTATCGTCTTGTATAGTTTATCAGAATACTATCTATTGAAAGGGGAACCCAATTCACATTAATGTTTTCATGTTTCGATTTCGGTACATTAGTATCATGAACGTCGTTCTCAAGAGCGACCTCGTTGTTTTCTATCCACGCACTGCGGGTTCGAGAGCAAGAAACCAGCTGATTCGAAGGGAACGTGGCCAGCCGGGTTGCCCTAGGTCATGTCGCCTAGTGAAAGTACCACCTGTCCTACAGACAGGCCCTCCCTTTCAACGTGACTCGTCTACGTCTAGCTCCCATCAAAGTTGGATCCTTTGATAATCAAACGACTCCCAAGTCTTGACTTGATGTCAGTTTGAATGATCCAATTTCGTCGTTTCGATCCGGTGGCAGTATGAAACAAACGATTTCCTATGTGGGTTAGCTCTTGGATGGAATTTCATTCAATTTCAGGACAATGAAATCAGTGCGTGCGCAAGCGGAAACATAAAATTCTTGTTACGTCAATTTCTCAAAGCTAGCTTCTATCAAAGTTTGATCGTTTGATAATCAACGAGTCTCAAGTTTTGACTTGATGTCAATTTGAATGATACAATTTCATTGTTTCGATTTGGTGACACAGAGAAACAAACTATTTCTCCTGTGGGATTTCTAGATCCTAGATGAGATTTCATTGCCTGAAACTGAATGAAATTTCATCTCGTCTACGTCTAGCTTCCATCAAAGTTGGATCCTTTGATAATCAACTAGTCCCAAGTCTTGACTTGATGTCAATTTGAATGATACAATTTCATTGTTTCGATTCGCTGATACAGAGAAAGTAACGATTTCACATGTGGAATTTCTAGCTCCTAGATGAAATTTCATTCAGTTTCAGTCAATTAAATGAGTCTTGATAAACGATGATGGGTCATTCTCAAATTATTTGGCGTTTCCCCTTCAATCAGGCTACAAATCTCCCTAAATAAAAATTGATGTAACTCATTTGGATTTACGTTGTTCCTATACATAAACAATTCCTTTACACTAATAGGACTGATATTTGCGAGTTCGACGTGTTCATTGTCTTTTTCATCATTGGCTTCCGAATTAGTATGAGCGTGAAGCCGCTGTTCATATCTTCGAGCTAATTTTTTCGCAGTATCTCTTACGGTTTCCACTCTGAGATCTTTATGGAGGTCGTAATTTCTGATGTACGAGGGAGCGTTTACTGCACACCTCAGTACTTTATTTTGGAAAGTTTGAATCATTTGCATGTTAGATTTTGCTGTGCGGCCCCATAGTTGTATGGCATAAGTCCAATAGGCATTAGCAATGTCTTATGCAGAAGAAGTTCGTTGTAAACGTTGAGTTGCGAGTATGGCCCCATAATCCAATAAAGCTTGCGAAATTTGATTTGCAGCTCTTGCTTTTTTTTTCTTTATGGGTTCCTTCAATTTCAACTTTGCGTCCAGGGTCATACCCCAAATTATAGGTAATTACCTTTTAGAGGCTTGATTGTTGAAAAATTGTCAAACATTTTCATGAAATGGGGAAGGGACTGAGAAGCTAGATAATTTGAGAATGACCCACGCATTACATACCAATATGTTTTTAAACTAATTCTACACGTGGATTCGTTCTCCATTGGTGTTTTTAAAACTGGTATTACACGTGGAAGCACTTCCCAACAAGTATCAAGTGCGACGTCTCCAATACCGTTCGCTGTGGTATGCTCCAACTCAGCTCTTCCTCAATACTTGGTATTCAATAACATTGTATAACTCCCTACTTATGGACATCATTGAGATGCTGATACGCAGGTTGCTCTTTATCTGGCTCATTTACATTCTGATTTACATTACAATCTGATTCACATCGACGCTCTCCGATTTATGCGAATAGAATCAGATATTATATATCATATCGTTTTCTTCTACCGAGCAGTGGGATTGTGTCATTTGACAGGTGGAAAAAGTTGTATGTCATCCGGAACTTGGTAGTTGCGATTTTTTACATTTTGGTGATGAGGAGGTGGGTATTTGCGGAGGACAATTTCAAAGAAATTATTACTGGCTGCTTGGCCTTAACTCCTGGAAATGTTTGGAATTTCTTTTGTTTCAGCGGCAATGCGACAGCATATCATTCTCACTTTCTAGGAATCTAATTCCCCCATCTATCCCTGGAGAAGGGTATTCGTGGAGGACAATGTCAGGGAAACCGATACTGACACTGCTTGCCCCAACTCCACGAACTGTTTTTCAGTCATTCCCGTATATCTCAAGTAAAACCTGTCAGGAACTGACAGGTAGAAGATCCAATACTTGGACAGCATATCGTTCTCATTTTCTAGGAATCTAAAGAAGGTAGCTGGACTGAGGTCCAACGACAGGAACTCGAGTTGGAAATATTGCAAAGAACTAGAACAAACTCCACTGTGTTTGCTCATACTATCCTATGAAGCTGAATATTCTTCAATCCTTCACCGTTCGTGGACAGTGTTGGATGGTTAGGCGGCTGGTTAGGCCAATCTGTTTACTGTGCTACTCTGCAATTCTGAAAATCTGCAGCTTTGGCTCCAGAAATTCCTTAAAATCATCAGATTTAATAATAACGATCAGATAATCGATGCATACGCGTTCACGCGATCGGATGTGTAGGTAAAAGCCAATCGTTCACGTTGTGTAAAGGTGGATTCACACCAGCGGTAAAAGGAACGTCAGATCACAGTCAGGTCAGAATCACGTCAAGGGGCCACAGTAGCACAAGGGGTAGCACAGTCAAATCTCGTCTCTCAGCTGGGTTTCTTCGTTCTCTTTCTCACCACTTCTGTTCTGATTTTCGTTTCTGATTTGCTGATTTCGTTCCACCTCGTTCTTCTTTAGTTGTAATTTCTTAACGATTTTTCTCATCCATTCTATTCACACGTGCAGAGGAAATCAAGGGAATGGCAGGAAATAGGGCAAACACTCTAACAATTTAAGGAAGGTTGTTATGTATTTGTTGTCCTGTTACATTGGTAATAGACGTACCTATTTATTTAGTGGGGAGTTATTCAATAATAAAAGTTGTAAGCATTTATTAAAAGTACTAACTAGGGGTAAAATAAATACATGATAACATTTTCGGTTATTAATAATATGTAGGTAATGTTGCTTGTTACATAAGAACATTACACTAACTTCACATTTGGTAGGTCCTTCACGTAGGTCCTTTTTTCTTAGGCGCAGAACTCTAAATGAAGTATGCTAAATGGTATTATATACCAATTTTTTATCATCTCGGATCGTGCCACTTCAGCTGCAGCGCGGAATTGACTGGCCTGCCCTGACGTGATCTGACCTGACTGTAATCTGACGTTCCCAATACCGCGAGTGTGAATCCACCTGTGTTTCCAAAAGTGTTTCCCAGCGTCAACTTGACTTCAACGGCATCTCATCTTTAATGTTCCTCGGTCAACAACAATGTCCAAGGTAAATACCCGCGTTAGCGATAAATATTCAGAACACAGATGATGAACTGTGTTTGTCCTAAACCTTTCGATATCGGCTACCGGTTTATACATTCAAAACAATATTGATGATTGAAAAAGTGGATTTAGGTGGGTTCGATGAGGCGATATATGAAATTGGTGACATTCAACTTGAAACGTATAAAGGAGAGAATTATGTCTGTCTGTTTGTCTGTGTAAGGTTGATTCACTCGCAGTTACAAAGTTACGTTCATTTAATTGAATTAAAGCCTGAAACACCAAAAAATCTTACAGCTGACATAACTCGAAATCCGAGATGAAAAATTAAAAATATTATAGAACAACTTAGATAAAAAATGGGCTTTAGTCCTTTTAAGATTATGCGTACGTCAGAACATCGCCGAGGTACAGTCTCTTTGGCTCCAAATTGACGGCAGTTTCGTAAAACCCCAGGAAAGTATTAAAATCCTATTTTGAAAAGAATGGTCTTTGGTACCCATTAGAAACAAACTCCGCATTTGTATCTGAAATTTGCATTTTAAACTTTTTGACGTAATTTTCCAAAAAAGTTGGCCAAAACTGTAAACATTTTGAAAGTTCAAAAATGCGTTTTAATGCTCAAAATTGTATTAAAAAATCAGTTTGCCTGCTTCTTTAATAACATGGCCGTAAATGATGTACCTAATCGTTCGTTTTATATAAAATCTTTTTTTAAAAAAAAAGGGAAATCATAAAACTAACTCAATTACTTAACAACCTGCTTTGCATCTTAAATTTCAATCGTTGAATTCCATTCCTTCGTTGTGCCTTGTTTCTATTCCTTACCAGTGAAAGCGGTACCTAACTATGTCTTCTTAATGGGCTTTCAACTGCTGCCCCCTTCCATGGACGACCGTTTAAAAACGAGATTGTTCGTCGTTCCATTGTCTTTCGAGTCGTTTCGTTTCATCTTATAGTATTTTGCTTACAATTAGATTAGCCGTAGCGATTTTCGATTGATCGTACGATTGCCGGGTTAATTTCGATCTCTTCCGAATGCTTTTCTTCTCTTTGAACTGAGAGCGGTATCGAGGGAGGTTTCTCATTCGCCACATCGTTTGTTGAATATTCTGTATTTGTAATGTGATTTTTACAAGAAAAGGTGAAAATTAATTGTTTAACAAGCTTGAGTTCAGTGCTGTTTTGCGAAAATTTGATATTTCTCATTGAACTTGGCTTAGAACACGTTGATTAACCTAGATTTCATCCTTTCACATCAAGAGATGTCATTAGTGCGGCACATCTCACGACGTACATGGTTTTTTCTATCCTAAACTTGTTTTTTCGTCAACCTTCTGCTTTTTTAACAATTTTCAATGTTCGGAAATGTGAAATCTCTCATCAACTCTGTTAGTTCGAAAATTGAAATCACTTTAACGGATATTAGCTACGTACCTAACCTTACAAAACGGAGGGATTGCGTTTGGGTTGAAATCGCAATAAGATCGCGTTAAGGGGCAAGTTGGAAGATATGAAATTGAGTTAAGAAGCCTAAAAAAGGTGAGTCTATATCTATCGTGTTAAGTTGTCATTTTAACGGCTTGTTCTGCAATAATTATTGAAATCATCTAATAAACATAGATGAGTGACTAACTTACAAGAGGTTGTCATATTCAAAATGAATGAAATGTTCATTCGAAGTACTGGTTTTAGATTAAACATTGTCTTTTTTGTCGATTACAAAAGTTCATCGTTATTAATAATAAGCCAAAATGGAACATCTTGACGTAATCTAAGTATACGACAGTCTTATCATTGCGTTACTAAGCTTCTTTAAGGCCGAAACTAAGTCTTTCTTGAGTGTTCCGACATTTGTGTTACCTATTGCTCAATAGGGATTGATCTTCACCACATAACAGGGCACGGGAGACTCGGTTTTCACTTCGTGAAGAAGGTTGGTCCATTTATTATTTCACAAGTCTTGTTTTCGTGGAACTTGGATTGGAAAAAAAAAAAGAAGGCATTGGAAACGGTTGTTGTTGAGGGTTTGTCGTGTTTGAAGTGACCTTGAGTCGTGTGCACCTATAGATTGGTCGCGTACTAGGCTACTAGTAAAAATTAAACTTATGAGTGACAGGAGAACGCTGCCTGGCACTGCCAACTTGATGGGTTTCTCGATCAATTACCGGCATGTACAATGAAGAGTAGCCTAACTTTATGACAGCTCTGAGTAGGCCTAGTTACCACATAAAATCTACAAAAATTATTTTTGGAAAAAGTTTAACAGAAAATTATTTATCAATGAAGGACAGCGATTGTCCCGTAAAACAGGGATCACTCAAAGAACAATTTCTTTGCAGCCAAAGTGTTCAAATTCCTAAGAATTTAACCAACACAGATTAATACCAAAAACCCTGCAAATTAGGTTCTATGATCACGAGTGAATGACTGAAACTTTATTTCTATCAATAAAATTAACGCGTTTCAACTATACAAAGACTTACGAGAACAATGAAAATAATTAATTTTCTGAAAAGAATTAGACATTGCTCTCATTTGCGTGTTGTGGGCTGATTGCTTGAGTTTCTCGATTTTGGTTGATTGTGTTTAGTAGAAATTCAAATCATGAACGCAAGCCAATTGAATAATAAACCCCAGTGAAAGAATTTGCAGCGTTTTTTTATTGAACCTCAATACCCCCCACAATAAAAACATCTATAATTTATCAAGTCCTTTAGCACTCGTATTGCATTAAAACTTCCCCAAATCCAAATTTAAACGATGTAGCCAAAGGCAGACTGATGTAGAGGAGGCACACAAAATATTTAATATCATCAACTGATCAATCCAAATAGGTGTTTTGGTTGAGAACAGATTTACGTGGTCTATGCATATTTCCTGAAATTCAATAATTGCTCTATCACCTGTAAAACTTGCACACTCCAAAGCTTAGTAGAAATTCAAATCATGAATGCTACTCAAATGAATAAAATTGAATAATAAACCCCACTGAAAGAATTTGCAGTGTGCGTGTTTCACAGGTGATAGAGCGAAAAGGAGGCACACAATATAATATGATCAACTGATCAATCCAAATAGGTATTTTGGTCGAGAACAGATTTACGTGCTCTATGCTTATCTCCTGAAATTCAATAATCGCTCTATCACCTGTGAAGCACGCACACTCCGAAGCTTAGTACAGATTCAAATCATGAACGCAAACCAATTGAATAATAAACCCCAGTGAAAGAATACTTATTTACCCCAGTAATAATATTGAATAATATTTACCTATATATTATCAGCGTTTCATGAATATCAGAGTGCTTCAACCCGTGTATCGGCTATAAACTACAAGTATCCACATCGGCTATCACTCCAGTATCCACATTCACTACAACTCGACGCTATCGGCATTATTAGGTTACAAACAAACAATAATAAACCAAAAAACGCAAATGTTGGCACCATAAATCGGGCCATACATCGGGAATGGTTTGACCTACGGACCTGGGGAGGGGCTCATTCGATTCCTCATGGTATGTTCTTCATATAGGTACAAATTTAGGCCGCTTCGGCTTGTTTTGAGGTTTTTAGGGATTTTACAAAACTTTGACAGCCCTTAAAGGGCACCTTAAATTGAGTGAGAGAGCTGGCTCAAGAATTGGGGCGTCGTCGGACCAAGATGGATTTTTCCTGAAAATTTCAGATCTTTTGCTCCAGCCGTTTGGGAGAAATCGTTACGGCGTTTTTTATTGCAGATTCGGATTCTACACCCTTTGAAACGTAAACCATGAAATTTTCAAAATTTTTTTCCAGAGCGATTAAAATGGTTGATTATTGAATAATAAACCAAAATCAGTAAAAATCAATCGAAACAGAAATAGGATTTTACAGAAGTGCCTAACTCATCTAATCAAGGATCAGGTATAATAACAAGCGTTCACTCATCACTTCGTAATTAACTTCCCCATTCCAACACCCACCAAATATACATTAAATAATGATCGCTGTGCTGCTAAAGCTCATCGCGTGCCAATGCCCGCATCGTGAGTGATCTCAATGTGAATTGATAAAGCGCTTGCATTTTTTCTTTATCATCACCCGTATCCAACAGCGAGCAGAGTGCCATCGCATCCCTCCCATGGTCCGCAGTGGAATCCACGTCGAGTCCAACGAAGCGGGTGAGGTAGTGGGTCCTATAAGGCCTGTAGAGAGGACAGTATAGCAAAAAGTGTGCCAGCGTCTCCGGGGCCTTAAGTTCGCAAACAGTGCACAGATCTGAATTTGAGAGTTCAAACTTCGATCTTTTATGGTAGAACTTAATCCTGCCCATTTCCGGATTGGTTGTCGCAAGCCGTAGTTGAGCTATAATTCTTTCGCGGTGCAAGTTCCCAGCGTACCCAAGGTACCTTTGCCTCCCATCATAATCTAAAAAAGCCCGGAACAATCCATTGTATGCAGAGTTCAACGTGCGTTCTATATCTACGCTCAAACAATGGTTCTTATATTTAGAGACAATATCTCTAATATCCCTTCGGAGTTGCTGATGGGTAAGTGCCTCCCAGTCCACAGCCACTCCAATGAGGCCACACAACTCGTCAATCCTCGTCACCCAGTTGTATTCAGCTGAATTCGATGGGCTAGATCGAAGCCCCACCAGTTCCTGCAGACACAACTTTGGCCATCTGTTATTGTCCATCTTCACAACTCTCAGTAAAAAAGCGAGGGCCCTTCCTGAATTTCAGGAGATATGCATAGAGCACGTAAATCGGTTCTCAACCAAAATTCCTATATGGATTGATCAGTTGATCATATTTGTGTGCCTCGAAATTCAATAATCGCTCTATCACTTGTGAAACACGCACACTCCGAAGCTTAGTACAGATTCAAATCATGAACGCAACCCAATTGAATAATAAACCCCAGTGAAAGAATTTGCAGCGTTTTAGATACGCAACCAGCGACAACCACCTAATTGTGGGATTAATTGTCTTAGGATCCATTTCTCTTGTTCTCTGCATCTTCAGACGAGAAAATTGAGACCTTTCTGTACAATTTACTGAAGCGGAGTCGAACAATAATTGCTTTATAATTACCAAGAACCCATGCATGGATACCTAAGTCATTAGGAGCCAGCCAAATGAATGAAATTGAATAATAAACCCCAGTGAAAGAATTAGCAGCGTTTTAAAATTCTTTATTATACCAATTATAACTTGATAGTATTTCAATTTTGTAAATATGGATAAATATTCAACACTATCTATCTATCACAGAGTTTTGTTGGTTCATTTTATTGTCTCACAAATGAGCAATGTCAAGTAGTTTGGTATGTTACCATCTTCTGACGATATTACCAGAGTCAAGGAGTCGTCCAGCTTCCTTGTTGATTCGACATTTTAGCCGATCGTGGTGTCTAACAGCTTGTCGCTTTATGGCATCGTTTATTGTTTCAATGTGAAGCTCGTAACGGAGAACGTGATTCGACGATATTTCATAGCACATTGTTCCGGAATCTTTCAATGATGTCCCGGTTTGATCGAGCAGTGCGGACCCACTGAGGAGCGGATCAAGATCGGTTTTTGGTCGTAAAGCGCGAATTAGTTCTGGATTGACATCTTCGACCCATTAGCCTTATTTTTCTTGACACGAGCTTTCCATCTGTGCCTGGCGCCAAAAACCAAGGTGTTCGTCTTCATTAGCTTTGGGAATCTCTTTGCTTTTGAAATGGACTGGAATGTATTCGATTCTTTTGTTTGTGAAATCAACCTGCTATAGATGATGAACCTAGTAATCAATTTAAATATGGTTTGTTTTTCTATCTGGAATGTATAAATGACAATGACAGTGCTCGAATATTGTCCGTTCTGTCTATTGCCGACTGGGTTTGAATTTTTCCAATACCTGTGCAAATCTTTTAGTTTTATATAAAATAAGGGGTGCTTACGAGTATTTTTCACATTTTTGTTTTGGGGAGGTCCTACCAACTTACTTTTGGGGGCTGGTTCTAAGTTGGCTGGGGAGGGGCGTCCGTCATGAAGCTTGGTGGGTGGGTGGGTCCCTGGGTTTGTCCCTAATCCCACATCCCAGATTCCTACAAATGCGCTAACACAGCAGAATGCCAATCAAAACTGTGTGTTTACTTGTTGATATGCCGAAAATGCAACAGCTATCCAAAAGGTTTTTATGTTGGCTAAGCATCACAACTGAATCTGCGGGTCAACAACCACCGAGCTTGAGTCACCCTCGTCAACGAGCATGCGAGTCCAAAGATAGGATATTACTACGTGTAACTGCAATAGTTTACCTTTCTCCATAAATTGCAAATATCTGGGGGTCTGGTTCGATTGGCAATTAAAATTTAAAACCCATATAAACTTTGTCATTAATCGTTTGAGGAAATAATGTATGTTTTTAAAATTGTTAGAGATTTCTTACCCAAGTACCAGCTCTGTTCTGTATACTTGGCATTCGCGGGCTCCATAATAAATTATGGAATTTCTGTATAACCAGGAGCTTGTGTGACCCACTTAAAACCTTCACAAATGGTTCAGAACAGTATTATAAAGATAATACTTCATAAGCCTATCCGTTATCCTACAATTCTTCTTTATAAGAATACTAACGTTCTTAAAATTAAACAGTGTTTTCTACTTGCTTCTTGTTTGACAGTTTTTGAATTAGGTTTATTTGAATCATATCTATCTAATTTATCCCATATAAGAACTGCTAACCTTAGTAAT
Organism: Creontiades dilutus; assembly: GCA_031894815.1. Classification (NCBI taxonomy): domain Eukaryota; kingdom Metazoa; phylum Arthropoda; class Insecta; order Hemiptera; family Miridae; genus Creontiades; species Creontiades dilutus. The sequence continues at coordinate 621,001 of JAVIWC010008809.1, read as the reverse complement.
TTAGTGGTACCATTAACTAGAACTGAGTTCTACAGGGTGTACAGCTTATGATCCGAAAATCTTCGCAAAAGTGCCTCTTAGAGATTTTTTTTAGAGGCTTCGTTTTTGAGGTATTTCACTTTTAACATTTTTTTCGTGTTTTCGAACTTACGTCACTGAAACGGCCGTAACTCCGGCGTTTTCAAAGTATTTGCAAATCTAAGTATGCCGTTGGAAAGAGCATAAAATTATCTATAGTCTCACTCTTTAATAATAATTTTTTAAAAGGAACTAAAGGGTAAAAATGAGCCTAAAACGTAAATTTTGTCAAATTTTGAAATAAATTCTTTTTTTAATGGCTCATTAGTCCCCCTTAATTTTAATGATACGTTTGAGCCTGTAAGCTAAAAAAATGCGCAAAAGTCTCAGCTTTCCAATGGTAAATTTAATTTGTAGGTTTTAGAGGGACCTTTTTTTGAAAATTTCGGTCCACATTATTTATTTTAAAAAAAAAAAAAAAAAAAAAAAAATATATACTGTTGACAACGATTTCGTCGAAATATCGACTAATTCTTTCATCTTTATATCTATGAAATGTTTACTATTTGATTAACAACACTTATATAGCCAAATGAACAGCCAACCAATTTAAGCTTTTATATACATCACGAAGGAAGTTTTGGAAAATTTTATTTTTGATTAGGTACTTCCTTTTCCTTCAATGTACTAGATTTAAAAAACGAGCAAATATTTATAAATTTGTTTTGCTCCAGTTCTGGAAATGATTCCTTATTGAGGTAGGTAAATAATTATCGGATTCAAGGGCTTTTAACCACTTTGTCGGGATTGATGTACCGTTTAATTTCTTCAAAACGTCCATCAAAATAACAAAAAGGGACATTAGGGTAATTGGTTTGGCGTGATGATATATCTGAAAAAGTGATAATAGTTGGGGGTCCCGAGAGAGTCATTAAGGAATTAAAGGGAGAATTAAGGAAGAATTAATCCCACGATCGTCGAGATGAAGATTGACAGGTGATCTCCTCCCCCAGTGAAACCGGTTATTGAAGGGCGGCATGGTCAGTGTTATGACGGCTGGTCACCATGGGTGTATCCAAGGAATCGATATCAATGTACGCGTGTGACTGACGTTTCGCGTAAAATTAAGTAGCGTTCGTGAACGGTTAATGACAACTACTGGGGAGTCGTTCCATTGAGCTGTTCCACCGTTCCAGTGCGTTCCAGATGATTTTGAATACCGTGGCCTGGAAATGCCCCAGATCCTCCAGATAAAACGTTTCCGATATTAGGGTGATTCTCAAATTACGGGCAATTTTCAGGTCTTGACTTTTTAGAAATTCAAGTTTTTCTTTTGCTAGGTTTTTGGATATTTATCACTTAATTGGCCAGATCATTTGTTTGAATGTACCACGGGGCATTTACTACGCTTCTCAGAATTTCGTTCTGGATTGTTTGGATGATTTTGACGTTGCTTTTTTTGGTGCAGCCCCATAAGCGACAACCGTAGGCCCATATTGTTTCAATCACTCGGTTATGTAGTACTATTTTATTGTGGACTGGGAGCTGTGGATTTCTTCCCAGAAGCCAATTTCAGGTTGATTTCTTGCCTTCTTCTTTTTGTTTTTTGAAGTTGTGACATTGATGTGTCTGGAAAAGCCTGCCATGGAGAATTGCGGTTACCAGCTAACATATACAACCCTGGAGGGTCATACGCTCCCAAAACATTCAAATGTGTCTTCTCTGATCGTCAATTTGTTCTTTTCGGGTCTCATTTTCTTTAAGATTTTCAATCCGAAACAATCACCAAATGTAGCAACATGCGACGACGCATGGCGGCTTATGGGCAGATCAAAATTTCTTCTGACCACTGATGATCTGTGGTTATTGATCCTGACATTCTGCACCGTCTATGCTTTTCCGACATAATAATCTGAACATTGAGAGAATCAAACCAAAATCGCTCCAACACTCCGTTTCCTCACAAGTCATGCTCAAGCACGTGACCGTGGTAATCATGTTTAATACACGGTTCCCACAACCAACCCATTAACTAGTGAAGTAGTTGTGGAATTAATCAGTTCCGGTCTTGAAGCATTCTTTATCAGTTCTCAAGCGTAAAAAAACAAAAAATATCTAAGTAGCTAACTCAAAGAAACCCGCAAATTACCACACAAAGGTTTCTAAATTCTGCATTAGATAATCTTGATCACCGGAATACCAGGGCTGGACTAAGCATCCTGCCTACACTCGGAAACACGTAAAAATCCAACTGCAATACAACAAGATGCAGTAAACGTAGCCTGTGATACATGAGAAAAAACATTTATTGATCTTTATATGGGGTGGAATGTTGGGTTAGTTGGGATCTGTGAAAAGTATAAATTGACATGCCAAAAGCTCGAGGTGGTATGGAAGCCAGAAGTAGAAATTGAGTCGCCGAAAGTTTAAATTGAGATGCCAAAAATATTAGAATTGATTCGTGCCAAAGGTTCAAATTAATTTGCCAAAATCTTCAATTTGATAGTATGCCAAAAATTCAAATTGATTTTGCCAAACTAATCTGATTTCATTTTTTTTCCTAACTGTATATATGTGTGAGTGTGTGTGTGTGTGTGTGTGTGTGTGTGTGTGTGTGTGTGTGTGTGTGTGTGTGTGTGTGTGTGTGATTTTAGTCTTCCGGTAGCCAAATTGCTGCTCCGTCCTCTAGTCCTAGTTCTCGTACGTGTTTCCTAGGGCCCCTTAGCCTCATGGAGACTGCTCGGTGAACCGAGAATTGAGCTTTCACTCGTGCCCACATCATCACCTGGGAGTAGGATTTCGACCACTTGTGATACATTATTTAAATGCGGCTCTTTCATGAATTGTAGTTGTATTCTAGATGACATAAAGAGAGCACCTTTTACATTTCAGTGAGCTATATCGATTAGGGAAGAATTAGCCTACAAGCAGCTACTCATGAGCAGAGAAGGCACTAACTGTTACAGTAACAGCAATGACTGGCTGACAAAGTTATAAACTGCAAAAGCCTTATCATTGCTTTTCCTAAATCCAAAATATCACAAAGGACAGTCAAGTTCACTGGAGTTCATCAGACCAAAAGATTTACCAGACGGCATATATATTGTCAAATGGTGCGCACGATACGGTTGATAGAGTGGGCACTGTAAAATTAAGTGGGCCATTGTTTCCTCAGCTTATGGTGTATGCCACCTTTCTGTGGTATATACGAAACTCGTCCCTCGAAGAGAGCCGAATCTGAGCCAAAAGTCGTTTAACTTGTCTGTTTTTGTGGCTTCCCAAATAGTATTGCCTTCCGTTAACCCTTGACTCCCTTCATGAAATGTTCCCAGACATCTCGCGAAGCCTTATGGGTGAAATTGTTTCGGAAAAACTGAATTACAGGAAGTTGTGTGAAAGATGGGTGCCGAAAATGTTGACTCCGGAACATCGCCAAAATCGCGTTTCCGCCGCACGCGAATTTCTTGAGCGTTATGAAATGGAGGATGAAGCATTCCTTGACTCGATTGTGATTGGGGACGAAACGTGGGTTTGTCACTATACCCCAGAGTCAAAAAGGCAGTCCCTGCAATGACGCCATACTCATTCCCCGTCAGCTAAAAAATTCCAGGTTCAGCCCTCATGGCATCAGTGTTTTGGGACAGAAAAGGGGTGTTTTTGGTGGATTTCATGGTCAGGGGAACCACCATTAATGCTGATGCGTATTGTGAGACCCTTAAAAAATTGAGGAAAAAAATCAAAGACAAAAGGAGGGGAATGCTGACTCGTGGTGTGTCCTTTCTTCACGACAACGCCAGACCCAGGACCTGCTTGTGTCGTTTGGATGGGATGTTGTGACCCACCATATTCACCGGACTTGGCGCCTTCGGACTTCCACCTTTTCACCAAATTGAAGGAGTTCTTGGGTGGAAAACGTTTTTCCAACGACGAGGAGGTGAAGGAAACTGTCGAGAAGTGGTTTTTGGAGTTGGAGCGAAGTGTGTATGACGAGGGCATAGAAAAGCTGGTGCCCAGGCTGAAGAAATGTGTTGAAGTTGGTGGCGATTATGTAGAACAATAAGGACATATTTTGCTACATTTCCTCAAAATTTGAATAAAATATATGCATTTATCGGTTTTTACCAGCAGTTGTAACCTTACTTTCTGGATGACCGTCGTAAATAGTGTCTAGGAGCACCTCTTGAAGCATGTAGTTTTGATTTCAAAAAACGCTGCAAATTCTTTCACTGGGGTTTATTATTCAAGGCTTGCGTTCATTATTTGAATTTCTACTAAGCTTTGGTGTGTGCGTGTTTCACAGGGTAGAGCGATTATTGAATTTCAGGAGATATACATGGAGCACGTGAATCTGTTCTCGACCAAAATAATCATTGATCAGTTGATCATATTTGTGTGCCTCCTGAAATTCAATAATCGCTAAAACACGCAGACTCCAAAGCTTAGTAGAAATTCAAATAATGAATGCAAGCCAATTGAATAATAAACCCCAGTGAAAGAATTTGCAGCGTTTTTTTATTGAACCTCAATACCCCCCCCCCCCCCCACAATAAAAACATCTATAATTTATCAAGTCCTTTAGCACTCGTATTGCGTTAAAACTTTCCCAAATCCAAATTTAAAATGTAACCAAAGGTAGACTGATGTAGAGAGGCACACAAATATCATCAACTGATCAATCCAAATAGGTGTTTTGGTTGAGAACCGATTTACGTGGTCTATGCATATCTCCTGAAATTCAATAATCGCTCTATCACCTGTAAAACACGCACTCTCCAAAGCTTAGTACAAATTCAAATCATGAACGCAAGCCAATTGAATAGGAAACCCCAGTGAAAGAATACTTATTTACCCCAGTAATAATATTGAATAATATTTACCTATATATCATCAGCGTTTCATGCATATCAGAATGCTTCAACCCGTGTATCGGCTACTAACTACACTACAAGTATTCACATCGGCTATCACTCCAGTATCCACATTCACTACAACTCGACGCTATCGGCATCACTAGGTTACAAACAAACAATAATAAACGAAAAAACGCAAATGTTGGCACCATAAATCGGGCCATACATCGGGAATGGTTTGACCTACGGACGTGGGGAGGGGCTCATTCGATTCCTAATGGTATGTTCTTCAAATAGGAAATATTTAGGCCGATTCGACATGTTTTGAGGTTTTTAGGGATTTTACAAAACTTTGACAGCCCTTAAAGGGCACTTTAAATTGAGTGAGGGAGCTGGCTCAAGAATTGGGGCGTCGTCGGACCAAGATGGATTTTTCCTGAAAATTTCAGATCTTTTGCTCCAGCCGTTTGGGAGAAATCGTGCGTACGGCGGACGGACGGAAAATTTTTTATTGCAGATTCGGATTCTACACCCTTTGAAACGTAAACAATGAAATTTTCAGGGGGGTTAGAATTTTTTTTTCCAGAGCGATTACAATGGTTTATTATTGAATAATAAACCAAAAATTGATTGAACGATTTCCACCTCTTCCTTTGTTATTATTATGCTAACTAGTTATTGTTAATATGCTGTCTAGATAAGTACCTGCCTATTCGGTTCTCATGGTTGCACGAATCATGAAATATGGAAAATTAAATGAGTTTTTTTTCATCATCAAAACAAATTAATTATTCATAATGGGAATTTCCCTACCTCAATCAACTTGTAATAAGTTTGTTGTTGGGCCGTCGGTGTTTTTTTGGGTTATTAACAATAATTTTTTCGGTCCTTGAAGACCGTTCTAAGGTGTTTATTCGACACGTAGAACGTCGTTGGAAAGGTCGATGAACTCCAAAAAGCGATTCCAAAACTAGGCAATATTGAGCGATTACCACTTTTGTTTTGCTGTTAAGAGCGGATTTTCCATTCCTAGGAAAAGACGACGATTACGGGCGATACGTCCTTCTCGCGTTCCTCTTCACATCTGGGTTGTGACAGTGGGTTAACGATCTTCCAGCTCGTGCGACGTTGAAATGAATGAATCAACGAGCGAAATGAAATCAAACGAAGGCTTTATTTTGTCGTCGCAATGTTCTTTTGGTTGACCAAAACCGGATAGGAACTTAGATCCACCATCATCATTTCATTTTCCAATGGTTAGAGCATCGTCATAGTCGTTTTGAAATGAAACGACTTCATTTTCGCGAAGAAACAGTCTCCCCCAACCCGTAAATTAGTTCGAAACTGAAAAAAATGGCGTTTAGTACTTTTTGCGATGCAACCTCCTGAATTGTTCCTAATATCAAGTAGGTACTACGAATTCAATTCATGCGGTATCATTTAGCATATCAACACTGTATTCAAAGATATCTACTCACTCTTCTCTTCAAATCCTATTACAAATACAGTTATTACAAATCCAGCCCCAATCTCATATTGCCCGGCCTCCTCTATTGGGGATAATATTGAGGATATTATCACACCGAAGAACAAAGAAGAATGCTCCAGTTTCCAAAGAGCAACATCGTTGTAATAGACGTCAATAAAAAGTTTTGCCCCATTGTAATCGATAAGCAGTTTTCATCTCGGCCAAAAGTTCCAAGTTTTTCATGAAAGAAAAGAGAGATTAGAGGGAGGAAAGCCGAAAAGAAAGTGTTTTGTTGATTGATTTTGTGTCCCAACAAATCTTGTTGAACTGATCAGCCTACAATTCTTACCCGATTTTCATGATTCCTATCTAATTCGATTCTGATTTTCGTCTAGTTGTGTCACAAACCTTGGTAATGTCGAACTTAATGGAAGGAATGACAGATTTGAAGAAGGAAAGCCGAAAAAAGTCTGTTATTGAGTGATTTTGTGTCCTAACAAATGTTGAAGCTGCTCAGGCTACAGCTCTCAATGGCCTTACATCTCCACCATTGTTGCTGTCGAATTTTACGATATAAACCTTAAAAACGCTGCAAATTCTTTCACTGGGGTGTTTATTCAATGATTCATGATTTGAATTTGTACTAAGCTTTGGAGTGTGCTTGTTTCACAGGTGATAGATAGATATTGGATTTCAAAATACCTATTTGGATTGATCAGTTGATCATATTTGTGTGCCTCCTGAATTCAATAATCGCTCTATCACCTGTGAAACTCGCACACTCCAAAGCTTAGTAGAAATTCAAATCATGAACGCAAGCCAATTGAATAATAAACCCCAGTGAAAGATTTTAAAGCGTTTTTTTCAAGAGCGATTACAATTGGAAAATATTCTATTTGAAAATTTTAAGTTTCCTAAGACGGAGCATGAATATCAGAATGCTTCAACCCGTGTATCGGCTATAAACTACAAGTAACCACATCGGCTATTAGTCCAGTATCAACATTCACTACATCACTAGGTTCCTGCGATAAAAAAAAAAACCTTTTTTTTTTCGTTTTCGTTTTAATTGCAGTAACCTAGTGATGTAGTGAATGTGAATGCAAATGTTGGCGCCATAAATCGGGCCATAGATCGGGAATGGTTTGAGGAACGGACCTGGGGAGGGGCTTATTCGATTCCTCAAGGAGTTCTTAAAAAAAAAGTCCAAATTTAGGCCGCCTTGACTTTTTTGAGGTTTTTACGGATTTATCAAAACGTTGACAACCCTTAAGTGGCACTTAAAATTAAGTGAGAGTTTTCCTGAAAATTTCAGTTTTTTTTAATTTATTTATTGTTACAACTGATTTAATATACAAACCATCTAGCAACTTAATTTATAATGAAGTAATATCACTTTTTGTGGTTCAGTAGTTCATTATCTAAGACCACTACAAGTCACAAACACTAATTAGCGTCTGGTCACAACTAGGTCCAGCGGCTTGGTCCTCTTGAGTCGCCGTACCTCTTCTCTGTTGTCCAGGGTATACAGGATTTCGAGATTTTGGTGTCTGTGCAGCCGAATTTCGTGATCCGCTGCAATTCTTTTTATTGCGTCTCTCACCATTTCCACTTTGAGGTCGCGGTGGAGATCAGTTGTCCTGATATACCAGGGTGCGTTGACAATACTCCTTAAGATTTTATTTTGGAGTGTCTGGATAGTGTTGACATTACTGTTGCTCGTGCAGCCCCATAGTTGGCAGCCATAGGCCCAGACGGGTTTAATCATTTGCTGATACAACAGCAATTTGTTATGGGTGGATAGTTGAGATTTCCTACCCAGCAACCAGTTCAGCTTCCTGAGCTTAGCGTTGATCTCTTCTTTTTTCTTTTTGACGTGTTCTTTCCAGCGTAGCTTGGCATCCAGCGTCATGCCCAGATATTTAGCAGTATTTGAATACGGAATTTCTTGTGAATTTATGGTGATTGGGATGTTTTGAATTTTGCGATAAGTGAAGTTTATATGCGTACTTTTTGTTTCATTAAGTTTAATTCGCCATTTGGAGGTCCATTGATAAACTCGGTTCACCGAATCTTGGAGTTTGCTAGACGATTCCTCGACTGTCCTGCCCGTCGTCAGAATTGCAGTATCATCAGCAAACGTTGCTATGACAGCTTTTGGGGGTTCTGGGAGGTCCCTTGTATACAATAAATAGAGCACTGGACCAAGAACGCTTCCTTGCGGCACGCCAGCCTTTATCTTCCTCAGGGTGGTGTACTCATCTTCGTGCTTGACTCTGAAGTGCCTTTCTGATAGGTAAGATTTCAGTATTTGATAGTATTCAAGGGGGAGGTCCCTGTGCAGCTTGGCGAGGAGGCCCTTGTGCCAAACTTTGTCGAATGCTTGTGAGACGTCAAGGAAAACTGCAGAGCAGATTTCCTTGGCTTCAAAGCATCGTTCTATCACATTGGTTATCCTATGCACTTGGTCCAAAGTGGAGTGTCGTTCCCTGAACCCGAACTGGTGGTCAGGTATAAGGTTTCGAGCTGCAATTATAGGCTTTAACCTCTTGAGTAGAAGTTTCTCAAACAGTTTGGAGATTACAGGTAGTAGGGAGATGGGCCGATAAGATTTTTTCTCATGAGATGGTTTACCAGGTTTTGCGATCATGATGACTTCTGCTACCTTCCACTGCCTCGGAACGTATTTCATTCGGAATGATGCGTTGATTATATGCAACAGTTTTCGCAGGCCTATGTCAGGCAATTCTCTAAGAATATTCCCAGTTATCAGATCATATCCAGGAGATTTTTTAGGACTTAGGTTGGTCATAATTTCATTCTTGACTTCTGAGAGTGTAGCTGGGGAAATCTCTAGTAAATCAGTCTTCCCTAGAATAGCTGCTTCTTCGTCAGCCGTTTGTCTAGGGAAGGGAGTAAATGTCTCCTCAAGATAGTTAGCAAATAGCTCTGCTTTATCTTTGGAACTCCTGGCCCATGATCCGTCTTCTTGCTTGATGGGTGGCACTGATGCTTTTGGCTGCTTGAGTCCTTTAGTTGCTTTAAATAACGAGTAGTCAGTGTCCCTCTCAGCTGTGAGGGCGTGCAACTTGAGGGCAACCGTCTCATCTTTTACTATTTTATTCAACGATTTCAATTCATTGCTTAGCTTGTTAAGCTTTTGCTTGTTAATGGGTGTTCGTTCTCTTTGCCATTTTTTCCTGGCTCGTCTCTTTGCTGCAAGAAGTTCCCTTACCTCTAGTGGGTAATTTACGTGATTCACGGGTTTATTACAGTCTAATGGGGTACTCGCCCACCCTGCGTGTTGAATATTTTCAATTAGTATGTCCACCTCTTCTTCTAATTGCTCAGGTGTGATAATTTGGACTGCCAGTTTAATGTTCTGCTCGAGTATTTGTCGGAATTGGTCCCAGTTCGTGCGATTATTGGTCAGCCTGGGGGTTTCTTCTCTCAAGATGACTGATTCGCTTATTGTCATGACCACAGGAGAATGATCGGAAAGCAGCTTCGAGCTGTCTTCAGTATAGATATAACTACTCGAAAGACCCTTTGTGATGAAAAAATCCAGGAGGTCGGGTATTTTGTTGATGTCTGTCGGCCAGTATGTTGGCCCTCCTCCTGAATGGAAGTCACAGTTCAACTCTCTTCCAGCTTGGAAGAGTTGTGTTCCTTTAGGGTTCCTTGCCCGTGATCCCCAGTATTCATTTTTGGCATTGAAGTCTCCACCTATAATGAAAGTATCACCAATTTCGTTGAAGAGACTCAGGTAATCGTTTTTATTCAGTGGATGCCTGGGAGGGCAGTAGATTGCAGCAATACTGACTAGCTTATTTTGCAGTCCCACTTTTACAGACATAACCTGCATTTCATCTAACTCTATCTTGATGTCTTCTGAGTGTTTGACGTTATGTTTAATGATAACAGCAGACCCTCCACGAGCACGATCTGCAGGGTGCACTGCAATGTAAGTGTCATATCCTTTCAGGTTTATGTATGATGTTCGTGTGAGGTGTGATTCTGAGATCAGGCACACATCTATTTTTTCCTCAAAGAGGAAAATTTCAAGTTCTGATATATGCTTGACTAGTCCATTCGCATGATTCTAGTTTTCCCAGACGAGTTAACACGGTTCTGTTTATTTCATTTTGCTCTTCCAGCCTAGTAAGCACCTGGGAAAGCATTTCCTCGACAGTAAGTTTGGGCTTTTGGGGGACATGAGCTCCGGTTATTTGCGCATAAGTCCCTGTTTTTTTAGTAGGCTGGGTGAAGTCTACAATGGCGGATGCAGTGCTTTCTCTTCTGCTAGTGACTTGGGGCTTCCTGTGAGGCTTTTTTGGCAAAAGCATGAATTTGGAGCCAAAACCACCTATATTATTATAGTTGGTTTATTGAATAATAAACCAAAAGCATGAATTTGTCATAACCACCAATATCAGATGTTTGAAACTTGTTTCTATATTATTCCTCTTTCAACTTCACATTTCACTCCAAGTTTCAATCATTGGGCCACCATATTGAAGTTTATGTATCTCCGTTTATTTATCTAATTACGAATTAGGTACCTATTAATACATTCGATAATGATAATTTTATAACGAATTGTATATTTTTGTTTCAGGTATGTACACTTCACTTGGTCCGTGTTGCTCTTCCCAATTCACTCCCAAGAAATCTGTTTCCAATCAAGCCGAACTTCTGAATTAAAGAAAAATTAGCGATGGTGAGTGAGAATTGTCATTATTGATGCATGAGTTACTAATGAAACACACTTTTAGACGTTTTAGAAATTTAAATAGACTTTATTCTCGGAATTTGAAATGCATGTATTACAGGAACGTTCTTTTGTCCCATTTCCGAATGATCAAACTTATAAACACCTTAATAGACTAAAACAAGAAAAAAGGAACAATTAAAATACAAATAAAAACCAAAGAAATCCGTATTCTTCCATCGTTCCGTCTTAGACCCTATGTCGAGGCTAGGATCTTCCGATTTTATCAACTTTAGATTTAAAAAAATGTATACATTCCAGTCAGTTGTCATTATTAATTTGTGAGTTACTAATGAAAAACTTTTTAGATATTTTCAAAACTTAAATGGACTACCCACGAACTTTGAAATGCATGCATTTCAGGAACTTCAGGAGGAAATCCTAACACTAGCGTATTTCCGTGACGAAGGACTTGAATTTATGCATGAATATGCTACGGTTTTGTTGATTAGTACGGTCTTGTCACCGTTTCAAAGAGCGCCAAATTTTCGATCAGGTTGGCTACTACACATACTTTTAACTTTGTATCTGGTTCGCGTTTTCTTAGTCCAAACTTTGGAATTTTCGTGTTTTTTTAATCAAATTATCAAGAGATTTTTACCCGTTTCTGTGGGGGGAAAACCAATGCAGCTTTCAGGATAAACATCATCTTCAAACCACCTGCTTTCTCTTTACTTGGTAAATTAAGGGAGAAGTTTGCATATAAACTAACTTAAGTTTACTTAACTAAGAAAACTGAGGCTTCTGCATGAAAATCGTATGGCTTGCAGTTTATCTGATAGGAAATTGAATGCAACAGTGTAGTCTACGTAGAATACGAACCCGACCATGTAAACAGTTGAAGTAGTTCAGGAACTAGGCCAGCATTGAGAGTGTTTTTTTAAAATTATTATTTGGCATGGTTTTTACATACAGCCATTAATTAATACATAAATACTAGTTTAAGGAGTATAAAAACAATACGCATAGTAAAAAAATCGTATATTCCAAGTCCCCGAGGAGGGTAGCGGGTCGGTTGCCCTGGGAGACGCTCCGCCCCGCTGGGGCCCTCTCCCCTTCACTGGCGGGGTTGTGGCGGGGGGGGGGGGCTGAATTCCACCCGCCCAGCGTCACCACCCCTGAAAACGGATCGGATATATTCTGACAGTTTCGTCTTTACATATACAATCTACATTTCCTTACAATTGATCGGTAAATTACAATTAAAATTTAAAACAGTCTCGATTACAATAAAACATAATTAATTTAAAAAAAAAAAAAAAAGCTGCTGTGCTACTGAACTTACAATAAAACTTAAATTTCTGTTTTATTATCTTTTATTATCTTCTACAAATTTGAAGATTAGCTGGAAGACTTTCAATTTTTCTACCAGCACACATTTATAATTAAAAGGGCTTTTCATTATCCTATATAATTCTGTAAAAAATATATCTCTAGAACCAACATAGGTGGCACATTTTCATACCAAAATAATACACCATGTTTTCAGATTTAAAATGTGAATTTCTCTACAAAATCGGACGAAAATCATAAATGTAGCTATATCATTCGAAAGCTGGTTAAATACGCTACTTTTTATGGAATTTGCAGTTTTGTGGGTGGTCTTTTAGTAAATTGATGAGCGATAATGAAAAATAAGAAAATGTAACTTTCCTACATAAGTTAAAGTTTGAGCTGTTCATTCGATGCAAAGTTAGTGACTTTTATGGTAAGCTGTACCTACTACCATCTTATTAGAAATTTAATGCTGAATCCGAAAATGTACTAAAAAATTGAAAAACATTGGAGCAAAGTGCACATAACACAGCTTTTATGGGAAAAAACGTGGTTTCCTCGAGAAAATCTTTGAAAAATCATATCTCCGGAACGGGTTGAGATGGAACAGTGCGGTTAGCGGCGTTTTGCTCCATTTTCGGTCTAGTTTTACCCAAAAAAATTTTGTGCACTACGAGGGAATCACCCTGTAAATCTGTGTGCCGATTACTGTCAGGCCTGATCATTGCTAAGTTGGCTTGGCATAATGCGTGGTTACTCCTCATTACACACGGTACTCGAATATATTTTTTGTTTGGTTCGGAATTTTAACACGTTGACTGCCATGGCTACGTAGGCCGAGGGTTCCGCTCAGGCCAAAATTTTTTTTTTGAAAATTCTTGTAGAAACACCTCTGAAAAATGATATTTTGATGGGCCGGGCGACCTTTTGACGAAACCATGGTCTCAGGGACCCAAAAAACCTGAGTACCACTTTGGTACTCACTGGCCCAGGAGTGAACCTTTTGCTGAGTACCAATTTGGTACTCACCCCTAATTATCTCATAAAAAAAGGTAAAAATAGGTTGTAATGATTATCTGTCAACGCTAACATCTTGCACAAAACTATTTATTAAAAAAAAATTGGCCGAACCCTGTCTCAAATAAGAAGGTACCTAAATCATCGGTTTTTCAAAACCATACTCACTTCAATACGGTCGGAAAAATACGATGCTAAGCACTGTACATGGATGCTAACGCACCTCTTAGAAGATTTACACAGCGTTCTAGTTCCGAAAACAGTTCATAGAGTCTCAAGAGTCGATGACGTCAGGATCGTAGGTGAGTACCAATTTGGTACTCATGGCCTATGGGTAACCCTCTCTGAGTACCAATTTGGTACTCACTGGCAGTCAACGTGTTAAAACCAAGGTTGTTTCTTAATGTACGGGATCTTCGTAAAACCTGCCCTTGTTACCCTGTATGTATCTACTTTGCCATTCCTTTTTCTTATTCTTTCGAAACGTAGCATATAAATCTTCTTTTGGCAACAAACATTCCACCACATCCCCTGCTACTGCTGCTGCTTTGGCAGCCCTGTCTACTCTTTCATTATGAACTAAACCATTATGTGCTCTTACCCAAATGAAACTGACATCAATATTTCCAGATCTACAACCATATAGTAATTCTGCAATCTTAGCAATAATATGATTATTGAATTTACATAGCTTAAGGTAACGGACCGGTAGTGGCCACAGTTAAGAATTTTTTTCTTTAGTTTTGACAATTGTGGGCCAACAGTAGTACTGACTTTCTTCAGGACTCATTTAGAATATAGCCCGACTCTTCCCTAACATATCCATTGCCTAAAACTATCAAAAGAACAATTTTTTCTATTTTTTATTAATTTTTTCTCACACCTTTATTTTGATCTAGTAGTGGCCACATCAAATTACGAAATTTCCAGTAGTGGCCACGTGCATGTCTCAGTAGTGGCCACTTGACATTTTGCCCTCCTTACGTGTTTAATATCATTAAATTCAATACCAGATGAACAAAATTGATTCTATCCAGTAGAAGCTCTAGGATACAGCCCAACAAACGAGGAAACTAGGGACGGTCATATTGAGAAGTTTACCACAATTTCCAATGATGCTCTGCGCACTCCTAGTTCAACCTCTGACTACAAGATGACATGAGCTGTACCTCCTGCAAGTTTGAAGCCACTAGGAGACCGGGAATCCTTATTTCTCAAATATAAACTTTAAAATGGCCACTACTGGAGCAGTGGCCACTACCGGTGCCGTTACCTTACAACCATTTAGTAATTCTGCAATCTAAGCAATAATGTGATTATTGAATTTACATAGCTCATTGCTGGAAATTGCTTTTAAGACACTTTCAGAGTCTGTATAAATCATTGCTTGTTCAAACAACTGACTTGTCACGATGTTGCACACATATTCAAGAGCAAATTGTATAGCTGCTGCTTCAGCAGTGTATACATTGGTTTCCCGGGAAGTTTGTATGGCAATGTTTGTAGTAAAGCAATACAAACTTCCCGGGAAACCTATGTATACACTGCTGAAGCAGCAGCTATACAATTTGCTCTTGAATATGTGTGCATTATTTTGTATATCAAAGAAAGGGCATCCAACATGTAATCCTGTTTTAGATCATTCAGTGAAAAGGATCAGGGAGTTCTGCTACCTTCTGTTTACATACTCCCTGAACTGGTCGGTGATAGCCACATGACCTTCAGCTGGCCGAAAATAATAAACCATCACAGGTGTAAATATAATCTCATAATCTACATTGAAAAGTGTGCTACCTCGTGTTGTATACATTTCTGAGCTTGACGAGTTATTAGTAATAAGACCACCAACAACAGGAGGTATGACACGATTAATCCATTTCGGATTGAATGTAACATGATCTGCTAAATCGTAAATACAATTCAAGATACAATTCTGCTGTGCTCTCAGACGAACAATTGAGAGTGTTATCTGCTACTTTATCTGCTAATGCAGAAATGATAAGCCGTTTTGTAATAATTTGAAGCGTTCATTTGCGACACTGCGCATGTCCACATCGCTGGAAGCGTCTCTGTCGTTCGGAATGCGAAAAACGGTTGAAAGAAACAACGGACGGCTAACCCATTGAAGGTGTTTACGAAAACAACGGTCCGGACAGAAAAAAAAAAAACACTCTCGCCAACTGGGGCGTGTCATGATTTGAAGGGGGTTTACGGGAAATCGATAGACATCACAACCTCCTGAAGACCGCCGGCCGTCCATTAGGGCTACAGCTCATGCTGGGGTGGGGGGATGTCTTCCAAGCCTGTGAAGATTCTAATGCGAAGAATGGAACATTATTTCAGTTCAAGAATGACAATTTCATTGCAGCCAAAGTGTTCAAATTTCTAAGAATTTAACCTAGACATATTAATACCAAAAACGCTGCAAATTCTTTCACTGGGGTTTATCATTCAATTTCATTCATTTCGCTTGCATTCATGATTTGAATTTCTACTAAGCTTTGGAGTGTGCGTGTTTCGCAGGTGATAGAGCAATTATTGAATTTCAGGAGGCACACAAATATGATCAACTGATCAATCCAAATGGGTATTTTGGTTGAGAACCGATTTACGTGCTCTGTGCATATCTCCTGAAATTCAATAATCGCTCTATCACCCGTAGAGCATCGTTTTTTCATTGAACCCTCAATACCCCCCCCCCCCCACACAATAAAAACATCTATAATTTATCAAGTCCTTTAGCACTTGTATTGCGTTAAAACTTCCCAAATCCAAATTTAAACGATGTAGCCAAAGGTAGACAGATGTAGAGGGGACACACAAATATCATCAACTGATCAATCCAAATAGGTGTTTTGGATGAGAACCGATTTACGTGGTCTATGCATATCTCCTGAAATTCGATAATCGCTCTATCACCTGTAAAACACGCACACTCCGAAGCTTAGTACAGATTCAAATCAAGAACGCAAGCCAATTGAATAATAAACCCCAGTGAAAGAATACTTATTTACCCCAGTAATAACATTGAATAATAAACCCCAGTAATAATATTGAATAATATTTACCTACATATTATCAGAATGCTTCAACCCGTGTATCGGCTACTAACTACACTACAAGTATTCACATCGGCTTTCACTCCAGTATCCACATTCACTACAACTCGACGCTATCGGCCGGACTACACTAGGTTACAAACAAACAATAATAAACGAAAAAACGCAAATGTTAGCACCATAAATCGGGCCATACATCGGGAATGGTTTGACCTACGGACGTGGGGAAGGGCTCATTCGATTCCTAATGGTATGTTCTTCAAATAGGAAAATATTTAGGCCGATTCGACTAGTTTTGAGGTTTTCAGGGATTTTACAAAACTTTTACAGCCCTTAAAGGGCACTTTAAATTGAGTGAGGAGCTGGCTCAAGAATTGGGGCGTCGTCGGACCAAGATGGATTTTTCCTGAAAATTTCAGATTTTTTCCTCTAGCCGTTTCGGAGATATCGTGCGTACGGCGGACGGCAAATTTTTATTGCAGTTTCCGGTTTATACACCTTTTGAAATTTTAATGGGGGTTAGCATTTTTTTTTTTTTTTTTTTTTTTCCAGAGCGATTACAATGGTTTATTATTGAATAATAAACCAAAATCCATATTGGTGAGCCAGCTCCCTCAATTAGTTTAAAGTGCCACTTAACGGTTATCAAAGTTTTGTAAAATCCCTTAAAATATCAAAAACACTGCAAATTCATTCACTGGGCCTTATTATTCAATTGGATTGAAGTCGCTCTTCAAAATAGGTGCAACTATTCGGCAACGAACATCTTTAACAATCTGTGTGACTTAACCGGAAAGATGAAGCGTTTTCCTTTGTTCGTTTTCAAGGTTAAGAACCTTTTCGTTTTGCTTTTTTTCGTTCAGCAGAAAATGATGATATAGATGTACGAGGGGGGCCTAAAAGGTGATAACAATCCACGATTATCACCCCTGTGGTAACGCCTTCTCGCTCGCTCTCCGGCGCGTTGGCCAATATCAACTTTGACGTAACAGGCGTTCGACAGGAGCAAAAAGAACAGTTGGAGGTCACGGACGGCGTGTGTAAACAAACCGTAACCCACGAGGGTAAAAGGGGTGACGAACATTTCGGAGATGTTCCGGGATGATTACGAATGGAACAGTTCGTTCAAGAACAGTTTCTTGTAACGAAATTGGGAGACGTTACTACGTAGCCATATCCCATCTTGCGTAAATATGTGACGTTCCACAATAATTTTTCACGATTTTCTCCAGAACGATTATAACTGGAACAGTTACTTGTTTCCGTACCCCACCTGCGTCAATAAGTTTCGAAGCTTTGCCAGAACGATTACAGTTGGAACAGGTACATGTAGCCGTTACTTACCTGGCTAAAGGTTGGATGTTTCTTTGAAAATGACAGGATTGTTCAGGAATTATGGCGACTAGATCAGTTCCACTGAGCCATGGGCCTTCCGGCATAAAGGTGTGACAGATTCACGAACGATTCTGAACGATTCAGGAAATACTACGATTGAACTTGAACGTAGTCATATACTATCTGCGTGAAAATGTGACGTGTCACAAGAAAATTGGAACTGTTCTGGAACGATCACGAATATAACAGTTATAGTGTAACCGTTTCTGTTACACATACCCATTTCTCACATTTAAAAATGTTCCTCTGAATATGACAAAACTGGTCCAAAACACGATGATGGCGAACTAAAAACGCTGCAAACTCTTTCACTTCGGTTTATTATTCAATTGGCTTGCGTTCATGATTTGAATTTATACTAAGCTCTGGAGTGTGCATGTTTCACAGGTGATAGAGCGATTATTGAATTTCAGGAGGCACACAAATATGATCAACTGATCAATCCAAATAGGTATTTAGGTTGAGAACAGATTTACGTGCTCTGTGCATATCTCCTGAAATTCAATAATCGCTCTATCACCTGTGAAATATGCACACTCCAAAGCTTAGTATAAATTCATGAACGCAAGCCAATTGAATAATAAACCCCAGAAATTGGAGAATTTGCAGCGTTTTTTTATGGTTATCAGAATGCTTCAACCCGTGTATCGGCTACAAAGCCTTTTAGGAGTTTACTACAGTATCCACATTGCTACTTCACTACATCACTACGTCACTAGGTTACTGATATCAACACAAAAATACTAATTAACCATGATAACGCGAATGTTGGCACCATAAATCGGGCCATAGATCGGGAATGGTTTGGCCTACGGACCTGGGGAGGGGCTCATTCGATTCCTCGTGGAATGTTCTTCAAAAAGAGTCCAAATTTAGGCCTCCTTGACTTTTTTTTTTTTTTAGGTTTTTAGGGATTTTACAAAACTTTGACAACCCTTAAAGGGCACTTTAAATTGAGAGAGAGAGCTGGGTCCATAATCGGGGCGTCGCCGGACCAACATGGATTTTTCCTGAAAATTTCAGCTTTTTTGCTTCAGCCGTTTGGGAGAAATCGTGCGTACGGCGGACGGACGGAAAAATGTTTATTGCAGATTCGGATTCTACACCCCTTGAAACGTAAACCATGAAACTTATAACTATGTAGCGTTCCACGAAAATTTTTCATAAATTCCATAACGTTTGCAGCTGGAACAGTTCCAAAAATAAAAATCCCACCTGCGTAAAAGTCTGATTTCATGAAAATTACACGACTCTGAAACGATTTCGTCTGGAACTTCAGGGGGGAATTTCACTTAGTTACAACTCATCTGCGTAAATGTGTGACGTCTCACGAAAACTTAGGAACATTTATGGAACAACCAGGACTGGAACAGTTTCACTCAGTTTTAACATATCTGCGTAAAGGTTTGACGTTGATGGCTGTACAATTTAGAATCATACATTTTCTAGCATTGTCTCTTAGGAAATGCGCTTCAAATATACATTTAAGTGCTAGGTGGTTTTGCGGAGTAGGTGTTTAAGTGTATTTCTGAAAATCATTAAATATATAGTGTTTCGTTATTGATTACTCAAAACAGATTCTGTGGTTGTCATGTTCGAAAAGTGGATTTTAAAATCGTTCAACGACGTTCTATAAAACCGATGATGCGATGATTTGTCCGTTTATACCAACGGAAGTCTTTAACGTTGCTGACATTTTCGGAAATAACCTCTGTACTCTTTAAAATATTCCGAGTCACTTCGCTAACCAAAAATTCAAATTTATTCCCCTCTCATCGAGTTCCATACCTTTCGAGACAAATGACATCTGAAATTCAAAGCTCGTGGAAAATTTCAAGAGCATGAAAAAAACATGGGTTCAACGTCATTGTGCCTCATGCAATTGGGTTAGTTTAATTTCCCGATCAGATAGTATCCTCGTGGTTTGAATAATTGATGATGTTTTTCCCAGACTTCGCAATAATTTCGGTTCCGCGTCTTTTTGTGTCGTGTGTGGTCAGTTGCTCATCCAAGTCAAACAAAATATCTGAATGTAAGAGAGTGTGTTAGTTTCCCATCGAATTTGTTCCAGTGGCAACCTCAAAAGTTTAAGGTCGTGGGAACGGGGCGGTGTCGCAATAACCTATAACCAAATTTGTACTGTAGTTAGTAGCGTCATGAAGCAAGTCAGCAATTTATGAGCTGAATCGTAGCAACAGAGGAATTTTGAATTGTGCTGAAGCCACACATGTTGAAAGCATTCTATCCTTATTAACCAAATTATGAAAGCTTAGGCAGGAATTTAGCTCCTAGAGTTCCATTGATGCAGACTCACCAAAATGTGATGGCCTGGCATGATGGTATTAGTGGTGCACTAAGGTTTCACGATAACTTCAAAAACACTTACCTTACAGTTGTGAGAATCCTGAATCATGTGAACTGTGGCAAATTAACATTGGCAATCGGAGTTTGCTCATGACGAGTTTATAAGGGCTTCAGGTTCGGGGATTCCACGGATGCTGACACCACGCATTTGGATGGCTTGACGTGATACTATTGGTGGCCTAATACGACAAAATCCTTAAACCCGCCCAACACTGCAGTTGCAAGGATCGAACCCCTCATGCAATGTGATCGTCATGTAAACCGTGGGGTATTGTATATTGGCAATAGGAATCCGGCCTTGAGGAGTTCCCTCTGATGCTGACCCACCATAATGTGATGGCCTGAAATCATGGAATCGGCCACAATAAGTTCAAACTCTCCTATTGCTAAAGCTAGAAGCATTCTATTCCCACTAAAGCGAATTATCTGAACCGTGAGAGCTATGGAAGGGTGAATATTATGGAAAGCTAATGAGTGTTTCATATATTGACTATTAGTTACAAAGCTTCGGCTATTATTCACGGGAATATTCACAATCCAATACTCATAGTGATGAGGAATTTGCAAGAATTTGGATCTGAAGTCCCACTAATGCTCACTCACCATCTGGTCTGGTCTGTGCCGCATAACATGCCAAAAGAACTTCAAACATGCATGAAACCTGTCCCTATTCTCGCTATGTTACTGGCATATGAACAGCACCATGGTGAACTCTGGCAATAAGGCTCCGGTCATGGGGAATTTTGCAGGACTTCAGATCCGAACTCCCTGTGATGAAGACAGA